>CM077168.1:51436987-51861987 GCA_039654105.1 Coreius guichenoti
CATGAATGATATTTAAAATGGTAAGCGAGCACTGCTTTGTTTATGGTTTGTATACCTGCAGTCCTAGATTCCCTTTTTGAATGACGAATGTAGACTTGATACCTGCCGATATAGACAGTTATTTCCTTACACACACACGCTAGTTGGCAGTCACCTATAGTCTTGGCAGTCACACTTTTAGTGTGTTTAAGCGCAGCTTTTTGACCGAGATGCAGCCGTCACGAGGCGATAACACAGTCATCTTTCGCCGGCACTAGTTCTTTTACATGGGCTTCGTGTGTCCCGGCTAGGGGGACCACAGGACAGTAGATGTGATTTTGCGGGACAATGCTGGACACCTGTGAGCAGGACTTGACATTAACACCCGCCAACCCGCCATTCGCGGGTGGATTTCAGCTGTGGCGTGTAGCGCAGTCATTCTGACTAGCCACTTTGGTGGGTTGAACTTTGTTGTAGTCTTCTCAAAAGGCGCATTGCGCATTATAACCAATCACACGCGACTCTTTTGAGCTTATGAATGCAATGTCTAATAATCAGAGGCGTTCAGATTAGTCATCGCTGAAACGCCGGAGTTTTGTTCAGAGAGCGCTCTCACTCACTGAAATCTGCACTCTCATCATAAACAACAGAGCAGAGATATATGTGCGATGTACATAGGAGATTCATTCATCATACAGTGATTGGCTGTTTGTGTTCTATTTCAGCAGCGAAAATAGTTTCAAACAAATATCACAGCAGAACCATAGCGCATCTGATGTGACTGGCATGAAGCTGGCTTGACGTTAAACGACGTTCGATATTCGCGAATTTAGGGACCGTCTCTAAAGTTACACACGACATTGGTATACACGTTTCTAACTTCAATAGCATTTGAAGAGAATGACTTACAGTCATAAAACCGACTGTAAAGTGTTCAGATGTCAGGTATGATGCACACCTTTTGGATTTTTGATATATAAAATAAACTGTCAAATCACATGAAAATATGGATATGCATTTCAGTGTATGGGCTCATACACAAAATATGCTAGATTTAAATGTCATAGCTGATAGAACACTGATGAGAATATTGCTTGAGAATAAATTATATTTACACCAAAAAATCTTTTTTTTTTTTCAGACAAGCTAGTGTTAGTGTTTCTCAGTCTAGATTGAGGAGCTTTACACACAACCTTATCAGAGCTAAATAGGCCTATTTGATGACCTATACATTTCATGTAGACTTTATTTGGGTGTGTACAGTGGTCATTTACATATAGCCAACAACAAATTTACTAACAACAAAATTTTGGCCAGTGAAAATGCTGCAGGGCTAGTAACATTGGAAAACCACTAGCCGCAGTGGCAAGCCCTGCATGTGAGACAGATGAATTTACTACTATTATGCTATGTAAATATTGATTTACATTCGTTGGCAAACTTGTCATACAGTGGGGAGAACAAGTATTTGATACACTGCCGATTTTGCAGGTTTGCCCACTTACAAAGCATGTAGAAGTCTGTAATTTTTATCATAGGTACACTTCAACTGTGAGAGACGGAATCTAAAACAAAAATCCAGAAAATCACATTGTATGATTTTTAAGTAATTCATTTGCATTTTATTGCATGACATAAGTATTTGATACATCAGAAAAGCAGATCTTAATATTTGGTACAGAAACCTTTGTTTGCAATTACAGAGATCATACGTTTATTGTAGTTCTTGACCAGGTTTGCACACACTGCAGCAGGGATTTTGGCCCACTCCTCCATACAGACCTTCTCCAGATCCTTCAGGTTTCGGGGCTGTCGCTGGGCAATACGGACTTTCAGCTCCCTCCAAAGATTTTCTATTGGGTTCAGGTCTGGAGACTGGCTAGGCCACTCCAGGACCTTGAGATGCTTCTTATGGAGCCACTCCTTAGTTGCCCTGGCTGTGTGTTTCGGGTCGTTGTCATGCTGGAAGACCCAGCCACGACCCATCTTCAATGCTCTTACTGAGGGAAGGAGGTTGTTGGCCAAGATCTCGCGATACATGGCCCCATCCATCCTCCCCTCAATACGGTGCAGTCGTCCTGTCCCCTTTGCAGAAAAGCATCCCCAAAGAATGATGTTTCCACCTCCATGCTTCACGGTTGGGATGGTGTTCTTGGGGTTGTACTCATCCTTCTTCTTCCTCCAAACACGGCGAGTGGAGTTTAGACCAAAAAGCTCTATTTTTGTCTAATCAGACCATATGACCTTCTCCCATTCCTCCTCTGGATCATCCAGATGGTCATTGGCAAACTTCAGACGGGCCTGGACATGCGCTGGCTTGAGCAGGGGGACCTTGCGTGCGCTGCAGGATTTTAATCCATGACGGCGTAGTGTGTTACTAATGGTTTTCTTTGAGACTGTGGTCCCAGCTCTCTTCAGGTCATTGACCAGGTCCTGCCGTGTAGTTCTGGGCTGATCCCTCACCTTCCTCATGATCACTGATGCGCCACGAGGTGAGATCTTGCATGGTGCCCCAGACCGAGGGAGACTGACTGTCATCTTGAACTTCTTCCGTTTTCTAATAATTGTGCCAACAGTTGTTGCCTTCTCACCAAGCTGCATGCACATGTAATATCTGAGCGAGAGAGAGCGCGCGTCCAGTTTTGTGCGAGAAGGGAATCCGCCTGTGAGTGGAGAGATTACATGCGTTTCAATAATGCGCTCTCGACATTTGTCATTATAATAACACCATAGAAACCACCTTAAATGAGCCATTAACGTGAGCAGAAATTCGTGTCTGAAAGTTTTTTTATTGGTTAAAATGAATGGAGAATATCTCGTGTTTTTCCGTAGGTGCTTGACCATTTCCGTGGGAGCATCCGTTGGAAATATTTGCCTTCAGGATGGATGATTACATGCTTTAAATCATCAATTTGGGCAGCTTTGAGCAACTCTTGAGGTTCTTATCCAGTATGTGAGATGCCCTGCATCACTAGGGGAGCAAAATCTGAGCGTCTCGTTTTTTCACATACTTGCAGAGAAATGCTTACCAAAACAAAGTTACTGGGTTGTCCTTTTTTCACGTTTTCTGGGTTGGTAGATGCACCGGGGACCCAATTATAGCACTTAAACACAGAAAAAGTCAGATTTTCATGATATGTCCCCTTTAAGGGATAACATTATTGACTACAGGGGGACTTTAAATTTGGGGGGGGGGGGGGGGGGGGAATAGTTCACTCAAAACTCTCATGTCTTTTCACACCTTTATGATGTTTTGTGGAGCACAAAAGGATCATTTTAAAGAATCTTCACTTTTTCCTTATACTTAATAGTGACGAATAGTGTTCTGTCAAGCTCCAAAAAAGACAAAAAGCACCATAAAGGTAGTTCATCTTGTGTGCTGTGTTCCATGCCAGTAACAGGTTTGATTCCATGACGTTTTGTTACGAGACATTTGACATTGATGTTATTTCAAACTATGCTTTAGCCGGCATGGCACCAGAGGGGAGGATTATCAGTAATGTCAGGACCTACTGGGGTTGGCCCCCCCTAAAAATATCATTAAAAACCATGCTGTGTATTGGAAATAATATAATGATATATACTTAAAATAATTGTGTAATTAGTAAAACAATGCAAACAGGGCAAAAAAAAATGCGTTTTTAAGTTTTTGAAACGTTTTGAGTTCCCCCTCCCTTGCCTCACAGTGCTTTTTTCCACTGCCTGCTTTCCTGTGTTGCCAAGACTGCAGTTTTCCCGCGGAATTGGGCTACTTTTACACCTACTTTAGAACCAGTGAGGTTCATTCTCGCGTTACGTAGCACGTTTGAGCTTCCTCAAGAACCAATGAGGTTCATTCTCGTGTTACGCAGCACGTTTGAGCTTCCTCAAGAACCAATGAGGTTCATTCTCGTGTTACACAGCGCGTTTGAGCTTCCTCAAGAACCAATGAGGTTCATTCTCGTGTTACGCAGCACGTTTGAGCTTCCTCAAGAACCAATGAGGTTCATTCTCGTGTTACGCAGCACGTTTGAGCTTCCTCAAGAACCAATGAGGTTCATTCTCGTGTTACGCAGCACATTTGAGCTTCCTCAAGAACCAATGAGGTTCATTCTCGTGTTACACAGCGCGTTTGAGCTTCCTCAAGAACCAATGAGGTTCATTCTCGTGTTACGCAGCACGTTTGAGCTTCCTCAAGAACCAATGAGGTTCATTCTCGTGTTACGCAGCACGTTTGAGCTTCCTCAAGAACCAATGAGGTTCATTCTCGTGTTACGCAGCACGTTTGAGCTTCCTCAAGAACCAATGAGGTTCATTCTCGTGTTACGCAGCACATTTGAGCTTCCTCAAGAACCAATGAGGTTCATTCTCGTGTTACGCAGCACGTTTGAGCTTCCTCAAGAACCAATGAGGTTTATTCTCGTGTTATGCAGCACGTTTGAGCTTCTGCAAGAGGTTTGCTTTTTGGGTGAACTAACCCTTTAAAGGACTACTTAAAGGACTTTCTTTGTCTTGGGTGGTAACAGGCTTCAAAAATGCCACCCTGTGTCTTTCCTCTTGCTCATAGAGACACATGGAAACATACACACGCATGTACGCACGCACACAGAGCCATTGTCCTCTCATTCGTTCTCTCTTTCCTCTCAGGCTCTTTCTTTCTCTCCTCCTGCTGCTTTCTTTCTCACTTGTTTCTTTTTTCTCTTTCTCTCCTGCTCTCTCACTCCGTGTAGCTCAAAGGGCCGTCTCTTCAGTGCCTGCTGCAGCTTAGGCGGCAAGTGGCTGTGAATGCAAATTAGATTCAAAAACAGACACACACACACACACACACACACACACACTCTCTCTCTCTCTCTCTCTCTCTCTCTCTCACACACACACATAGGGCTTGTACCTCTCCTGGTGCTTCGGAGAAAGATGAATGTGGAAGTTGAAGCTGTGGGAGAGGCAGAGAAGGAAAAACCAATGGGGAGAAAGATGGAAAATAAAGAGGATATGAAGTTTTGAGATTATGTGAAGAGTGAACAAGTCTGACCTTATATCTTATTTTAAAGGTGCAGTAAGTGATTTCTGAGAAACGCTGTTGATATTTGAACGTGATGAGCGTACAGTACACTCTAGAGTAAATACAAGCTAGAGTTGGTTGTTAGTCGCCAGCAGCTCCAGACAAACAATGACACTCAAAACTGTCCTGTTACTACAGCTAACATTACAGCAACAGCATATCTTGGTTCTGTTCTGTTCTGTTACTTACGTATGGAGCAGAAACAATGCAACCTCTGCTTCCATTTTCAGGCCTTCCCACTTCTGTCTTTTCTGCGCTGGAAAGCTTTTCTAATATTAATGCGGGTCCTAAAGCTCTTGCCTGATCATAACCATTCTTTTCCAGTGATATTCTTCTGAGATTTTCTCTTTTGTAATGTCTCTCAGCCATCTCTCTTTCTACAGTCTTTCTTCAAATCTCCCTCTTACTCACTCTCACCCCCTACTGCTCACTCTCTTTCCTTCCCCATCATGAGTGGACATGCCCCCTACTGCTGATTGGCTCACTCTCTCTCCTCCCCCATCATGAGTGGACACACACCCTACTGCTGATTGGCTCACTCTCTCTCCTCCCCCATCATGAGTGGACACGCCCCCTACTGCTGATTGGCTCACTCTCTCTCCTCCCCCATCATGAGTGGACACACACCCTACTGCTGATTGTCTAGAAGTGTGTGGTGCTGCTCGGTCCGATCCACTTTTCAACAGCATTTTTCAGAAATTACTCACTGCACCTTTAAGAGTGTGAAAAAAAGATTGCGTACATTTCCCATTGGCAGGCCCAGACGAGAATCTCCAGACTGTTTTTTGCCATTTTCTATGCTTATTTTGTGGGAAAATCTGCAGATTTCTGTGAAATGGAGGTATTGAAACAGTTATTGGGGACACAGCAGGAGGAGAGCAAGATGATGGAAGAAGAGAAGAGAAGAGAAGAGAAGAGAAGAGAAGAGAAGAGAAGAGAAGAGAAGAGAAGAGAAGAGAAGAGAAGAGAAGAGAAGAGAAGAGGAGAGGATGGCGTGGTGGAACACTCTCAGTGACAGTGACATGTTCTATTTTGATCCAGGTGATTAGCGACCGCTTTTGTGTGTTTTAACAGGATTACGGCAACATCAGCGAGAAACGGAGGAAAACAATAGTCACTTAAAATGAGCTAGATTACATTAAAGCAGCAAGATTAGCCCGCATCTGTCATGTGTGCACTCATACACACAATCTCTCCCAGACACGCACATGAAAGTCATTAATAGGCCTCAAAAGTCACAATGGAGTGTTTGCCTTAGCTGTCACAAACCATTATTGTAGAGTTATGATTGTTTTTGCTCACCAAGACACTATATGATTACAACCGACAGCCCTTTTCTGATTCTTTTATAATTATTATGCGTGCAGATATTAGAATCTCGTATAAATTTAGACTTTACATGAAAAATTTGTGCTCCAACAAATTAATTTGTCACATCACATTACTATTTAATTGAAATGCAAAGAAAAAAATGTAATAAATTGTTGATTAAAAATGAACCATGATGGAATGAACCAAATGTTTTTTTCTCTCATAAATGTTTTACCTAAAATATTAATATTAAATGACAATTTTTATGTATTTATTCTTTATTAATTATTATATTTTATTAATTATTTACTTGAAGCTATTTGTATTTTACATAATTTACATTGAAAAATATATATTTGACCCAAGACTGTATTTTTAGCCGTTTTCCCTGCACAGGTCAGTCTTTGAATAGTCTCAGCCACGGACCGTTGGCTGAATGCCTGATGCATATGGCACAGAAAATTGGAAACACTTCAGGAGTTTGGAAGTCGTCATCTGATTGGTTGACGTATGTGTCGCGTTCTTTAATGGTCCACCTGGAAAAAAAGATGCTGTGATGCCAAACCCCCTCATGGAAGAAGAAAGCCGTCGTGTTTACAACTGTGACAATGAGCGCTTATCAGGATCAACTAGACGCTGGATTTTCAAAAGTATGTGAAGTATGTAAAGTTCGCATTTTATGCCCGTTTCTTGCATCTAAACATGGCGCGGAACAAAACAAGCTGTGATTGGTTGCTTTACATGTCAGTCAGACGGGCTCTGGGTGGTCCTTGGCCAATGAAAGCTGCAATGGAGTCCAGACCTTCTGCCGTCAGTCTGAAGGTCTGGCTACAAGAGACTAGTCTTTGAAACTGCAGTTTCAGTGAGATGCTGTAATGCGAGGAGTATTCCATGTGTTGCCACATTGAGGTAAAAGTGGCAATGAGCTTGTCCTGACAGGTGTTTTCTTCAGATTTGACTTAAATCAGGGATGTCCAGCCCTGCTCCTGGAGGGCCTTCATAATTAAACACACCTGAACCAGCTAATCAAGGCTTTCTGGATCACTAGACACTTCCAGGCAGCTGTGTTGGAGCAGTTTGGAGCTAAATTCTGTAGGAAGGCGGACCTCCAGGAGCAGGTTTGGACACCCCTCTCTTAAAGGGATAGTTCATCCAAAAATGAAAATTCTTTTATCATTTGTTGATGTTCAAGTTGTTTCAAACCTGTATGAATTTCTTTCTTACGCTGAACAGAGAAGAAGATGTTTTGAAGAATATTGGTAACCAAACAGTTGATGGGTCCCATTGACTTCCATAGTATTTTTTTTTCCATATTCTGTAAGTCAATGGCTACCAATAGAATGGTTTCCAACATTCTGTTAATTGGTTAACTGTAAGTTACCCTACCATATACAGTAAAAAACTGTAAGTACATCACATCTGTCAAATGTATTGGTTTTTGCAAGTAAAACTATGAATTACCATATAATTTAGGGTAAACAGGATTTAACATTGTGTTATTTAGTTAATGTTTATTACATTATTGTAGTGTTGTGTGTTACCCTGATGGTGTTTTGTGTTTGTGTGTATGACCCTGTGCACCGTCTATATGCGGGTATTGGTCGTGTTTTCTGAACAGGTCACTTATTCATCATGTGGCTTTCTATTGTGCCACCTGTATTATTGTGGTGGTTATCGGTAACTTTAAGAATGTATATTAACATTATATCACTTAATGAAATATACAGTTATAAGTTGTAAAATATACAGGCATGCTGTAAAACTGAAAACATTGGGCCAGATTTACTAAAAAGTTTAAATTAGCGTGAGAGCGCAGTTCCATAAAAGCGCCGATGGGAGTGGAAAGTTCAGCGTGTGATCTACTGATGACACACACACATTAAAGAACACAGACGCAGCCGGATCATTTCCATAATGACCAACACAATCTACCAAGAGCAGCGCAAATTAGCGTCTGGTTTAAGACATGCTTTTTTTTTGGCCAGTAAATAATGGCGCAAATAACAGTAAATTGACGAGCACAAACCTCTGTAAATCACCTTGCATGATTTATTTAAATACTCTCCTCCCATAAATTTAGAGAAACTCCTACAAATGCATATGCAATAAGGTCAGCCGCAAAAATAACCCTGTCCACGCCTTTTCAGCGCTAATGTTTCACTGCGTGTCTTTAGTAAATCCTGACAGTAGTTTTTTAACGCCAAAAGAGGGTTTGCGCTGGCGCAAACTGTTAGTAAATCTGGCCCATTGTCACAGTATTTTTACTGTGAATTTCTGGCATTTCATTTCAACCACGGCTGCCTTTTTTTCCCGTAAATTTAATGGGATATTCTTTTTTTACAGTGGATATTTTCTACTGCAAAAAAAAAATACTGGTTAACATTTTTTTTTTTTTGCAGTGTAGTTTGGATTATCTCTGTAAGAATGGACCGTTTAAGTGCAAACCCGATTCCAAAAAAGTTGTACAAATTGTGAATAAAAAAGGAATGCAATAATTTACAAATCTCATAAACTTATATTTTATTCACAATAGAATATAGATAACATATCAAATGTTGAAAGTGAGACATTTTGAAATGTCATGCCAAATATTGGCTCATTTTGGATTTCATGAGAGCTACACATTCCAAAAAAGTTGGGACAGGTAGCAATAAGAGGCCGGAAAAGTTAAATGTACATATAAGGAAAAGCTGGAGGACCAATTTGCAACTTATTAGGTCAATTGACAACATGATTGGGTATAAAAAGAGCCTCTCAGAGTGGCAGTGTCTCTCAGAAGTCAAGATGGGCAGAGGATCACCAATTCCCCCAATGCTGCGGCGAAAAATAGTGGAGCAATATCAGAAAGGAGTTTCTCAGAGAACAATTGCAAAGAGTTTGAAGTTATCATCATCTACAGTGCATAATATCATCCAAAGATTCAGAGAATCTGGAACAATCTCTGTGCGTAAGGGTCAAGGCCGGAAAACCATACTGGATGCCCGTGATCTTCGGGCCCTTAGACGGCACTGCATCACATACAGGAATGCTACTGTAATGGAAATCACAACATGGGCTCAGGAATACTTCCAGAAAACATTGTCGGTGAACACAATCCACCGTGCCATTCGCTGTTGCTGGCTAAAACTCTATAGGTCAAAAAAGAAGCCATATCTAAACATGATCCAGAAGCGCAGGCGTTTTCTCTGGGCCAAGGCTCATTTAAAATGGACTGTGGCAAAGTGGAAAACTGTTCTGTGGTCAGACGAATCAAAATTTGAAGTTCTTTTTGGAAAACTGGGACGCCATGTCATCTGGACTAAAGAGGACAAGGACAACCCAAGTTGTCATCAGCGCTCAGTTCAGAAGCCTGCATCTCTGATGGTATGGGGTTTCATGAGTGCGTGTGGCATGGGCAGCTTACACATCTGGAAAGGCACCATCAATGCTGAAAGGTATATCCAAGTTCTAGAACAACATATGCTCCCATCCAGACGTCGTCTCTTTCAGGGAAGACCTTGCATTTTCCAACATGACAATGCCAGACCACATACTGCATCAATTACAACATCATGGCTGCATAGAAGAAGGATCCGGGTACTGAAATGGCCAGCCTGCAGTCCAGATCTTTCACCCATAGAAAACATTTGGCGCATCATAAAGAGGAAGATGCGACAAAGAAGACCTAAGACAGTTGAGCAACTAGAAGCCTGTATTAGACAAGAATGGGACAACATTCCTATTCCTAAACTTGAGCAACTTGTCTCCTCAGTCCCCAGACGTTTGCAGACTGTTATAAAAAGAAGAGGGGATGCCACACAGTGGTAAACATGGCCTTGTCCCAACTTTTTTGAGATGTGTTGATGCCATGAAATTTAAAATCAACTTATTTTTCCCTTAAAATGATACATTTTCTCAGTTTAAACATTTGATATGTCATCTATGTTGTATTCTGAATAAAATATTAGTTTATGAGATTTGTAAATTATTGCATTCCCTTTTTATTCACAATTTGTACAGTGTCCCAACTTTTTTGGAATCGGGTTTGTACATTAGTTCTTAGAACATGGCAATATAATCATGTCAGCTGTATGCAGGATTTGAAGAGCCTAATGTCAGTCTTATGACAGCTCTCTGCAGTCTTTATGACTGAGCAGGCAGATATATCGCCGGGCATCATGTTTCTCTGGAGACCCAGCTTTAATTCTGAGCGGCGGGGGTTACCGGGGAAACAGTTTTAACCTTCATGCTGTCTGCATCTCCACCGCACCTAAATGTCACCCTATCCAGCTCTGCTCTGTTCAAATACTCCTCTTTTCACACATTCACTCCATCCCAGTCACCTTATCTCTGTGTGTACCTTCCTCTCTTTCTCTCTATCTACACCAAACACTCCTTCCACTTTCATTCCGCCTCCTCTTTTTCTCTATTTATCACTTGTGCTCTCTTTCACTGTCTAAATCTGTAATAATACTGTGTTTTTTGGACGTTGTACCATGGCAGTTCTGTGGCTTTTTGGACACTATCACGATTATAATAGTATAGCTGCAAGCAGCAATTATCGGGGCCAAGCACAAAGAACATGACAAATCATGCCAACATGGCTGGCAGCATCAGACCAAGTGCAACAATGACCAATAAAAGACATTTTAAGATGATTTTAGGCAAAATGACTGAAAAATCATAAATATAGTCACTGGTAAAATGGTTTACCACTTTTGACCAATTGGTGGCGCTGTGAACAAATTGATGTGGTGTGGTCAGAGTGAGGTGACAATGACACATGCAAAGTTTGGTGTCAATATGCCAAAGCATTGCAGAGATACAGCCTCAAGAGTCATTTTAGCATTATGCCTCAATTTTGTTGCTGCGCTATACAAAAACGGTTTTGTCTATCGACACGAAATCCATTACTTTTTGTAGGCACACTCCGAAGATGATTTGACTCGAAATTAGTGAAAATCGGACAAACAGTCTAGGAGGAGTTCGAAAAAGTAGCTTTATAAAGAAATTCAAAATGGCGGACAGGAAGTTTGGCCGACTATGGAAAAATTGCTATCTATGTTCTCGGCATGACCCAAGGTTTCATTACAATAGGTTAATTTAATCAAAAGTTATTAGCATTTTTGGAAATTTCATTATAACTTTTGACCATAAGGTGGCGCTGCCCTGAAACGTTTTGAGTACTGTCAGGGCATGGTGCCAAAGACACATACCGAGTTTTGTAATGATACGCCAATGCGTAATATAGCATTTTTTGACAATATTGACAATGGCCAACGTCTAAAATGGCCGATATAGGAAAATTGGGTATCGTTTGACTCGGCATGCTGCACCGAATCTAAAGAGACCATTTTTATGATTTTTGAAACTGTGCAGGTACCCTCAGGTCATGGTCATTCGAAAAAGTAGGTTTTTCGGAAAATTCAAAATGGCATTTTATTTCTAGCCCTTTTGAACCAAAAGTTATTAGCACAAACGTAAGTCAAACTTTGGACAGGTGGTGGCGCTAGAGGGATTGAGTTAGAGACTCCAAATTTGCTATGGTGAATGTTTGGACTGACTTCTATCTGTTTGCCAAATTTCACAACTTTTTACCATACGGTTCTATGGGCTGCCATAAACTCGAGTGGAAATAGAAGAAGAAACGGAAGCAGAATAATAGGAACGCCAACGGATACAATAGGTGCCTACACACCTTCGGTGCTTGGCCCCTAATAATGGTGTTATAGAATCATTTGCAGCAGTGATTCTCAACCATTTTGACTCAAAGGCCCCTCATTGTCCAACACAATATTTGACCCGCCTCCCCTCGCCATATACGCCAATATTTTTCCTGTATTTTTCAGTTTTAATATATTAATAAAAATGTACTATTCAAATACTTTGAATCCATCCTGCAGCCCCTTGGTTGAGAACCAATGCTTTGAAGATCCATCATGCAGAAATCATGACATATGAATATGATAATCATATAGGACCATGGGTATATCCAGACACTTTCCCACAGAGACTGCGTCGTGTTGTCTCACTGCCCTATCTGGGAATGACTAGTTTTGCGTACAAAACTACCTCCTAAAACGGACAGGCTGCATAACGCTCTGATAATCTACTACAAAACACAGAGAGCTTTGGTGATAACTAAGCGAATATCTAATTACTACAATACTAACTTCTCGTTTTTATATTTTAGCTCCAGCACAGCATTGAGCGCACAGGATAGTGGGATATTAGGCAGCGAAGGATAAATCAATGCTGCCTTCAAAAATCGATCAGATGAAGGTATCTCAGTAGACGGGATGTGACACGATCATAGGACTCGGACGTGCCTTGTCGCCTTCCTACCTCCATATGCTGCATGCAGAGGCAGAATTTTTGCAGCTTTCGACTGCAGATTTTAATTCCAATCGTGCTCCAACACACCTAGCTGTAATTTTCAAGTGAAACCAAAGACCTTGATTAGTTGATATTCAGGTGCTTTTAATTAGAATTGAAACTAAAGTCTGCAGAAAAGTGGCTCTCCAGGACCAGGACTGACGAACCCTGCTTTGGCTGTGTGTGTTATTACATAATGTTAACCAGCAGTCAAATGCAGTAGCTATTTAGGTATTGCTTTATTTTATATGCCTCCTTTCTGATATGTTTAGCCAATAGAAGTGTAACAGTACACACAAGTCACGGTTCGGTACGTACCTCGGTTTTGGGGTCATGGTTCGATACGAGTTCAGTACAACAGGAAAAAGCAACAAATCCCCTATGCTAGGTTTCTTTTCATTTATTTTGATCAGACAGTAATGCAAATTACAGTTTGTTCCACCTAGCGGCATTTAGTCCCCCCTGAGGTAGTTGGTACAGAACAGCCTACTTTAGTGTATTAAGCACTAGCAGTAAACAGAATGCACTCTTGCATAGCTCATCTTTTGTTTGTAGGGCTGATAAAAACAAAAGGTATTTGATCACAATCAGCTATAAACAATCAGTTATAAAAGTACAAAATAAATGGAATGAAAAATAAAATCTGTGCAGAGATTCGTTTTCTTTGTGAGTAAGAGTTCATTAACATGCGGTTACAATGGCAGAAGTTTAATATTATGCTTTTTCAAGAAATCACAGAAAGATGAGCGAGAAGGAGAAAAAGTGGCATCTATATCTGAGCCAACTTCACCTTTCCATGGGGAGACAGCGAGTGAAGCGACACCTGAGGCTTCCCATTGACACTCATATTTCATGTAGTAGAGAGATTTTGTCTCATTATAACAACGGAAACAACTTAAAATACTCCATCATTTATGGTCATACAGATGAGAGTAAGACATCATTTGAAACTGTAAAGGGTAACTATTTTTATTTGTGACTCACAATAAAAGCAAAACATTGTGCTTTTGTAAAATAAAGAAAACAAACAGGATGCCGCTTTCTACCGTCCGGTTTCCTTTCCGTGAAGTTTGTGGAGCGCGTCACAAAAAACACGAAACTCAGCCTATAGGCTACTAGTAAGCTCTTGTGTGCCATCTGAATTCTTGTTTTGGATTGGTACGTAGATCATCTCTTCTTCTTCTGCTCTTTTTCCTGTTGGGGTGATCGCCTGTGACTGACTGTATTCATCGTCTGACTGTATGCACCAAACCGTGACGTCCGTTACACCAATACATGTACCGTTACACCCCTAATAGCCAACCATTCAATCAATTCAAAATCATTACTATTGGTCACCTTTTAGTATTAAAAAGAGCATGTGACTAAACCTCGCAACTCCGTTGGATCCTCAAACAATCAGTCAAACCCCATAACTCCACCCACTTCTATCGGGAATGAAGTGCCACACGCAGTTTGGAGCGTCTCTGCTTGTTTGCAGTGCAATGATAAATAAAAAACTGGTTCTTTGAATAAGTACAGCGTTTTCTTTACGCTCAAGAAACACTGTATATATAAAGGCCAATGTTTTATGTATTTGTCTTAGTCTGGTATTTGTCATTAAAGGGTTAGTTTACCCAAAAATGAAAATTAGACCATGATTTACTCACCCTCAAGTCATCCTAAGTGTATATGACATTCTTCTTTCAGACGGATACAATCGGAGTTATATTAAAAATGTCCTGGCTCTTCCAAGCTTTATAATGGCAGTGACTTGTTGGGTCATTTTTGAAGTCCATAAAAGTGCATCTATCCATCATATAACTGCTCCACAATGCTCCGGGGGGTTAATAAAGGCCTTCTGAAGCGAAGTGGGCAGTTTGTGTAAGAAACATATCCATATTTAAAACTTTATAGACTAAAATAACTAGCTTCCAGCAGTCAGTGGTACGCAAGTTACGGCGAAAGAGTAACCCCTGACGCGATGTATAGGAGCATCGCGAGCTTTGACGCCTCTCGCGGATAGGGCTGGACAAGAAACACAAGCCCCTCCTCTCTTATATCGAAATCCTTCGCCATTTCTCTTTAACAATTCTCATTTTAGACTTCTAATTCATGACCGGTGTTTTGTTTTGCTCTATCCTCTGCGCTTCTGCGTTTGTCAATACGCGTGCGTCAAGGGTTCAAGGGTCAAGGGTTACTCTTTCGCCGTAAGTTGACTTGCGTACCGCTGACCGCCGGCAGCTAGTTATTTTAGTCTATAAAGTTTTAAATATGACTTTAAAGATATTTTTCTTACACAAACGCACCACTTCGCTTAAGAAGGCCTTTATTAACCCCCCAGAGCCGTGTGGAGCAGTTATATGATGGATAGATGCACTTTTATGGACCCAACAAGTCACTGCCATTATAAAGCTTGAAAGAGCCAGGACTTTTTTAATATAACTCCGATTTTATTCGTCTGAAAGAAGAATGTCATATACACCTAGGATGACTTGAGAGTGAGTAAATCATGGGATAATTTTCATTTTTGGGTGAACTAACCCTTTAAGTCATAGCCAATACTGTCTTAAATAGCCTGTGCAAAGCACTTTATCTTTTATAACATCATGACAAATGACAGAAAAAACTGAGCGCTCACATAGCTACAGTAAACTTTATAACCTGTAAGTTGACGAAAACATAATGCGATGCACTTACTGCCTCAGATACGGCCGTTCTAATGACGGACAAAACACGGATGTCCGATATTTGCCGTTCAAAAACCTTGAGACTCCATTGAGCTTGATTTTGGTAAAATGTTAATAATATAATGCCACATGCAATATCAACTTTGACAACGCAGTGTTTCTTTGTTTAAAAAAAATGCAGTGTTTTTTCTATTTCCTGTTTTTTTAAGATGAGGTTTCTGCCCGACAGCGCCGATATTTAAAACACTATGGTATTACCATCTGACCATTACTTTCTGTCTAATCGCTCTGTTTTCACTGTCTCTGTACATCTGTCCTCTTTCAGTACAAAGACTCTTCCTCAGTACTTTATCAAAGCGAATAAATCCCCAAACTCATTATAGATCCATGCTGGACTGTATAGCAGTACTCGGTGTAATAGAAATGCCTAATGCTAACTCTAATTCCAATTTACATCTCCCCACGTCGTATAATAGAAACACACTTCACACCAGGTCGGCCAGGCATCTTTAATGCCATTAAATAGAGCTCAATTATATCCAGTCTATCAAAGTCACTTGGGTGCTCTCTTTCTATCTCCGCTCTAATTTCTACCCATTTCCACTCAGGAGAAGCTGAGAGGCATGAAAACATCAGGTGGAAGCCATCTGGCTATCTCATTCCTCTTTCAAGCTGATTTTCTGAATCATATTTCTGTAAAGAGGGTGAGCCACAGGTAGCAGATTGAACTCATATCCCTCCGTTTGGGATATCAGAGGAGAAGGTACATTTCTGCTAGAACGCTCCGGTCCGCAGACACCTGTGGTCGGCCTGATTACGAGCCCTGACATCTAACACTGAGGGAGTGTGTAATTCGACTGGCATCTGCTGATGAGCCTCGCTCTGTTTGTGTGTGTGTGTGTGTGTGTGTGTGTGTGTGAGCGACCTCGTATATATAACTCCTGCAGAGCGTACATCTACTTTCAGTTATGCAAACACACGTACATGCACAAGTATCAATTAAAGCTCAGTTTTACACAAAAACACACACATGCAAAATTATATACACAAACCTTCATATCGCAAACATCTCAATAACCACATCCGCACACACACAAATGCACACGTCACTGGCTGGATTGTTAAAGTAGAGGTGCAGAAGAGCAGCATGCACGCAGGATCTTACCCTGCTGGTGTTTGCTACCCTGTTAAGGCCAGAGGGCAGAGCAAGGGCAGAACCAGGAACTGGGGCTGAAATAATAGATTGCATAAGCACTTCAACAAAGAGAAAAGAGAGAAGGCAGGCTTGGAAAAAGAGGTTATGTGGAGAGAAATGATGAGGAGAGATGATCAAAAAAAAAAATTGGATGCAGCTGAGGAGAGAGAAAATGAATATGAGAGAGGCAAGGGATGGTCGAATGGATTGGAGGAGGATGAATTTGGGAGCAATATCTCCATCCAGGTAGAAATCAGTGAGTGGAAAGTAGAAATGAGCCTCTTGAAATGGATGGTATTGATTTTGGAAGGTTGAAGGGCCAACCTTAGACAATAATTCTATATATAGAGAGATTATAATAATGAAAAAAAATTATATATATATATATATATATATATATATAAATGTTTTGGGGTCAGTAAGTTTTTTTTTTTTTTTTCAGAAATTATTATTTTTGTTCAGCAAGCATGCATTAAATTTAAAATTGACCGTAAAGATATTAATAATGTTACAAAAGGTTTCTATTTCAAATAAATGCTATTCTTTTCAACTTTCTATTCATCAAAGAATCCTGAAAAAAATGTTCCACGGTTTCCACCAAAACCTATTAACTTAATGTAACCTTTTCATCATTGATAATAATCAGAAATGTTTCTTGAGCAGCAAATCATCATATTAGAATGAATTTTGAAGGAGTTACTGGAGTAATGATGCTGAAAATTAAATCAACTAATATACACTGTATTTATAAAATGGTTAGTTCCAGTCCTTGATTCTGATTGGTCAATAGTTGTGTTTTATTCACGATAAAACACGGCTATGACCGCTTCACCCAAAGGTTCTGTGTATCACTACACAACACCCTTAGCAACCACTCTTAGCAACGTAAACATGTGTTTGTTCTCAATTGGTATTGTTCATTGAAGCTTATATAATTGTGAGAGAGAGATTCAGTGACCGAGTGTATTACCTGCATTCAGATTTAGCATATTCCTTAACGTCAGTTCTGTGTTCATAATAAAAAATCAGTTTGAATGTCCGCTGCGATATCTTGTCCTTTTAACAGTAAAGTGGTTTTCCGTGTCCTGACAGTGCTCATTTATCAGTTGCGTTTTGTTCTCGTGTTCACAACAAGTTTTAGTCCTTTCAATAGAAATGTGAATCTTCGCTATTGACTAACTCACTCATATTTGCCACCATCTAATGGCGTAATAATGTAACTTCTGTTACTGTTCACGGGCAAGTACTATTTTTTACAGCAGAAGGAAGGCTTTTAGTGATTTTACTTTATGAAAGTTGCATTGATACATATATTTTGGCTTTAATATTTGTATTGTGTGGTAACTGTTTTAGTAATAATATTTGAATAAAGGTTATTTTCCCTAGGCCGTACATCACTTTTGACCACTAGTGCATGTTTGTACCTGTATGTACCTTATTGCTTACACACACATACACTATATTGCCAAAAGTATTGGGACACCCCTCCAAATCATTGAATTCAGGTGTTCCAATCACTTCCATGGCCACAGGTGTATAAAATCAAGCACCTAGGCATGCAGACGCTTCTACAAACATTTGTGAAAGAATGGGTCGCTCTCAGGAGCTCAGTGGTACCGTGATAGGTTGCCACCTGTGCAATAAGTCCATTCGTGAAATTTCCTCACTACTAAATATTCCACATCAACTGTTAGTGGTATTATAACAAAGTGGAAGCAATTGGGAACAACAGCAACTCAGCCACGAAGTGGTAGGCCACGTAAAATCACAGAGTGGTGTCAGTGCATGCTGAGGTGCACAGTGTGCAGAAGTCACCAACTTTCTGCAGTCAATAGCTACAGACCTCCAAACTTCATGTGGCCTTCAGATTAGCTCAAGAACAGTGTGTAGAGAGCTTCATGGAATGGGTTTCCATGGCCGAGCAGCTGCATCCAAGCCTTACATCACCAAGTGCAATGCAAAGCGTCAGATGCAGTGGTGTAAAGCACGCCGCCACTGGACTCTAGAGCAGTGGAGACGTGTTCTCTGGAGTGACCAATCACGCTTCTCTGTCTGGCAATCCGATGGACGAGTCTGGGTTTGACGGTTGCCAGGAGAACGGTACTTGCCTGACTGCATTGTGCCAAGTGTAAAATTTGGTGGAGGGGGGATTATGGTGTGGGGTTGTTTTTCAGGGGTTGGGCTTGGCCCCTTAGTTCCAGTGAAAGGAACTCTTAATGCTTCAGCATACCAAGACATTTTGGAAAATTTCATGCTTCCAACTTTGTGGGAACAGTTTGGGGATGGGCCCTTCCTGTTCCAACATGACTGCGCACCAGTGCACAAAGCAAGGTCCATAAAGACATGGATGAGCGAGTTTGGTGTGGAGGAACTTGACTGG
Source organism: Coreius guichenoti (assembly GCA_039654105.1). NCBI lineage: Eukaryota > Metazoa > Chordata > Actinopteri > Cypriniformes > Gobionidae > Coreius > Coreius guichenoti. Next base: position 51,455,917 of record CM077168.1, read on the forward strand.
CCTGCACAGAGTCCTGACCTCAACCCGACAGAACACCTTTGGGATGAATTAGAGCGGAGACTGAGAGCCAGGCCTTCTCGTCCAACATCAGTGCCTGACCTCACAAATGCACTTCTAGAAGAATGGTCAAAAAATTCCCATAAACACACTCCTAAACCTCGTGGAAAGCCTTCCCAGAAGAGTTGAAGCTGTTATAGCTGCAAAGCGTGGGCCAACTCCATATTAAACCCTACGGATTAAGAATGGGATGTCATTAAAGTTCATGTGCATGTAAAGGCAGGACGTCCCAAAACCTTTGGCAATATAGTGCACTGTAAAATCCAACAGTGATTCTAACTAACACTTTTTAGTTAACTTTACTTAATATCTTAACTTAATTGTAAAAATCTAGTAATCTGTACTATTCACATACTACTCCTTGTTTACTTAGAAAACCAAAGTTAAGATTAATTGATTGGTTTGAGTGCCATTTTGTCAAGCAAAAAAAAAAAAAACCTCACCATTATGGTGATCAGCGTTCCCTTTGGTTGGGCACTTGGAACATTCACTATAGTTAATGATTTAGTCAGAAATTAAAGTCACCTTTTAAAATTAACCTATGTAATATTTCCCTTTATGTCATATAATGATCATTTACAATTTTATTGCTAACACTTATGTCATAAACACCTGTGAAACTTTTAATTGGGTTGATATAATCCCTCTATATTTGTAACAATATCTTGCAGTTGATCGTGCTTGAGTCACACACAGACTTCAACATTCAGCAAAACACAACAGTGGTAACAACAATGGTAGCTATACTAAGTCAAGAGTAAATCTAAAGTAAAATATCAAGTACTCTACAATTCTTTTTTAGTTACTAGAACTCTTGTGTAAGTGAACTATACTAACTAAGCATTTGTTAGCACAACATACTGTTCCTATTTCACTTTACTTGGTTTTTTAAGGCAATCGGTTTGCATGCTTTTTTTAAGTAAGTCTAACTAATTAGATTTTACAGTGTGTGTTATTTATATATATATATATATATATATATACACACACACACACACACACACAAATTCACACACAGTAGCACTAGTGGTCAAAAGTGATGTACGGCCTTGGAAAAAATAACCTTTATTCAAATATTATCACGTACATAAATATGTCATTTAAGTTTTATACAACACTCCCTCCTTTTTAATGTTCACATACGATGATTCAGCCTGACCTTTATTGAATCTCATCCCACATCCCGTCATTTAGTTTTCCACCCAATCAGATTACCTTTTTGACACCAAGCGCCCCATCCTGTCATCGCTGGACAGGGGAGCTAGTAGTGGACTCATCTCTAAACTGCTTTTTGTCCAGACTGTTTCTCTTGTGTGTTTGATTGACAAGATATTTCCCTCGGTCAGCGAATACACACATTGTCCCATGATTTTACTCTCCATCTCTACCAGAGCGAGAGTGATCTGACCTGTCTTTCTCTCACACATACATGCATGCTTTTTCTTCTTTAATGTCAAGTAAGGACAGCCATGTCCAGTAGAGAGATGTCTTCATTGTTTTTCTATATGTCTCTCTCTCTTTCACTGTCTTTCTCTCTTTGACAGGCATTTTCCAGGTCAGCCCAAACAGAAAGAAGCCTAAAAAGGGTCTAAAAATATCTTTATAGTGCATTCTCTGACAAAAATGATTTGTTTCATGAGGTTACACTCCTTTCTACTCTTCCACTCCTCTCTGCACCTGTTTATCACTGTGGAATTCAGAAACCTGATTTTATATATATATATATACAAATTATGTTGTGAGCATAAACAAATTAAATTAATTAGAAAAAGTTCTTTGATTAAACCTTTTAAAATCCTAACACTTTATTTCCAGGTTTAATGGGGCCATGACATGGATTTTAATGGTTAATTAATGTTAATAAAGTTTTTTGCTCAAAAAAACAAACAAATATATATGTGATTATTTTCGACCCTCATTCTGACCCTCTGTCTGAAATGATCAGTTTTTAAGGGGTGGCTCCTTTAAGCCTTGTCAGTAAATGGCCACTTATGATTGGCTAACGTCATTCCATTGGAAACAGTATCAACGCCCACTCGCTAGTGCACACGAGTAAATGTTTTGTAAATATTATCCATATAAAACTCATTTACAGACAAAGCATTATGATATGATTTACTTACAGTTTGTGATCAGCTGCTGTCAAGTTCAATATAGTCGCTGCTTCATCTTTTAACAAAAGTTTCTTTGCGAACTCTCCATTACACAGTGCCTCGCTTACAAAACAAAATGCTCCGAACAAACATACAATCCTCCGACGTGATCCGGGACGCCATTAAAATAAACCATCCACTTGTTTACGACGCTGGATCCTTCTGAAGTCTAACTGTTTAAACAAAGCAAATGTTCTTTCACTCTTCCATTTGTCCTGTTGTCGACAGACTCAAGTGTGTGTCAGAAACTGAACACACATCTGTAAACTGTATCCAGTGTAGACAGTGTCTGTGATTATAATGGTTTTGTGTTTGATGTGACGCTCAAATCCAGTGTGGCCAAATGTAAGCCATTAAGCGACTGAACGCCAGTGGGCAGGGCCTATGGAGTGATGATGTATAACTGTCTTTCTCTGGAGGCAGTCATATGCAAATGTTTTGCCCGTGTGACATCACAGATCCCGCAATATCAAAATAAATTCTTGTTTCTAATGAGCAGGATGTTTTAAGCTATAAAACTTGGATGTTTTAGTGGTACAAAGACCTCTTACATGTCAAAATAATCAGGGCAAATTAGATTTCTCATGTCATGACCTCTCTAAATTAGATCCTAGATTTTCATTGTGGTCTGTTTTTGTTCACAAGAGTTTCAGAACATTAAAAAAGAGCTTATTAAGGAGAGATGGTGCTACAGTTTTATTTTTGTGCTGTGTATGTATAGAAAGGCTAAACACAAAGACAACAGTGTCAACACTGTGTGTGTGTGTGTGTGTGTGCAAGCACCCTCTGTTCCTGTTTCCCTAGAGGCTGCTTGAGCCGTGTGTGTGTGAGAACACGTGCTGGTGTGTTATGCCCTCCTTCCCTCAGGTCCTCTTCTCTACCACCTCTCACATTTTTAAAGCGAGGTGGATGATAGCTTGACCGGAGCGGGAGGAACGACAGAGGAGGAGGGAGGACTGGGGTGGGAATGGGAATACTCGTTTTTCATATCTCAGAGGTTAATTCCTGATTCCTCCACATTGATTTTTCCTTTATCCCCGGAAGCCAAAAAAAAAGCCGTATCGAGTAAAGCTGGTGTTAAAGAACGGCCTGCGAGAGAGAATATTCACAGTTTTAACATTAAACGACTTTGATCTTGCAGCCGATTTGTGTCTTTCTTGTTATTCTGTGTTTATGATGCGTTTTGTTGTTTCCTTTGCTTTTTGTCACCTTTTGAAAAGAATGAGAACAATAACCTCTTGCTCATTTCTTGTTTTTTGCTCTTTCTTGTTTTCTTTTTTAGATTTTTCTCTTGCCACAGTAATCTTTTTTTGAATTTTCTCTTTTCTCTTTTTCCCTCCTTTTTGTCTTAACCCTAGGTCCACTCACAAAAAAACACGATGAATCAACACTGAACCGGCCACGAGATGAAGGTATTTTTGTTGCATGTTTTTCCTTTTTTCTTGTCTTTTTTTTTTAAGTCTTTTTTGGCACATTAGAAAGCAAACAGCCTTTCTTTGGTAGTGATGACGAGTATATGAAGGAACCACATGTGCATATATGTGTGTGTATGTCTGTGTGAAACTTTCTCCTTTGACTTTGGAAAGAGACGTGCAACTTCCGAAAGTTGAAGATGATGGCAGGAAAAACACTATCTTCATTAAATGAGAGAAGAACAGCGGTTTTGAAGTGTAATACCCCGATACTGCTGTCTGAAGCGCAATTTTACGGCAGTTGCTTTATGATGTTTTTCACGACTCAGAGCGATTATTAGGCTTTAAACTTATCTCCAACTCCAAGACAAAGAGGTGTTTTCACCGTGTTTTGTCAGTGTGAATAGTTCTCTGGATGCGGTTGTAAAGACCAACCAATAAATCCAAGATACGAAATGCTACAGTGTGGAGGAAAACTGGAAAAACACAGATACACACACATGGATCAGCACATGTTGTCATCTTTTATCTTGGAGATTGCTATTGTTCATTTTTTGGACTCCTTTCTTGAGAGCAATGTGTGTTTTTGCCCTGATGTTCTTTCTTCTGTTTACCAAAGATGTTTTTTTTTCTTCTTCTTCTTCTTCCCTCTCAATCTTGCTGTTTTTACCTATAATTCTTTGGGAATGTGAAAAGATGGGATTGAAAAAGCTCTGAAAATATCCCCGTTTTTCATGCAAATTGACACTCGTTGGTTTTATTGTATTGATAAACTGCTGGTTGGGTCATTGAGAGCTTGTGGCATCTCTGGAACTGAACTGTAGACTCTTTAACTATAACCCAGTCATATAGTCTCCATTACGACTTTATTAATACATTATGATGATGATAGGTGTGGATTAAAAAAAAGAGACACAAAGATAGAGTGTGAATGTCCATCTGTCTGTCATTTCATAAATAAAGTATGTAATTATATAAGTACTAATAATCATTTACATGCATTTTATATAAGTATATACTATTTATTTATTTAGGATTTGTTTTACCAAATAAGGAAGAATATTTTGTCATATTGGGTCATATCTATGGATTTTTTTAAGCTGTGTGTGTGTGTGTGTGTGTGTGTGTGTGCACTGTAAAAAGCGATCAGTTGACTTAACTTAAAAAAGTGAGAAAATTGTTGCCTTAAAATTAAGTAAATAAACTTAATGCGTAAATGAAAAAATTAAGTTATGTGGAATTGTCAAGTTCACATAACTTAATTTTTCAGTTACGCATGGTTTATTTTTAAGTCAACTGATCACTTTTTACAGTGTGTGTGCAATTATATAAGTACATATACATTTTCTAAATTAATTTATATGTATTTTACATAATTATCAGAGGTGGGTAGAGTATCCAAAAACTGTACTCAAGTAAAAGTACAAGTACTTATAAAATATTTACTCAAAGTAAGTAAAAGTAGCTAGGTTACTTGTTACTTTGGATATGTACTTATATAATTGCACACACACACTCGTCTGGTTTACCATCTTTGTAGGGACTCTCCATAGACCTAATGGTTTTTATACTGTACAAACTGTATATTTTATCCTCTTACACTAACCTACCCCTAAACCTACCCATCACACAAAACGTTCTGCATTTATACATTTTGAAAAAACCTCATTCTGTATGATTTATAAGCTTGTTTCCTCATGGGGACCTTAATTTAGGTCCCAACGGTGACACGAGTCCCCATCAGTCTGTGTGCATTCAGGTTGAAGTCCCCATCGGGATAGAAAACATGAACACACACACACACACACACTCTTAGCTTAAAAAAATCCATAGATGTGACCTAATATGTCATACTTTGTAGTAGTGGTATCGTGTTCTTAGCGTAATAATCTGTTTGGTTGTAAAATGTATTACCTGTATGAAATGAAATTGAATGTAGCTATACCTGTGGAATCGTTCACAGACAGCATACGCAGATGTTCAACTAATAAAGATCTTCATCTCTTGCAAACAATAGGATGCATCTGCAGATTTGGTCCACAGCCACTTCGTCCAGTAATGTTCTTAAATTTCCTGTTACGACGTTTCAGACGATTCAGTGCATTCAGGGAGCTGAACAAATAATTCAAACTGATTCGCAAACCAATTTACACAGTTTTGCCAACTGGTTTGATCAAGTCTTTGAACAGAATCAACTCAAAAGAGTGTGAATGGGGCATCGCTCATGCCCCAGAAAAAAGAGACAGGGCACCTGGAATAAACATTCACGCATTTCTTAACATGTATTGCATCCGAAGTAACGAGGGGAACGTCGGCCAGCATAACGAAGTAAAACTACAGTTTTTTTCATTAGAAATGTACTCAAGTTAAAGTACCCACATCTACTCTTAAAAGAACTAATTTTCCCAAAAGTTACTTAAGTAAATGTAACAGAGTAAATGTAATTCGTTACTACCCACCTCTGTAATTATATAACATTAATTAATTAATTAATTAACCAAATAAGGAGGAATATATATATATATATATGTGTGTGTGTGTGTGTGTGTGTGTGTAATGCATTACTAAGTCATTAATTACTGTAGTTTAATTTCTTTTCCCTTGAAAAAGTAAAGTAAGGGATTACTCAATTTTTCTGTAATTTAATTACAGTTACTTCTGATGTAATTGCATTAAATAGACTACTTTATAGACTATAGAACAAAATTTTACATCAAAACATCAAAATTCCCTCTAAATACTTTGGTCAGTTCAAGAATAATTGATGTACTTTTATATGATTTATTTGAAAGAATTAAAAAGAGATATTTCATGTCTTTGATAAAGTAAGTAATAAAGTAGTAATTAACTGTATATGTCAAAGCTGATTTAACTATATATATATATATATATGTGTAATGACAAAATGAGGATGTCCTCAACTGGACAATAAACACTTTATTTTATGTATCATTAAAGGTTTGATTGGTCTATAATCAGCATAATTAGCTTTTGCACTAGCAATAGAGTTCTGTCCTCATGTAGCTAGATAAATGTGTGCAAGTGTTTGTCAGGTGTTTATGGGAATGCTATTTGTGAGCATGGTAGTGTTAAGCTGCTGAAAACAGGATTGAGTTTTTTGCTGAGGGAGAAAGAGTGACGTCTGAGCGCAAGTTTGTGCGTGTGTCTGAGTGAGTCAGTGAGTGTGTGATTAGTGTATGCGTCAGCCAAAGGGTGGGTGTCAAGACAAAAGTGTGTGTCCACCTGAGCCCAGCTCATTATTCAGGCTGCGTGTCACATCATTATCAACGCGAACACACACTCACACACTTGAAATTTACAGCTTCATGCTCGCTTTCTCCCGCCTTTCACTCTCACTCTCCGTCGGTGTCACTTTATAAATTGTTCAGCCAGACAGTGTCAAGCACGACCACACACTCAACACCAGTCTATCAACACCTCAGTCCAGATCAGGTGGATTGAAAAACCGAAGGCTGTAGGACCCTGAATCTGTGGACTCCTCATCCCTGTCCATAACAGCCCTAAACTGTTCCGATACAAGCCATCTGTTTAGGGGTTATGCTGTTCATGGCTCACTGCACTCAGGGGCTTTCTTTTTAGTGTATATGAGACTTGTGCAACAGAGCAAAACGAATGTTGGTGCATTTTAGGTTCAGTTGTTTTATTAATGACAAACCAATGTATTGACCAGATTGAATAATCAATTTGATTTTTTTTAGATATTTTGTTATTCCCGCATGACATAAAGGCACAATATGTAAGATCTTTGCATTAAAATATCCAAAAACCACTAGCACAGTGTTATATATTTTGTTGACTTATGTACTTACATTATCCCAAATGTTTCCAACAATGTATTAATCCAGAGAAATTACCATTTTAAAGGGTTAGTTCACCCTAAAATGAAAATTTTGTCATTAATTACTCACCCTCATGTCATTCCAAACCCGTAAGACTTTCGTTCATCTTCAGAATACAAATGAAGATCTTTTTGATGAAATCTGAGAGTTTTCTGTCCCTTCATTGACAGCTACGCAATTGACACTTTGACGCTTCAAAAAGATCATAAAGAGATCGTAAAACTAATCCATATGAATCGAGTGGTTTAGTCCAAATTTTCTGAAGAGACACGATCGCTTTATATGATGAACAGATTAAATTTAGGCTTTTATTTACATATAAAAACTGATCAGCGAACAGAAACAGAAACTCAACCGAACAAGAACCTCATTGGAACCTCACTGGTTCTTGCTGAAGCTCAAACGTTCTGCGTAACACAAGAATGAACCTAACTGGTTCTTGCGGAAGCTCAAATGCGCTGCGTAACACGAGAATGAACCTCATTGGTTCTTGCGGAAGCTCAAACGTGCTTCGTAACACGAGAATGAACCTCATTGGTTCTTGCGGAAGCTCAAATGTGCTGCGTAACACGAGAATGAACCTCATTGGTTCTTGCGGAGGCTCAAACGCGCTGCGTAACACGAGAATAAACCTCATTGGTTCTTGCTGAAGCTCAAACGTTCTGCGTAACACGAGAATGAACCTCATTGGTTCTTGCGGAGGCTCAAACGTGCTGCGTAACACGAGAATAAACCTCATTGGTTCTTGCTGAAGCTCAAACGTGCTGCGTAACACGAGAATGATCCGCATTGGTTCTTGCTGAAGCTCAAACGTGCTGCGTAACACGAGAATAAACCTCATTGGTTCTTTCTGAAGCTCAAACGTGCTGCGTAACTCGAGAATGATCCTCATTGGTTCTTGCTGAAGCTCAAACGTGCTGCGTAACATGAGAATGAACCTCATTGGTTCTTGCGGAAGCTCAAACGTGCTGCATAACACGAGAACGAACCTCATTGGTTCTTGCGGAGGCTCAAACGTGCTGCGTAACACGAGAATAAACCTCATTGGTTCTTGCTGAAGCTCAAACGTTCTGCGTAACACGAGAATGAACCTCATTGGTTCTTGTGGAAGCTCAAACGTTCTGCGTAACACGAGAATAAACCTCATTGGTTCTTGCTGAAGCTCAAACGTTCTGCGTAACACGAGAATGAACCTCATTGGTTCTTGCGGAAGCTCAAACGTTCTGCGTAACACGAGAATGAACCTCAATGGTTCTTGTGGAAGCTCAAACGTGCTGCGTAACACGAGAATGAACCTCATTGGTTCTTGCGGAAGCTCAAACGTGCTGCGTAACACGAGAATAAACCTCATTGGTTCTTGCTGAAGCTCAAACGTGCTGCGTAACACGAGAATGATCCTCATTGGTTCTTGCTGAAGCTCAAACGTGCTGCGTAACTCGAGAATGATCCTCATTGGTTCTTGCTGAAGCTCAAACGTGCTGCGTAACATGAGAATGAACCTCATTGGTTCTTGCTGAAGCTCAAACGTTCTGCGTAACACGAGAATGAACCTCATTGGTTCTTGATGAAGCTCAAACGTGCTGTTTAACACGAGAATGAACCTCATTGGTTCTTGCGGAAGCTCAAACGTGCTGCGTAACACGAGAATGAACCTCATTGGTTCTTGCAGAGGCTCAAAAGTGCTGCGTAACACGAGAATGAACCTCATTGATTCTTGCGGAAGCTCAAACGTTCTGCGTAACGAGAATGAACCTCAGTGGTTCTTGCAGAAGCTCAAACGTGCTGCGTAACACAAGAATGAAACTCATTGGTTCTTGCAGAGGCTAAAACGTGCTGCGTAACACAAGAATGAACCTCATTGGTTCTTGCGGAAGCTCAAACGTGCTGTGTAACACGAGAATGAACCTCATTGGTTCTTGCTGAAGCTCAAACGTGCTGCGTAACACGAGAATGAACCTCATTGGTTCTTGCAGAAGCTCAAACGTTCTGCGTAACATGAGAATGAAACTTATTGGTTCTTGCAGAGGCTCAAACGCGCTGCATAACATGAGAATGAACCTCATTGGTTCTTGAGGAAGCTCAAACGTGCTGCGTAACACGAGAATGAACCTCATTGGTTCTTGCGGAAGCTCAAATGCGCTGCGTAACACGAGAATGAACCTCATTGGTTCTTGCGGAAGCTCAAACGTGCTTCGTAACACGAGAATGAACCTCATTGGTTCTTGCGGAAGCTCAAATGTGCTGCGTAACACGAGAATGAACCTCATTGGTTCTTGCGGAGGCTCAAACGCGCTGCGTAACACGAGAATAAACCTCATTGGTTCTTGCTGAAGCTCAAACGTTCTGCGTAACACGAGAATAAACCTCATTGGTTCTTGCTGAAGCTCAAACGTGCTGCGTAACACGAGAATGATCCGCATTGGTTCTTGCTGAAGCTCAAACGTGCTGCGTAACACGAGAATAAACCTCATTGGTTCTTTCTGAAGCTCAAACGTGCTGCGTAACTCGAGAATGATCCTCATTGGTTCTTGCTGAAGCTCAAACGTGCTGCGTAACATGAGAATGAACCTCATTGGTTCTTGCGGAAGCTCAAACGTGCTGCATAACACGAGAACGAACCTCATTGGTTCTTGCGGAGGCTCAAACGTGCTGCGTAACACGAGAATAAACCTCATTGGTTCTTGCTGAAGCTCAAACGTTCTGCGTAACACGAGAATGAACCTCATTGGTTCTTGTGGAAGCTCAAACGTTCTGCGTAACACGAGAATAAACCTCATTGGTTCTTGCTGAAGCTCAAACGTTCTGCGTAACACGAGAATGAACCTCATTGGTTCTTGCGGAAGCTCAAACGTTCTGCGTAACACGAGAATGAACCTCAATGGTTCTTGTGGAAGCTCAAACGTGCTGCGTAACACGAGAATGAACCTCATTGGTTCTTGCGGAAGCTCAAACGTGCTGCGTAACACGAGAATAAACCTCATTGGTTCTTGCTGAAGCTCAAACGTGCTGCGTAACACGAGAATGATCCTCATTGGTTCTTGCTGAAGCTCAAACGTGCTGCGTAACTCGAGAATGATCCTCATTGGTTCTTGCTGAAGCTCAAACGTGCTGCGTAACATGAGAATGAACCTCATTGGTTCTTGCTGAAGCTCAAACGTTCTGCGTAACACGAGAATGAACCTCATTGGTTCTTGATGAAGCTCAAACGTGCTACGTAACACGAGAGTAAACCTCAATGGTTCTTGCTGAATCTCAAACGTGCTGTTTAACACGAGAATGAACCTCATTGGTTCTTGCGGAAGCTCAAACGTGCTGCGTAACACGAGAATGAACCTCATTGGTTCTTGCAGAGGCTCAAAAGTGCTGCGTAACACGAGAATGAACCTCATTGATTCTTGCGGAAGCTCAAACGTTCTGCGTAACGAGAATGAACCTCAGTGGTTCTTGCAGAAGCTCAAACGTGCTGCGTAACACAAGAATGAAACTCATTGGTTCTTGCAGAGGCTAAAACGTGCTGCGTAACACAAGAATGAACCTCATTGGTTCTTGCGGAAGCTCAAACGTGCTGTGTAACACGAGAATGAACCTCATTGGTTCTTGCAGAAGCTCAAACGTTCTGCGTAACATGAGAATGAAACTTATTGGTTCTTGCAGAGGCTCAAACGCGCTGCATAACATGAGAATGAACCTCATTGGTTCTTGAGGAAGCTCAAACGTGCTGCGTAACACGAGAATGAACCTCATTGGTTCTTGCGGAAGCTCAAATGTGCTGCGTAACATGAGAATGAACCTCATTGGTTCTTGCGGAAGCTCAAACGTTCTGCGTAACATAAGAATAAACCTCATTGGCTCTTGCAGAAGCTCAAACGTTCTGCGTAACATGAGAATAAACCTCATTGGTTCTTGCAGAGGCTCAAACGTGCTGCGTAACACGAGAATGAAACTCATTGGTTCTTGCAGAGGCTCAAACGTGCTGCGTAACACGAGAATGAACCTCATTGGTTCTTGCTGAAGCTCAAACGTGCTGCGTAACACGAGGATGAACCTCATTGGTCCTTGCTGAAGCTCAAACGTGCTGCGTAACACGATAATGAACCTCATTGGTTCTTGCGGAAGCTCAAACGCTCTGCGTAACACATGAGAATGAACCTCACTGGTTCTTGCAGAGGCTCAAACGTGCTGCATAACACGAGAATGAACCACATTGGTTCTTGCGGAGGCTCAAACGTGCTGCGTAACACGAGAATAAACCTCATTGGTTCTTGCTGAAGCTCAAACGTTCTGCGTAACACGAGAATGAACCTCATTGGTTCTTGTGGAAGCTCAAACGTTCTGCGTAACACGAGAATAAACCTCATTGGTTCTTGCTGAAGCTCAAACGTTCTGCGTAACACGAGAATGAACCTCATTGGTTCTTGCGGAAGCTCAAACGTTCTGCGTAACACGAGAATGAACCTCAATGGTTCTTGTGGAAGCTCAAACGTGCTGCGTAACACGAGAATGAACCTCATTGGTTCTTGCGGAGGCTCAAACGTGCTGCGTAACACGAGAATAAACCTCATTGGTTCTTGCTGAAGCTCAAACGTGCTGCGTAACACGAGAATGATCCTCATTGGTTCTTGCTGAAGCTCAAACGTGCTGCGTAACTCGAGAATGATCCTCATTGGTTCTTGCTGAAGCTCAAACGTGCTGCGTAACATGAGAATGAACCTCATTGGTTCTTGCAGAAGCTCAAACGTGCTGCGTAACACGAGAATGAACCTCATTGGTTCTTGCTGAAGCTCAAACGTGCTGCGTAACACGAGGATGAACCTCATTGGTCCTTGCTGAAGCTCAAACGTGCTGCGTAACATGATAATGAACCTCATTGGTTCTTGCGGAAGCTCAAACGCTCTGCGTAACACATGAGAATGAACCTCACTGGTTCTTGCAGAGGCTCAAACGTGCTGCATAACACGAGAATGAACCACATTGGTTCTTGCGGAGGCTCAAACGTGCTGCGTAACACGAGAATAAACCTCATTCGTTCTTGCTGAAGCTCAAACGTTCTGCGTAACACGAGAATGAACCTCATTGGTTCTTGTGGAAGCTCAAGCGTTCTGCGTAACACGAGAATAAACCTCATTGGTTCTTGCTGAAGCTCAAATGTGCTGCGTAACATGAGAATGAACCTCATTGCTTCTTGCGGAAGCTCAAACGTTCTGCGTAACATAAGAATAAACCTCACTGGTTCTTGCAGAGGCTCAAACGTGCTGCGTAACACGAGAATGAAACTCATTGGTTCTTGCAGAGGCTCAAACGTGCTGCGTAACATGAGAATGAACCTCATTGGTTCTTGCGGAAGCTCAAATGTGCTGCGTAACATGAGAATGAACCTCATTGGTTCTTGCAGAAGCTCAAACGTGCTGCGTAACACGAGAATGAACCTCATTGGTTCTTGCGGAAGCTCAAACGTTCTGCGTAACACACGAGAATGAACCTCACTGGTTCTTGCAGAGGCTCAAACGTGCTGCGTAACACACGAGAATGAACCTCATTGGTTCTTGCAGAAGCTCAAACGTGCTGCGTAACACGAGAATGAACCTCATTGGTTCTTGCAGAGGCTCAAACGTGCTGCGTAACATGAGAATGAACCTCATTGGTTCTTGCAGAGGCTCAAACGTGCTGCGTAACACGAGAATAAACCTCATTGGTTCTTGCGGAAGCTCAAACGTGCTGCGTAACACGAGAATGAACCTCATTGGTTCTTGCGGAAGCTCAAACGTGCTGCGTAACACGAGAATAAACCTCATTGGTTCTTGCTGAAGCTCAAACGTTCTGCGTAACACGAGAATGAACCTCATTGGTTCTTGCGGAAGCTCAAACGTTCTGCGTAACACGAGAATGAACCTCAATGGTTCTTGTGGAAGCTCAAACGTGCTGCGTAACACGAGAATGAACCTCATTGGTTCTTGCGGAGGCTCAAACGTGCTGCGTAACACGAGAATAAACCTCATTGGTTCTTGCTGAAGCTCAAACGTGCTGCGTAACACGAGAATGATCCTCATTGGTTCTTGCTGAAGCTCAAACGTGCTGCGTAACTCGAGAATGATCCTCATTGGTTCTTGCTGAAGCTCAAACGTGCTGCGTAACATGAGAATGAACCTCATTGGTTCTTGCTGAAGCTCAAACGTTCTGCGTAACACGAGAATGAACCTCATTGGTTTTTGCTGAAGCTCAAACGTGCTACGTAACACGAGAGTAAACCTCAATGGTTCTTGCTGAATCTCAAACGTGCTGTTTAACACGAGAATGAACCTCATTGGTTCTTGCGGAAGCTCAAACGTGCTGCGTAACACGAGAATGAACCTCATTGGTTCTTGCAGAGGCTCAAAAGTGCTGCGTAACACGAGAATGAACCTCATTGGTTCTTGCGGAAGCTCAAACGTTCTGCGTAACGAGAATGAACCTCAGTGGTTCTTGCAGAAGCTCAAACGTGCTGCGTAACACAAGAATGAAACTCATTGGTTCTTGCAGAGGCTAAAACGTGCTGCGTAACACAAGAATGAACCTCATTGGTTCTTGCGGAAGCTCAAACGTGCTGTGTAACACGAGAATGAACCTCATTGGTTCTTGCTGAAGCTCAAACGTGCTGCGTAACACGAGAATGAACCTCATTGGTTCTTGCAGAAGCTCAAACGTTCTGCGTAACATGAGAATGAAACTTATTGGTTCTTGCAGAGGCTCAAACGCACTGCATAACATGAGAATGAACCTCATTGGTTCTTGAGGAAGCTCAAACGTGCTGCGTAACACGAGAATGAACCTCATTGGTTCTTGCGGAAGCTCAAATGTGCTGCGTAACATGAGAATGAACCTCATTGGTTCTTGCGGAAGCTCAAACGTTCTGCGTAACATAAGAATAAACCTCATTGGTTCTTGCAGAAGCTCAAACGTTCTGCGTAACATGAGAATAAACCTCATTGGTTCTTGCAGAGGCTCAAACGTGCTGCGTAACACGAGAATGAAACTCATTGGTTCTTGCAGAGGCTCAAACGTGCTGCATAACATGAGAATGGACCTCATTGGTTCTTGCAGAAGCTCAAACGTGCTGCGTAACACGAGAATGAACCTCATTGGTTCTTGCTGAAGCTCAAACGTGCTGCGTAACACGAGGATGAACCTCATTGGTCCTTGCTGAAGCTCAAACGTGCTGCGTAACACGATAATGAACCTCATTGGTTCTTGCGGAAGCTCAAACGCTCTGCGTAACACACGAGAATGAACCTCACTTGTTCTTGCAGAGGCTCAAACGTGCTGCGTAACATGAGAATGAACCTCACTGGTTCTTGTAGAGGCTCAAACGTGCTGCATAACACGAGAATGAACCACATTGGTTCTTGCTGAAGCTCAAACGTGCTGCGTAACACGAGGATGAACCTCATTGGTTCTTGCTGAAGCTCAAACATTCTGCGTAACACACGAGAATGAACCTCACTGGTTCTTGCGGAAGCTCAAACGTGCTGCGTAACATGAGAATGAACCTCATTGGTTCTTGGTTAAGCTCAAACGTGATGCGTAACACACGAGAATGAACCTCATTGGTTCTTACAGAAGCTCAAACGTTCTGCGTAACATGAGAATGACCCTCAATGGTTCTTGCAGAGGCTCAAACGTGCTGCGTAACATGAGAATAAACCTCATTGGTTCTTGCAGAAGCTCAAACATTCTGCGTAACATGAGAATAAACCTCACTGGTTCTTGCAGAGGCTCAAACGTGCTGCGTAACACGAGAATGAAACTCATTGGTTCTTGCGGAAGCTCAAACGTGCTGCGTAACACGAGAATGAACCTCATTGGTTCTTGCTGAAGCTCAAATGTGCTGCGTAACATGAGAATGAACCTCATTGCTTCTTGCGGAAGCTCAAACGTTCTGCGTAACATAAGAATAAACCTCACTGGTTCTTGCAGAGGCTCAAACGTGCTGCGTAACACGAGAATGAAACTCATTGGTTCTTGCAGAGGCTCAAACGTGCTGCGTAACATGAGAATGAACCTCATTGGTTCTTGCGGAAGCTCAAATGTGCTGCGTAACATGAGAATGAACCTCATTGGTTCTTGCAGAAGCTCAAACGTGCTGCGTAACACGAGAATGAACCTCATTGGTTCTTGCGGAAGCTCAAACGTTCTGCGTAACACACGAGAATGAACCTCACTGGTTCTTGCAGAGGCTCAAACGTGCTGCGTAACACACGAGAATGAACCTCATTGGTTCTTGCAGAAGCTCAAACGTGCTGCGTAACACGAGAATGAACCTCATTGGTTCTTGCAGAGGCTCAAACGTGCTGCGTAACATGAGAATGAACCTCATTGGTTCTTGCAGAGGCTCAAACGTGCTGCGTAACACGAGAATAAACCTCATTGGTTCTTGCGGAAGCTCAAACGTGCTGCGTAACACGAGAATGAACCTCATTGGTTCTTGCGGAAGCTCAAACGTGCTGCGTAACACGAGAATGAACCTCATTGGTTCTTGCAGAGGCTCAAAAGTGCTGCGTAACACGAGAATGAACCTCATTGGTTCTTGCGGAAGCTCAAACGTTCTGCGTAACACGAGAATGAACCTCATTGGTTCTTGCGGAAGCTCAAACGTTCTGCGTAACACGAGAATGAACCTCATTGGTTCTTACAGAGCCTCAAACGTTCTGCGTAACATGAGAATAAACCTCATTGGTTCTTGCGGAAGCTGAAACGTGCTGCGTAACATGAGAATGAACCTCATTGGTTCTTGGTTAAGCTCAAACGTGCTGCGTAACACGAGAATAACCCTCACTGGTCCTTGCGGAAGCTCAAACTTGCTGCGTAACACACGAGAATGAACCTCATTGGTTCTTGCAGATGCTCAAACGTGCTGCGTAACACACGAGAATGAACCTCATTGGTTCTTGCAGAAGCTCAAACGTTCTGCGTAACATGAGAATGAACCTCATTGGTTCTTGCAGAGGCTAAAACGTGCTGCGTAACATGAGAATAAACCTCATTGGTTCTTGCAGAAGCTCAAACGTGCTGCGTAACACGAGAATGAACCTCATTGGTTCTTGCAGATGCTCAAACGTGCTGCGTAACACACGAGAATGAACCTCATTGGTTCTTGCAGAAGCTCAAACGTTCTGCGTAACATGAGAATGAACCTCATTGGTTCTTGCAGAGGCTAAAACGTGCTGCGTAACATGAGAATAAACCTCATTGGTTCTTGCAGAAGCTCAAACGTGCTGCGTAACATGAGAATGAACCTCATTGGTTCTTGGTTAAGCTCAAACGTGCTGCGTAACACGAGAATGAACCTCATTGGTTCTTGCGGAAGCTCAAACGTGCTGCGTAACACGAGAATGAACCTTATTGGTTCTTGCGGAAGCTCAAACGTTCTGCATAACATGAGAATGAACCTCATTGGTTCTTGCAGAGGCTCAAACGTTCTGCGTAACACAAGAATGAACCTCATTGGTTCTTGCGGAAGCTCAAACGTGCTGTGTAACACGAGAATGAACCTCATTGTTTCTTGCTGAAGCTCAAACGTGCTGCGTAACACACGAGAATGAACCTCATTGGTTCTTGCAGAGGCTCAAACGTGCTGCATAACACACGAGAATGAACCTCATTGGTTCTTGCAGAAGCTCAAACGTTCTGCGTAACATGAAAATAAAACTTATTGGTTCTTGCAGAGGCTCAAACGTGCTGCGTAACTTGAGAATGAACCTCATTGGTTCTTGAGGAAGCTCAAACGTTCTGCGTAACACGAGAATGAACCTCACTGGTTCTTGCGGAAGCTCAAATGTGCTGCGTAACATGAGAATGAACCTCATTGGTTCTTGCGGAAGCTCAAACGTTCTGCGTAACATAAGAATAAACCTCATTGGTTCTTGCAGAAGCTCAAACTTTCTGCGTAACATGAGAATAAACCTCATTGGTTCTTGCAGAGGCTCAAACGTGCTGCGTAACACGAGAATGAAACTCATTGGTTCTTGCAGAGGCTCAAACGTGCTGCGTAACATGAGAATGAACCTCATTGTTCTTGCAGAAGCTCAAACGTGCTGCATAACACGAGAATGAACCTCATTGGTTCTTGCAGAAGCTCAAACGTGCTGCATAACACGAGAATAAACCTCATCGGTTCTTGCTGAAGCTCAAACGTGCTGCGTAACATGAGAATGAACCTCACTGGTTCTTGGTTAAGCTCAAACGTGCTGCGTAACACGAGAATGAACCTCATTGGTTCTTGCGGAAGCTTAAACGTGATGCGTAACACACGAGAATGAACCTCATTGGTTCTTAGAGAAGCTCAAACGTTCTGCGTAACATGAGAATGAACCTCATTGGTTCTTGCAGAGGCTCAAACGTGCTGCGTAACTTGAGAATGAACCTCATTGGTTCTTGAGGAAGCTCAAACGTTTTGCGTAACACGAGAATGAACCTCACTGGTTCTTGCGGAAGCTCAAATGTGCTGCGTAACATGAGAATGAACCTCATTGGTTCTTGCGGAAGCTCAAACGTTCTGCGTAACATAAGAATAAACCTCATTGGTTCTTGCAGAAGCTCAAACTTTCTGCGTAACATGAGAATAAACCTCATTGGTTCTTGCAGAGGCTCAAACGTGCTGCGTAACACGAGAATGAAACTCATTGGTTCTTGCAGAGGCTCAAACGTGCTGCATAACATGAGAATGAACCTCATTGTTCTTGCAGAAGCTCAAACGTGCTGCATAACACGAGAATGAACCTCATTGGTTCTTGCAGAAGCTCAAACGTGCTGCATAACACGAGAATAAACCTCATCGGTTCTTGCTGAAGCTCAAACGTGCTGCGTAACATGAGAATGAACCTCACTGGTTCTTGGTTAAGCTCAAACGTGCTGCGTAACACGAGAATGAACCTCATTGGTTCTTGCGGAAGCTTAAACGTGATGCGTAACACACGAGAATGAACCTCATTGGTTCTTAGAGAAGCTCAAACGTTCTGCGTAACATGAGAATGAACCTCATTGGTTCTTGCAGAGGCTCAAACGTGCTGCATAACACGAGAATTAACCTCATTGGTTCCTGCAGAAGCTCAAACGTTCTGCGTAACACGAGAATGAAACTTATTGGTTCTTGCAGAGGCTCAAACGTGCTGCGTAACATGAGAATGAACCTCATTGGTTCTTGCGGAAGCTCAAACGTGCTGCGTAACACGAGAATGAACCTCATTGGTTCTTGCGGAAGCTCAAATGTGCTGCGTAACATGAGAATGAACCTCATTGGTCCTTGCAGAAGCTCAAACGTTCTGCGTAACATGAGAATAAACCTCATTGGTTCTTGCAGAGGCTCAAACGTGCTGCGTAACACAAGAATGAACCTCATTGGTTCTTGCTGAAGCTCAAACGTGCTGCGTAACACGAGAATGAACCTCATTGGTCCTTGCAGAAGCTCAAACGTTCTGCGTAACATGAGAATAAACCTCATTGGTTCTTGCAGAAGCTCAAACGTGCTGCGTAACACGAGAATGAACCTCATTGGTTCTTGCTGAAGCTCAAACGTGCTGCGTAACACAAGAATGAACCTCATTGGTTCTTGCTGAAGCTCAAACGTGCTGCGTAACACGAGAATGAACCTCATTGGTTCTTGCTGAAGCTCAAACGTTCTGCGTAACACTAGAATGAACCTCATTGGTTCTTGCGGAAGCTCAAACGTGCTGCGTAACATGAGAATGAACCTCATTGGTTCTTGCTGAAGCTCAAACGTGCTGCGTAACATGAGAATGAACCTCATTGGTTCTTGCTGAAGCTCAAACGTTCTGCGTAACACTAGAATGAACCTCATTGGTTCTTGCGGAAGCTCAAACGTGCTGCGTAACATGAGAATGAACCTCATTGGTTCTTGCTGAAGCTCAAACGTTCTGCGTAACACTAGAATGAACCTCATTGGTTCTTGCGGAAGCTCAAACGTGCTGCTTAACACGAGAATGAACCTCATTGATTCTTGCACGTCAGGCGAACCTGCTTGAGCTTCTATTTACCACAACTGATGTGTGAGTTGATGAATGTTTATAAAATATTAGAATAAAGGCCTAAATTCAATCTGTTCATCATATAAAGCGATCGAGTCTCTTCAGAAAATTTGGACTAAACAGCTCAATTCATATGAATTAGTTTTTCAATTTCTTAATGATCTTTTTGAAGCGTCAAAGTGGTAGTTGCGTAGCTGTCAATGCAGGGACAGAAAGCTCTCAGATTTCATCAAAAAGATCTTCATTTGTGTTCCGAAGATGAACGTAAGTCTTACGGGTTTGGAACGACATGAGGGTGAGTAATTAAAGACAGAATTTTTATTTTTGGGTGAGCTATCACTTTAACAGTGAAACGCCCTGCCTCATTTTGTTGCCTGTCAATGGCGTTATCCTCGGTTTACGCATAAGAGGTTAATCAACCCCCTTTTTTTCAGTTCGGATGTCTACTGACAGCTTTGGCAATGGAAAACACCCTTGAATTTTATGTAAATATTGTGAGAAATAATTGTAGTTAGTCAGATTATAACACACTACTGTTAAAAAGTTGAGGGTCAGTAAGATTGTTTTTTTTTTTTAAAGAAATTAATACTTTTATTCGGCCAGGATGCATTAAATTGATCAAAAGAGACTTTTAGAGAAATGTATAATGTTACAAAAATTTCAAATAAATGCTTTTCTTTTCAATTGTCTATTCTACGGAACCCCAAAAGGGACATGGGAAAAAAATATATTTCCAAACTTTTGTGTTCCCCTGAGAAACTTTTTTGTTTGCTCACAAACAACTCAAAAGGTTTTCAAGCGAATGCAAAGTGTCCCGGGGTCAAAGCAAACATTTGTGAGAGAACGCAAATGCATTGAAAAATATAATTTTTCCTCCCATCTCATATTTTTTTTCCATCATCATTGAATGGTAGTGTACAATTTTATGATACTGAATATACTGTGTAGACTATTGAAAAGGCCATTGTTGACCACTAATTGTTATGGTCACTGATAAATAAGAATTCGGCATAACCTCACAGTTTACTGCTACATTTTAATAAAGCTGTATTGTTTAGTAGAAGTTATTCTGTTCTTCACTGTTCCTGAACAAGTCTTTCATGGATGGTTACCCTGATTTACAAAACTGATTAGCACAAACAAAACTACTGCGGCTGCAGCAATCAGTGTGTGATTGGTTGAGGGAATTTACACGCTTCAACCAGAGCGCAACAGCACAACTTTGTGTAGTTCAGCATAACAAAACTAGACACAACACCATAGGTTTATTTTGGTCATAAAGAGGGGCCGCGTTTGACAGCAGTCGTATTGTAACCACTATTTGCTGGCCATTGCATTTACCTGAAAATATTTAAAATATTTTTAATAAATAAAATCCATAAATACACTACCATTCAAAGATTTGGGGTTGGTAAGATTTTTTAAATGTTGTCTCTTATGCTCAGCAAGACTGTATTTATTTGATCAAAAATACAGTAAAAACATATTTTTGAATATACACTATATTGCCAAAAGTATTGGGACACCCCTCCAAATCATTGAATTCAGGTGTTCCAATCACTTCCATGGCCACAGGTGTATAAAATCAAGCACCTAGGCATGCAGACGCTTCTACAAACATTTGTGAAAGAATGGGTCGCTCTCAGGAGCTCAGTGAATTCAAGCGTGGTACCGTGATAGGTTGCCACCTGTGCAATAAGTCCATTCGTGAAATTTCCTCACTACTAAATATTCCACGGTCAACTGTTAGTGGTATTATAACAAAGTGGAAGCAATTGGGAACAACAGCAACTCAGCCATGAAGTGGTAGGCCACGTAAAATCACAGAGCGGGGTCAGCGCATGCTGAGGTGCACAGTGCGCAGAAGTCACCAACTTTCTGCAGAGTCAATAGTTACAGGCCTCCAAACTTCGTGTGGCCTTCAGATTAGCTCAAGAACAGTGCGTAGAGAGCTTCATGGAATGGGTTTCCATGGCTGAGCATCTGCATCCAAGCCTTACATCACCAACTGCAATGCAAAGCGTCGGATGCAGTGGTGTAAAGCACGCCGCCACTGGACTCTAGAGCAGTGGAGACGTGTTCTCTGGAGTGACCAATCACGCTTCTCTGTCTGGCAATCCGATGGACGAGTCTGGGTTTGGCGGTTGCCAGGAGAACGGTACTTGCCTGACTGCATTGTGCCAAGTGTAAAGTTTGGTGTAGGGGGGATTATGGTGTGGGGTTGTTTTTCAGGGGTTGGGCTTGGCCCCTTAGTTCCAGTGAAAGGAACTCTTAATGCTTCAGCATACCAAGACATTTTGGACAATTTCATGCTCCCAACTTTGTGGGAACAGTTTGGGGATGGCCCCTTCCTGTTCCAACATGACTGCGCACCAGTGCACAAAGCAAGGTCCATAAAGACATGGATGAGCGAGTTTGGTGTGGAGGAACTTGACTGGCCTGCACAGAGTCCTGACCTCAACCCGACAGAACACCTTTGGGATGAATTAGAGCGGAGACTGCGAGCCAGGCCTTCTCGTCCAACATCAGTGCCTGACCTCACAAATGCGCTTCTAGAAGAATGGTCAAAAATTCTCATAAACACACTCCTAAACCTTGTGGAAAGCCTTCCCAGAAGAGTTGAAGCTGTTATAGCTGCAAAGGGTGGGCCAACTCCATATTAAACCCTACGGATTAAGAATGGGATTTCATTAAAGTTCACGTGCATGTAAAGGCAGGCATCCCAAAACTTTTGGCAATATAGTGTATATGAATATATTTTAAAATGTATTGCTGTCATCAAAGCTGAATTTTCAGCATCATTACTTCAGTCTTCAGTGTCACATGATCCTTCAGAAATCATTCTAATATGATGATTTGCTGCTCAAGAAACATTTCTGATTATTATCAATGTTGAAAACAATTTTTATAGAAAGTTTAAAAGAACAGCATTTATTTGAAATAGGAATCTTATGTGACATTATAAATGTCTTTATTATCATTATTTGATTAATTTAATGCATCCCTGCTGAATATGTATGAATTTCTTTAAAGAAAAAAAAAATCTTACTGACCCCAAACTTCTTTTCAATGGCAGTGAATGTCAGTTTTAATTTAAATGTGTAAAAAAATATTGTTGATATAATTTTAAATATTTATACCAATATTAATTATGTTTCTTCTTTATGAATTGAAAAAATATATTTAATATACATAATTAAAATATATATTTCTTTTTTTAAGTTTTTCATTTAATATTTATATTTTATTTCAATTAAGGAAAACATTTTTGAGCACGACAGCAATCCTTCAGATCAAGATAAACTGATAGCAAATGCAAATCTGTACAAGTGGGACGATCCCTCAGCATAAAGATTTGCTTGTTTATTTACTTGAGCTAAAACACACATCTGTCAGAGTTTGCCTCCAGATTTAGGCCTAATTGATAATATTCTCAATATTTCTTGATATTTAACATCTAAAACTTATATGGTCTACTCATTGCTGTTGCAAAATGTTTATGCAGCATAATATAGGCTACATAATAAGTCAGATAGTTTAAGCTGAGACCCATGAAAACTACCTTAGCGTTTGTGGACACTGGTGATGAGATGCTCTGTAACCTCTACAGTGTTCAGAACTGCACATACATTCATCATTAGACATGTAGTGCCACAGAACTGCCGACACACTCCTGCCAGCAATAGATTTGCTGTCGCCCTGAACGTGCACACACACTGACGCGCACACAGTTCCCGTTGGGTTTGATTTTCTGACACAGACTGTGTGCTTGTGTGTGTGTGTGTATGTGTGTGCGTGCTTGTGTTCGCACACTCATGCTGTGTCTGATGAAGGTGCTGAGCTAGAATCACCTAGAGAGTGATCCGTCATGTTCTCCTGCACTCTGCCGATCCCTCACTCTTTCTCTCGCTCTCTCTCTCTCTCTCTCTCTCTCTCTCTCTCTCTCTCGGTTTTTCTAAAGGACAGATTGTGGTCCTGCAAGGCCCCCTTTATTGGAATTTTGAGCAATTTTAAGTAGAAATTATATCCCAAATGATAAATAAAGTTGAAATTGTGAGATATAAAATGCAAGAACTAAAGTTGCAGTTATGCAAATGGGGTTGTGTGTGTGTATCTAAGTGTGTGTTTTTCTGTGTTTTTTTGTGTGTGGGTTTGTGTGTGTCTAAGTGTGTGTGTGTGTGTGTGTGTGGTCTTATAAAGATCTTATAAATCACACTAAGTGATGTTTTTTGAAAATGTAAAATGCAGACAGTTTTGTGTGATGGGTAGGTTTAGGGAATAGAATATACAGATTGGAATTTTCATATAAATAAATGTATTATTTATATAAAAAATTCCCCACAAAACATGAAAACCCAACATGCGTGTGTGGTGTATTTGTGTGTGTGTGTGTGTCTGGTGTATTTGCCCTGTAGGCATTGATGTGTGCTGACGTCTAACTATTCACATGTTCTCTTTCATTAGCATTAGTGCCCTACCTCATGATCCCTCATCCACAGAGCGCTGAGCCTCACAGCACCTCCTAGGGGCAAAAGCACAACACACACACATTACCTATACATTACAGTGCAAAACAAGATCTACTGCGTGTTCTTTTTGTAGGGTTGAGGATGTAAACCGAAAAAAAAAGCTATCAAGTGAGAACAAAAGTGTTGAGCTGGAAAAATGTATAAATGGCCCGGCAGGAACATTAAAGTCCGAAATAACAGAATAAAAGGAGAGAATCACGTACTCTACCTATACAACCATTACAGTAGAGCGAGAGAAAGAGAGGGATGTCCTACTTACGTCAGATCTCTGTTTAAGAGAGCAGGTTAGACGAGCTGGCAGGAAAAGGCAGAGAGAGAGAGAGAGCAAGTGTTGATCAAATCACAGTGACACTTTAAAGAATAATTCATGTTTGTATTTCACCAGTGAGCTGTTCAGTAGACATTTTCAAAGAGGGAAACAACAGTGTACTCACAACATCCCTAACATTCAAATGTATTGATTAGTAATAAATATGCTGGGGCGCACCTAGAGATATTGTGTTGCTCCCACGCTTGGTGTCGCTGACTCCTGCAGGCTTTCTTTTATTATTCACAAAAGACACCTTATGAAATACAGAAATGTTCCAGCTCTTTCTGAAGGACATACTGTGAACATGGCATATTGATTCGTATAGTCCATGATTGGAAGTGAGAATACTGTTAAAAAAAATACAGTACAATTTTAGAAATCACCTTTGTAATATGGGAAGTTTGATCGTAGATTGATTTAATACTGTGTTTTTTTAAGTGTTTATCTTAAATTGTGGTTATTTAATTCGTATATTGACGTTTGATTATAACAGCAAAATAATTCAGAATTCTTTAATACAAACGTCTTTAATAATGCTGAAAATTATTTATTTTATTATACATTTTATAAATGTATTATTACATTTAATAATATTACAATTATATCTTATTTATTTTACATAAATTATAAATATATTATATGATTTTATTTTATATTATTATTATTATTATTATTATTATATTATAGTTTTAAAAATCATGTACAGAAATTCATATACAGGCACTTTTATTTGCCTATAAAATTAATTTCTAGTATATAAGTCTTTAAGAATATATGTCAAAATTTTGGAAACATTACTATTTTGCTTATGCTTATCAGGCCTGCATTTATTTGATCAAAAATGCAGACAGTAATATTGTGAAATATTATTACAATTTAAAATAATGGTTTTCTATTTTAATATATTTTAAAATGTAATGTATTCCTGTGATCAAAGCTGAATTTTCAGCATCATTACTCCAGTCTTCAGTGTCACATGATCCTTCAGAAATCATTCTAATATGATGATTTATTATCAATGTTGATTAACATTCTTTGATGAATAAAAAGTAAAAAAAAAAAAAAAAAAAAAAACAGCATTTATTTAAAATATAAATCTTTTGTAACAATGTACACTACCGTTCAAAAGTTAGGGGTCAGTATTTTTTTTCTTTCTTTTTTAAAAGAAATTAATACTTTTATTAAGCAAGGACGTGTTGAATTGATAAAAAGTGATAGTAAAAATAGATATTGTTAGAAAAGATTTCTATTTTAACATATTAGAATGATTTCTGAAAGATCATGTGACACTGAAGACTGGAGTAATGATGCTGACAATTCAGCTTTGATCACAGGAATAAATTATATTTTAAAGTATATTAAAATAGAAAACCATTATTTTAAATTGTAATAATATTTCACAATATTACAGTTTTTTCTGTATTTTTTTATCAAATAAATGCAGCCTTGATGAGCAGAAGAGACAAAAACTAGTATTAAAAATAGTAATGTTTCCAAACTTTTGACTGGTACTGTATATAATATATATACATATTACTTACTGAGTTTCTTCTTTTCAGCATTTCAATGGGCCTTAAAGCTGAAATTCTAGATTAACATCTGTCAGTTTTTCCAGTGAGAAATGCCAATCGTTGCCAATTGCCAATCGTTTGGCATGATAAAGATGATAAATATTTAACCAGCAGCACATACAGACAAATTTTCGCTGCAACATTTTTTTCCATTTCTCAGTACAAATCTACTGAATCCTAAAAAGTAAATGTGGGCTCCAATCACAGGCTTGAATAAGATGCTGTTTTTTGTGGTTCAGCAGTCAGTGATGCTTCTCTCTTGTCAACAGGCCAGACAGCAGAACTCTTCACAGCGCTTCTCTGTAATCTAAATGAGAGGAGGATGGAGATAGGTCTAATGAACCTCGTCCAGTCAAGCGGCCCGCCATTCAGATTGCCCCAGAATTCACTGCCAATTAGCTGGGGCTTGCTGGGCGAGGGGAAGTTTATGGAGAAAGGGGAGACAGGGACTTAACTAGGTTAAATTAGGACATGCACACACACATTCCCATAACGACTGCCAGGAGAGTCCAGTCTATTACTGTTGGTCTTGCCATTATCCTGAAATAAACAAGGGAGAACGAGAAAAGAGGGAGTGGGAGAAGGAGAAGGCGCCAAAGAAGAATGAGGGTGAAAAATAATGAGCAAGAAAGAAATTGAAAAACGAGCACTTCATATGTGCTTTTTGTGAGTTCATGTGTGGTCGATTCGGATGTGTGTGTTAATGTGTGTATGTGTGTGTGAGGGTACTTTTGTTGTTCACGGCTGAACTACTTCTGTGCGACTAGATCTCAGTAATTGATCCTCTTTAAATAAAAACAAATCAAGTCAGCTCAATTTAAGCATGCTATTTTGAGGGCCCTGTAAGAAGTCAAGGAGAGAGAGAGAGATAGACAGGGGTCCCGACTGATAGTATGAGAAAGATTTAAAGTGATCGTTCAAAAAGTGTCTTATGAGGAGTATTTATGCAGCTTCTAGTATAATTTAGTGTAATTTAGAAATAAAAGGCATTTTTCCTACCCTGATTTTAGCCTCTGATCTGAACGCTCTGTTTGAAGGGGCGTGTCTGCTGTGAGACTTCAGTGGAAACGCCCACTGCTGTGATTGGCTGCTGTGAGACTTCAGTGGAAACGCCCACTGCTGTGATTGGCTGCTGTGAGACTTCAGTGTTAACGCCCACTGCTGTGATTGGCTGCTGTGAGACTTCAGTGTTAACGCCCACTGCTGTGATTGGCTGCTGTGAGACTTCAGTGTAAACATCCACTGCTGTGATTGGCTGCTATGAGACTTCAGTGTAAACACCCACTGCTGTGATTGGCTGCTATGAGACTTCAGTGTAAACACCCACTGCTGTGATTGGCTGACATCCACGAAATAGCTAAGTATTACACGTGGAACTCACTAGAAAACTTTTAGCACATTTTTACTATTAGCTCTTCTATCATTTTCTATATATAACTTAATAACAGTTTAAATAAATTATTTTCCTCCTACTTAGTGAAACAATGTGAATTTGAGTGTTTAGTCACTGGTTTGATTTACTGACACATAGACAAAGATCATCTGACTGTACATGAATCATTATCAGAAATCACTGGGCACAGATCAGGCATTAGAATTAACACGGTTACTTATATGTTGTCGCATTACTGTCGAGTCCATATCGTAAAAGTCTGTTTGCAAAGCCTGCGCCGAAATTGCTACTGATTTACAAAAGAATCCACTGTTGAAATGTACCGAATACAAATAAATAATGCTAAACTGAGACATTCACATTGTTGAAAATAAATAAGCACATTCCTAGCATTAGGATTTTTTGGAAGGTAAAGTTATTTTTAGTCCAGTCATCCTGTATCGTTCTTCTCTCCTCGTCATCTCACTAACACGCCAGTGGGCGGGGCCACCATAGATAGGCACATTCCACAACGAGTCATTCGCTGTGCTTGATTACAATAAAAGCTGTTTTTGGACTAACAAGGAAGTTTTTAGTTCTGAAACTTATAGGATGTTCTTATAGTATGGTGACCTCTTATATGTCAAAAGCTCAAGGAAAATTGTATTTCTCGGTTCATTCAGGGTAGGCGATTTGTTCCAGAAACTTTTTTTGGTATGCTGGTTGAAAGTCTCTTCACATCCTGATAGCAATCACTAAGTTAAGTGGTCTAAATGTATTTATAATTATATATATATATCATCTGTGGAAGGTGTAGGACCATAAAATGTTCATCCAATCATTGCATTCGGTCCGATCTGTCCTATCTGCCTGTCAACGTATGTAATCCCCTTACCTCCGCGCACATCACACGTCATCAGCGCGTTTCATGCTATTCAGAGTTAGACAGACATCAGTCACCGAGCACCGCAACCAAAATAGCAGCCCCTTTTACAGTTCCTCCTGAACCAAAACAACCAGCGCATGCTGCGTTCACGCCATAACTACTGTCATTTGGAAGAGATGCAAACCTGTGACGTTATACTTGGAGCGGTTCACAACTCGATTGTATGCATTTTAATGGCAACACTATCAACGCTGAAATGAATCCACAGCAGGTGGTACAGGTCAGGGCTCTGTAAGTTGTTTATATTCATTATTATTGTAATGTTATGTGCTTTGAGACATGAGGTAGTTTAACGCCGTCTCTCGTGACGCTTTTGTTTGCTCTGGCTGTGTGCGTTCATGTGTTTTGAAGGAGGCGTGGCTTTGTAGACGCTCTGAAGGGAGGGTTGATCTCATGCTTTCAAAGCTAGCTCGCTATTGCTAGCCTCTCTGAAAATTGCCTACCCTACCTTTAACTCGAGGACTGTTGTTAGATGATTAGAGCTCAAAGATTCAATGATCTAAAACGAACAGCTCACTAGTGGGGAAGGTTGTCAGTGAATAACTTAAATTTCAGGTCCATTCCTCACAAAGCTATAGCTTGACTTTTGTAGAACGAGAGTCAAAATAAGGGGTAATTAAATGTAACAAATCATGTAATGTATCATTTTTTACTGGAAAATTAAACAACATTTTATCAAACTTTAATAATTGCCTTAATCTTTTAAACAACTGAGAACATAGTGATCAAACTATATTTTATAAAAAACACCTGTCAAGTTTATAATATATATTACATCAGCATATGCAAGTCAAATTGGACGATTACAGGAACTCATCTCAAGATCACTCATTTAACAGTTCATCTATTGGCAAAATTATGAAAAGAAGATCAGTCAAGAATAGAATATTGAAAATATTCAAATCAGGAATGTGAGAATCACTCAGATTCACTCAGTTCCCTGATCATTCAGCAAATGAAGAACAAATTTATACTCACATGCGTTATGTATTATGCATGTTATCGTCTCTGACAGACAGTGTGTTGAAGCCGCACATGCCGCCATTTTCACTCTTTTCTCGGAAAGCGATGACGCAATTTAAAACATCCGGTAGTGTGGGTTTTCCATGCGAGACTCGCTGGACCTCTGCTTCTCATAAATACTACCGTGTATTGTGCATGTTATTTTCTGACAGACATCCATGCCGTGATATTTAAATGATGTGGCTTTGAAAACAGATGGCTCGTAAGGTAATAATTATTTATTTCTTAGCCAGCAAGTACTGAGTGAAGTGATTGATGGCCATGAGTGTGTTATGTCAGCCAGCCTAAGTTGATAACGTGTGTTTGATTTTAATTATAAAATGTGTTGGAGACATTCAAATGCTTTTTGCCTAGTTCATTATACATATTTTATGGAATGAAGTTTATTTTGTGGCTTAAATAAATTATTATTTTACTCATTTTCTCAGAGACTGACATGTTTGGCTTGTCGAAAATGTTACATTCAGCTGTCGCAAATTCATTGACTTTTAAAAAATCAAGTTCATTTTTTTTTTTACCAGGAAAAGAGTGGTTTTGATGCACAGAGTTGTTTTTATAGTCTCTTATAACAAATATATTTTATTTAAACCCATGAGAATGCAGATCCTGTTGTAAATAATAGTGAAAAATCACTTTTTAAAACAAGCAGATTTTGACTCATGATTGCACAAGTCATATGAACATTTTATAGGGCTTGTTTTGGAGCTTGACAGACATGAAGCTTTACTAAGAACTGTAAAAGAGGAGTGTGAAAATTCTCCTTGCATGTTCCACAGAAAAAGATAAAAGCATGTAAGTGAGTAAATAATTACAGAATTTTCATTTTTGAGTGTAGTATATTTTTAAATAGAGATAAGATGGGGGAGGATGCTGTGAATACTGAAAAATAAAGGAAAGAGGAATGAGTTAAAAACAAATGTGGGAAAAACAAAAGTGAAAACAAGTGTATAGAAAGAAGTGATGGAGTCCATAAATCTAAATGTAGGATATCAAAAATACGATGAATAGTTCTCTTGTTTCTGTGGATGTATGATGAGGCGGTGGGGATGAGGGGATAAGGAGGTCTTTATTTCACCATTCTCTCTCTTTTTTTCTATATTTGACCCCCTCCCTCCCTCTTCAGTATCAGGAATGTGATTCGGGATTCTTCTGTCTTGAAGTCAGAGAACTCACACACACACACACACACACAAACACACACACACACACACACACACACACACAGTGCTGCTGTGCTTAAATGAGCAGCTTGACATCCACTAGTCAATATCTAGTGTAGTCGTGTAGTGAAGTAGCTTGTATGGACGGCATGAGGGTGAAGAAATGATGATAGAACTTTCTTAAGGGCTTTTTCATGTGAATGTTTGATATATAATGGCGAATGGGTTTTGCCTGTATACAGTGCATCCGAAAGTATTCACAGCGCTTCACTTTTTCCACATTTTGTTGTTACCGCCTTATTCCAAAATGGATTAAATTCATTATGTTTTTCCTCAATTCTACAAACAATACCCCATAATGACAATGTGAAAGAAGTTTGTTTGAAATCTTTACAAATTTAGTAAAAATAAAAAACGAAAAAAATCACATGCACATAAGTATTCACAGCCTTTGCCATGACACTCAAAATTGAGCTCAGGTGCATCCTGTTTCCACTGATCATCCTTGAGATGTTTCTACAACTTGATTGGAGTCCACCTGTGGTAAATTCAGTTGATTGGACATGATTTGGAAAGGCACACACCTGTCTATATAAGGTCCCACAGTTAACAGTGCATGTCAGAGCACAAACCAAGCCATAAAGTCCAAGGAATTGTCTAAAGACCTCCGAGACAGGATTGTATCGAGGCACAGATCTGGGGAAAGGTACAGAAAAATGTCTGCATCATTGAAGGTCCCAGTGAGCACAGTGGCCTCCATCATCCGTGAATAGAAGACGTTTGGAACCACTAGGACTCTTCCTAGAGCTGGCCGCCCGGCCAAACTGAGCGATCGGGGGAGAAGGGCCTTAGTCAGGGAGATGACCAAGAACTCGATGGTCACTCTGACAGAGCTCCAGCATTTCTCTGTGGAGAGAGGAGAATCTTCCAGAAGAACAACCATCTCTGCAGCACTCCACCAATCAGGCCTGTATGGTAGAGTGGCCAGACGGCACATGACAGCCCGCCTGGAGTTTGCCAAAAGGCACCTAAAGGACTCTCAGACCATGAGAAACAAAATGCTCTGGTCTGATGAAACAAAGATTGAACTCTTTGGCCTGAATAGCAAGCGTCATGTCTGGAGGAAACCAGGCACCGCTTATCACCTGGCCAATACCATCCCTACAGTGAAGCATTGTGGTGGCAGCATAATGCTGTGGGGATGTTTTTTAGCGGCAAGAACTGGGAGACTAGTCAGGATCGAGGGAAGGATGAATGCAGCAATGTACAGAGATATCCTTGATGAAAACCTGCTCCAGAGCGCTCTGGACCTCAGACTGGGGCGAAGGTTCATCTTCCAACAGGAAAACGACCCTAAGCACACAACCAAGATAACAAAGGAGTGGCTACGGGACAACTCTGTGAATGTCCCCGAGTGGCCCAGCCAGAGCCCAGACTTGAACCCGATTGAACATCTCTGGAGAGATCTGAAAATGGCTGTGCACCGACACTTCCCATCCAACCTGATGGAGCTTGAGAGGTCCTGCAAAGAAGAACGGGAGAAACTGCCCAAAAATAGGTGTGCCAAGCTTGTAGCATCATACTCAAAAAGACTTGAGGCTGTAATTGGTGCCAAAGGTGCTTCAACAAAGTATTGAGCAAAGGCTGTGAATACTTATGTACATGTGATTTTTTTCATTTTTTATTTTTTTCATTTTTTAAGATTTCAAACGAACTTCTTTCAGGTTGTCATTATGGGGTATTGTTTGTAGAACTGAGGAAAAAATAATGATTTTAATCTATTTTGGAATAAGGCTGTAACATAACAAAATGTGGGAAAAGTGAAGCGCTGTGAATACCTTCTGGATGCACTGTATGTGCATTTACCATTTACAGACAGCATGAAGTATTCATAGCCTCTACTACAGACTCGCTGTACATTAGAGCAATATTTTTCTCTGTCTGAGTGCTCTTTATGATATTGATCCATGTGTAAGAGACTCTGACTGCAGCCTGCCTTGATTGTCAGTCTCTCAAATGCTCTGTTTTCTGCTCTTTCAAACCCCCACCAGAAGCTTCCTCCTATAATCTCTTTCTCTCTCTTTCGGTTTCCCTCTCTCTTTCTCTCCTTCATTCTTTCCATCTTTCATTCAGTGTAACGCTAAGCCTCACAGAGTTCATTTCCACAGCTGTAAATCTATGTAAATAAATGCGGGTGTATTTCAGAGGTGGCGTGTAACGCAGTCACACCTACTAGCCACTTTGGTGGGTTGAATTTTATATATAATATATACATTTTTCAATTGTAGTCTTTTAAAAAGGCATCTGAAATAATAGACTAAGTGCAATGTAGTGTTGTCAAAAGTTTTTTCGATACATATCGATACTAAAAGATCTGAAACACTTACAATACTCATTTTCCACAGAATAGACACGACACCAGCTGATCTTTCTCTCTCTCTCATCTCTCCGACAGCGAGTTACACACAAACCCGCCTCCCCTCACTCACTAGTTTCATTTGCTCAGGATGATTATTGTTGCCGTTCCAGGGCTTGAATTTCGCCCTGGGATTGCGCATAATTTTAGTCATCCCAAAAGGACGAAGGGCGCACACATAAAGCTGCCTCTCAGAACTAAATTGAGTTCTTTTTCGCTGATTATTCGGCCTAACCTGTATTTGCTTAAACAGTATTTGGCGAGTATTCATGTAAACGCAGTCAGTTTTGTTTTAAGTGAACATGAACCGTTGAGAAAGAAAACGCATGTGTAACAGTATAATAGATCTGTGCGTCAGGTCTTAAAGTGACAGCGGCCTAATAAACCTGCTGCCAAATTATGGAGAAATTATGGAT
This sequence comes from Coreius guichenoti, assembly GCA_039654105.1. Lineage (NCBI taxonomy): Eukaryota > Metazoa > Chordata > Actinopteri > Cypriniformes > Gobionidae > Coreius > Coreius guichenoti. The sequence continues at coordinate 51,489,159 of CM077168.1, forward strand.
CTCTAAATCAGGGTGGGAGCTCCATAATAGTGATTGGCTTCCTCCTATTGACAGACAGACATGTGGCACGCATGTGTGATTTTTTTCCCCCCAAACCAATTCAGTGCAAACTCCGCCCCGCAGCCGATTCTAAAGATTTCATTAGTCATGTCAATCACACTGCTGATTTCCTACACAATGCTACAACAAATGCTAACAAATGCTACTCTACACCCAAACCTTAACCAATGAAACTGACTGCAGGGTGGGATTTACGCTGAATAGAGTGCAAAAGAATATGGCAGATCAGGAGATAAGCAGTTAATAAGATCATATGAAATGAGATCAGGCCATCTGTAACTCCCCAACCGGACCTCACCAGACAATGGGACCTTTTTAGTTGCGCCCAGCGTCACTGCCCTCTTATACTCTGCGAATCTTGAGCCCCGGAGACGCCCCTTCGCTTAGAACAAAGCAATAGAGTACAACTTTCCCACATGTAAAAGCAACTTTTCATTTTAGATCAACTTCAAATTTTTATTTTTATTTTTATGTCAATGTCAATGACAATTGGCTGAAGCCAGAACCAATGGTGCAAGTTTTTGCTTGTGGAGACCCCGCCCCCTTTTGGAGGTTCTGCCAACTTTTGGAGTTCACGCCCCATTTTGGAGATCTCCGGTCTGCAGCTTTACCTGAAATTGTGAGATAATATTAAAAATATCTACATGGCAGTTTTCCCCCATGGTATCGATGTCAAAATTATGGCCAGTGAAAATGCTGAGTGGCTAGTAACTTTGGATCTATCTATCTATCCATCCATCCATCCATCCATCCATCCATCCATCCGTGTCTATAACAAAAAACAATTAATTTCACATTTATGTGTTCTAAAAAGGAAAACTTTTTTGAATTTGCTCTAGTAAACACAAAATTTACAAGCACTAGCTATGATGGCATTTGGTAGCCAGCCTATCGGGCCGGATTGTCTCAAGTGAGGAATACGCCATTGTGTTTTAGCACCAGTTTAATTGGATGCGGGTGACAGGAGAATAGAGAAAGGAATTGTCTATGTGGCTGTGTCTAATGAATTCAGAGCTAATTAAGTTCACACAAGAGATAGAGGCTCCCCACCATCAGAGGGACATAATGGCACAATGTGTATGTGTTTGTGGCTTCACCCACACACACGTGAACGCGCTGAGCAGTAAACACAAGTTTGTTTCTAATCACACCATTGTCTCCATTCTGCATGAGAGGATCAGAGGTGAGCAGCAAGCTCCTGTGGGCCCCTCTATCTGAGGGTGTGTGTTTCTTTGTTTTGGGGGTGTTTTTTTTAGATTGTTCCCTTTCATGCTCTCTCCTACTTTCCCTCAATATCGTCCCCTGTTTGCTCCCTTCTAATCTCCATGTCTTGCTTTCTCTCCCTCCATTTCTCAGTGTGCACACAGACCTATTCGCCCTCCCTTTGTACGCCCATTTTACGGTATGTTTGCGGTGTTTTTATCTGAGGACGCGAGGACACCAGGGGGCAAAATAAAAGAACAGGATGTTTTGGTTGTTATAAGACAGAACACACTGAGACTTGAAATGAACATATTAAAAGGGCTAGAGAGAGACAGTGAGGGGAAAAGAGCAAAAGCAGGTTAGAAATGAAGCAGGATGCACTCAGGTCTACAGCACTGATGAGAGGCTGAAAGCCGTCTCTGGGAGGATGTGATGACGTGAATGCGCAGGGTCCAAAATGAACTCTTGTCAATCAATAAACAGAAGTAAGAGAAGTTTACTCTCTTACAGAAGAGAGTAAACAATCAACATATGAGCAACAAAATCATAATGCGTCTTCATGTTTTTATGATCAGTGCAGTTTTACTAAAGTATGGAGACTATCTATCTATCTATCTATCTATCTATCTATCTATCTATCTATCTATCTATCTATCTATCTATCTATCTATCTATCTATCTATCTATCTATCTATCTATCTATCTATCGTTCTGTTGTTCTATCTATCTATCTATCTATCTATCTATCTATCTATCGTTCTGTTGTTCTATCTATCTATCTGTCTATCTATCTATCTATCTATCTATCTATCTATCTATCTATCTATCTATCTATCTATCTATCTATCTATCTATCTATCTATCTATCTATCTATCTATCTATCTATCGTTCTGTTGTTCTATCTATCTATCTATCTATCTATCTATCTATCTATCTATCTATCTATCTATCTATCTATCTATCTATCGTTCTATCGTTCTGTTGTTCTATCTATCTATCTGTCTATCTATCTATCTATCTATCTATCTATCTATCTATCTATCTATCTATCTATCTATCTATCTATCTATCTATCTATCGTTCTATTGTTCTGTTGTTCTATCTATCTATCTATCTATCTATCTATCTATCTATCTATCTATCTATCTATCTATCTATCTATCTATCGTTCTATCGTTCTGTTGTTCTATCTATCTATCTATCTATCTATCTATCTATCTATCTATCTATCTATCTATCTATCTATCTATCTATCTATCTATCTATCTATCTATCCGTCCATCGTTATCATTTGATCTATCTCTATATTGTTCTTTCTATCAATCTATCTTAAGTTTTATCTATGTATTGTTTTATTTATCAGAATGTGTCTAATACATTTTTGTGACAGGTGCAGTTTCACTGAAAGACGGAGACACTTATCATTAATATCATTTCATTTTGGAAAAGTGTTCTGGTTTGATCATGGTTGAAATAAATTTGTGGATCAAGTGAAACCTGACATATGTCGAAAGTGTGTGCATGTGACAGCATGTGTGTATCTGTCCAGTCATGTATGACAGCACATGTCTGTTTGTGTTTTATGGACGAATAAATCAGAAACCGTCTGTTTGATGCTCTACTCTAGTAACGCTTTCGATTCATTTGTGTTTGTGTGTGTGTGTGTGTTTGCTCCTGCTGCATCTTGGAACACCTGACTTTATCAGTTTATCTGCTTTAATGAAATCGACTGAGATTCAGGTGGTGATTGAAGGTGTCAAGGGGTTCGAAAAGTGAAAGTATGTGTCTGTGTAATAGATCTCCATGGCAACAGTCAATGGGAGCGAGTCATTTTGATGGAATGGCCTCTGTTGGGTAGATTGGGAAATCAAATTGAGGCAGTTACTATAGCGACGCTCCATTGCAGCTACCTCTGCATCTGTCTCTGTGTGTGAGTGTGTGTATGTGTTGTTATATCTTAAGGAGCTTATTAGTGTCTGAAGTGACCTAACGACCAGCTATTTACTCTCAAACAAAGGATCCAAAAATCATACATAAATCATGTAGCTTCACAAAGTGACTCAAATCATTCATCTTTCTGTAGCTTTCGCTTACACAACACCCTCTTTCTCCTCATTTTGACTTTTTTTCCAGACATCCGTGACCGCAGGAAGAAACCTGTCATGCTGTTCATTCACGGTGGCTCTTATATGGAAGGAACCGGAAACATGTTTGATGCCAGCGTGCTTGCGGCATATGGCAACGTCATTGTCGTCACCATGAACTATAGGCTGGGAGTTCTGGGTAAGTGCACTTCAATTGTTTCCCCATTAACTCTTGATGCAGGTCTGGAATCACAGGAGGAACAGAAGCCGGTACTTTATGGAAGATCTAGGGTGTGTTCACACTTGTAGTTCAGTTCTCTTGGTTCTTTTGGTCCAGACCAAAAAAAAAGAAAATAATAGATTTAGGGTGTGTTCACACTTGGCATGTTTAGTTCGATTAAGGGCATTTTCACACCTATAGATCGTTTGTTTTGTTCTGAAACAGGAACTTAATTTGTTACAATGTTGCATTTTCTTCTTGGTTCGGTTTGCTTTCACAAGGCAACCTTTCAAAGCGTACCAAAATGTGTTCACGCAAGTCAACTGTGAGTACAACTGTCCTCTTATTGGTCAGAGTTTCCTCTGCGTCATCCATCGAGATGATTGACACGTTCGCTCGCTGACCTTATTGTGGCTTTATTTGTAACTGTCGAGACACATGCAAACACTATACGAATGTAGCCGTCATTCCTGCTGTTAAATTATATACTACATTTACACAACGCAATTACACATTTTAAGATGAAGAGGTGCTCTTTTGGTTTTCAACTGTGATGTGCTCACTCACAGAATCAGACACTACTGCTTTTTATATAGCACATTTCCTGTTATGAATTATAATACCATTTGGTTCGTTGGTCCGTTGGGTCGGATTGCTTTCACAACTCAAGCGAACCGTCCTAGAGTTCGTTTGCAATCGGGCCGAGACCACCTCGTTCAGGCGGTGTCGGATTGATTGTTTTGCTGTTGATCCGAGCGTGATTGCCGTGTTCACATATGCCTAAACGAACCGAACCAAGGGAGAAAACGCACCAGGTTCCGAAACAAACGCTCAGGTGTGAAAGCACCCTAAAACAAACCCTGGTGCGATTGCTCTGTTAGTGTGGTTCATTTGAATATGTGTAAACGCTGCCATCTGAACCCTGATGCACACCAAACAAGTGGACCGTAACCGCTGAGAAGATGAGTCTCGGTCCATTTCCAAACGAACTCTGGTGCAGTTTGAATGAAATATGAACGCAACACGGACCAAAGACGTGTAAACAAACCAAAAACGGGATATGATGTCACAAGATGAGACCCTAAAAAGGTTTTTTTTCTGGTTATAGTTGCAATGTTGCCCATCACAGTTCGGTACAGGCATCAGAACCGCGTCTCCTCGCAGTAGATCTTCATTTGTGTGTGTGAAGGAGGGATTCCTGCCACTGTTTTGACTCCTTTACACATTTTATAACTCTCAGTTCTCAGCTGGTCAAAATACCATCACATGTAGCTATGCACATACAGCGATGCTGTGTTCTGGGCTAAATGCGCTCATTGTATGTGCATAGCTACATATGATGGTATTTCAGTCGAACTGCACCAGAGTTCATTTAGAAGCGGACAGAGACCCATCTTTTCAGCGGTCTCGGTGAAACACTAACAGAGCAATCGCACCAGGGTTCGTTTTAATCCAACCAAAAATGCCATGTGTGAAACACACCCTTAGTAATGATCTACGATCCAAAGGCTGTATCTACTCTTATTTATGTATTTATGTACTTTTTAAATCATGTACTGTATGTGCACACATCTTTAGTGAATCAGTTCATTGGGACTGTTCTTCTGAATCAAGTGGTTCATGTTTTGTGAATCAGCTCATGTACAAGCATAACATTTGTCTAAAGGAACCAATTCACCGATTCATTTGAGGCTGTTGTTAATATGGATAGTATGGCGATGCGTAGACATTATGTGGAGAAGAGGGAATGAGATGGGGGAATACTGATTTGAACTCAGTATATTAGGGCATGTGCATTAACTGCAATGCAATGTTTTCAACTACACAACATTAATGTAGGGTCACTTTTAGCAACCTGGTCAAGATAGTTAACTTTTAGTTAATGGTTAAATCTGGGTGAATTGCGGCATTGATTTCCTACAGAAAAGAGCACCAGCGGATCCCACAGTGCGCCAATTACAGGCTATAGGTCAATTTCTGCTTAAATGCTCTTAATATATGAGTCATTTAAAGTGAATCCTGGATCAGAATAGCTCTTCTGGGAACCTGCTATTGTCATTAGTCAGAGTTTCTTCATTAGTTTTGACCGCAGAGCTGAATGCGGATAGTTAAGGTAGTAGTTTGGGGTAATATGAGGTCTTACAAGAGCGTTTTTGAGTTATAAGCGCTAAATCCTTCCTCATTTCCTCTCTCTTTCTCTCTTTTATTATTTTACAAGACTGAAATATTGAAGAGTGATATATTCATGCAGATTAGCGTTGGCTCTGACGGTTTTATTGGGCCACGGCAGTTAGAAATATATTTTTCCATTTCTTACTTTAACTGCGGCACTGCCCAGAGCGAAGATAAGGCAGCCTTTAGATTTGTGCTTAATATAAAAATAATAATAATAATAAAATGAAAAGGGAATAAAAAGAAAGGTGCTTGAGATGTTCAAAGCATTACTACTGCAAAATAGTTGGTGCCGGTTTGTATTTGTAATACTTGTAATATATAACGTACACACAAATACAGCTGAAGGGACGCAGGCTGACTCAGATGGTTCTAGGGCCCAGGGCGTGGTGCTTTAGCATTTTGACTTTCTCTGGCGTATTAGTGCCTTATGTACTTGGCTCTGGAGCTTTGTGCAGATAGCGAAGCTTAGAGATGTCAGCCTCTCGGCTCAGTTCTTCCTGCCATGCAAAAGAGAGTGCTTATATTTGTTTGTGAATGTCTTTCTCTCACTGTCTATCTTCTCATAGACTCAAGACTTTCCCCCCTAGATATAATGCAAAGCACAAGGAATTTAAATTGAGGCAGAGAGAGAGAGAGAGAGAGAGAGAGAGAGAGAGAGAGAGAGAGAGAGAGAGAGAGAGAGAGAGAAGAGAGAGAGAGAGTATGTGTTTCTAAATTATTGATGAAAAATGTCTTTCTGGTGTGATGAGCAGTGAAGACACAGTGGGCTTAGCGGTGACCTGTTAATTCCCCTATTATGCTATTTTAAAGGTTCCTAATTTTCTTTTAGAGGTCTCCTACAACAGGTTTACATGCATCAATTTTCTCTTAATATACATTGCACATCACCTCATTTCTCAAAGAGTTTTGTTCGAAAAAAAGTTGTTCGAAGATTCAGTCTCTCTAAACCCCTCCTTTCCTGAGAGCCTACTCTGCTCTGATTGGTCAGATGGCCCAGTCTGTTGTGATTGGTCTACTCTGGTCTGATTGGTCAGATGGCCCAGTCTGTTGTGATTGGTCTACTCTGGTCTGATTGGTCAGATGGCCCAGTCTGTTGTGATTGGTCTACTCTGGTCTGATTGGTCAGATGGCCCAGTCTGTTGTGATTGGTCTACTCTGGTCTGATTGGTCAGATGGCCCAGTCTGTTGTGATTGGTCTACTCTGGTCTGATTGGTCAGATGGCCCAGTCTGTTGTGATTGGTCTACTCTGCTCTGATTGGTCAGATGGCCCAGTCTGTTGTGATTGGTCTACTCTGCTCTGATTGGTCAGATGGCCCAGTCTGTTCTGGTTGGTCTACTCTGCTCTGATTGGTCAGATGGCCCAGTCTGTTCTGGTTGGTCTACTCTGCTCTGATTGGTCAGATGGCCCAGTCTTCCTCAGCATTTGATACACAGTGATACAAAGTGCCGATAGTGACGATGGCATCAGTTTTTTCCATATAAATTCCATCGCAAGTCCTCATGCTTGCAAAAGTGCAGCAAAATGGATTCTCAGCGTCTTCTCTACATGTTGACAACACAAACCAAACTCTTCCAGTCTCAGCTACAACTACAGTGTTTGAGGGTCAAAGTGGACTTTCGCAGGCAGCCAATAAAGACCATAGACTGGCATTATGCAAATTTGTTACATTGTTACATAGTTTTGTAACAGGATGTGAGACCGTAATTACTGACGACCCGTTTCAGCAGTTCAGAATCGATTCTTTCTTTTAGAAGACAATAACTTTATTTGTCATGCAACTTTGCAGACCTTTTACATTCAAAAACAGCTATATTACACAGGTAATATTTGAAAAAGCATAATAGGGGCACTTTTAATTTGAATGGTACTAAAACTCTAGTAGATATAAGCTGTTTTCAAACCAGTAGCTTTTCCAGTAAAGCTAATTTTGTGTTACATCGCTGTTTTTTTTTTTCACATTGTTTACACATGCAGCTTTTTCATATGCTTTCTTAAACCGTTTTTGCTCTTATATGTAGTATTGAGAAATCAGAATTTCTCTTCAGTTTAGCAAATCACTTCATTTGGTTTAATTTGTACATCAAGTGGTTTATTTTTTGTGAAACCTTGATTCTCATTGTTTGCTAAATTTTTAAATTTACAAAACAAACCGAATATACTAAAATAGATCACCGATCACCTTGTTGATCATCACATTTTTCAACTCAGTTATAGAATTTAGTGTGTTTTCTAGTTTAATTAGTTGTATTTAGCCTAATATGATGCATTGAAGTTATCACCCTTATTGAGATCGCTATTGTATTTTGTGCCAGATCAATATGGCTTTGTTTGTAATAATAAAGTATATCATTTGAGATAATGTTCAAGGTCAGTAAGATTTGCAGACCTTTTAGCAAGGATGCATTAAAATGACAATTAAGACATTTATAATGTTACAGATAATTTATATTTCAAATAAATACTGTTCTTTTCAACTTTATATTCATTTAAAATCCTGAGAGATTCTTGAAAGCATATTAGAATGATTTCTGAAGGAAATGACTGACAATTCAGCTCTGCATCACATGAATAAATTACATTGTACGAGATTTATTTCAAAAACATTAAAAAATCTTTGACCCCAAACTTTTGAACGGTGGTTTACATAAAGATATTGCCCCCCCTTAATAGACTATAGTGTAGCTAAGCACATTTTCAAAAGGCAAGCTTTACTTTAAGTCATTATGTTAGAGTCGTGCCATACCTGGTCCACAAGGACACCTGATGCGTGCAAGTCTCCACAAAGGAGAGATGTGGATGATGCAGGATTTACAGCAGCAGTGTTAGGACACAATTATCACCTTTATTTATATAGCGCTTTTTACAATGGCAATTGTTTCAAAGCAGCTTCACAGTGGTAACAGGAAAATAATGCAACAGAATTTGATTCGGCTGTACAGCCGCTCTGGAGAAAACGGTGATGTCATCCAGCTCATTTCAATTATCATATAGTGTCAATGCGGGCAGATCAGTAATATAGTTGAAAATTAAGTGTCCCCAACTGAGCAAGCCAAAAGCCAAAGGTGACGGTGGCAAGGAACCAAAACTCCTTCAGGGCCAGAATGGAGAAAAAAACCTTGGGAGAAACCAGGCTCAGTCGGGGTGCCAGTTCTCCTCTGGCCGACGAACAAATAGTGTATGATTATGATTCTGGCAACATTACAGGTCAGAAGTCATATTAGATCAATAGATATTCGTAGGATTATTCGAAAGATTGGAGTCGTCACGCCGGGGACGGGTTTAATGAGGATGTCGTGTCGATGCGGCATTTGCAGTGGGAAGTTTAATTGACACGGTCTCTACAGACACTTCAGGGATATGGTCGTCATGTCCAGGCTAAGGTCCACCATCTGGCCTGGATACGGCCTGGATCCGGCCGACTGCAGTAAACCTCAGGATAAACAGAGAGACTAACATTAGCGTAGATGCCATTCTTCTTATGATGTAACGAGTACATCAGGTGTTATGGGAAGTGTTCCCGGTTCCGGCTGACCTAGTTAATGCAGCCTAAAACAATCATTTAACTGATTTGAATAATATAAATTAAAAATGTTTTATGTGTATGCCATAGTAAAGAGATGTGTTTTTAGTCTAGATTTAAACTGACAGAGTGTGTCTGCTTCCCGAACAATACTAGGAAGACTGTTCCAGAGTTTAGGTGCTAAATAGGAAAAGGATCGACCGCCTGCAGTTGATTTTGATATTCTAGGTATTATCAACTGGCCAGAATTTTGAGACCGCAATAGACGGCACATCCCATCATGCACTGGCAGCAATGCTCCGTCGTCACACCCTTCCTCTCGACTATCAGCTTCTATCATGAGCCTGGATGGGGGCCAGCAATATGAGCACTGAGGCGACAGTGATTCAAGGAACTGCAGATCCTTTATCATCGTGGGCCGTCATCTGAAATGAGAATGAGTGACGTGACTCAAACTATAATTTAGATAAAACCATTGGCCTGCTCACAGTCTGTCACTCGTTCAGACACAGATGCTTTGCTCATTAGAGTTATGGATTCAATTTACAGTCACACCACAGCCAACTGAAAGAATTCGATTTCATTTTTAGACCTTAGGAAGATGCATAATTCATACATTTAAAGGTTGTATAGTTGCAAAGGTCATTTGAAGGTTGTGTAGGTCATTTGAAGATTTTATAATCCATTGGAAGGTATTTTTAATACTTTATAGATGCCAAAGTTCTTATGTTACAGACATTCGCTGCGTCCGAAATCGTGTAGTCCGAGTAGGTACTACATTTTAATTTACTTCATGACCATTAAAAAATTACGCTCTATATATTATGAACGTGTGTAGTATGAATGAAATTCGGACATATTACATCTGCCATGTTGCTACTGTCATGTGACCTACCAGCTTCAGTTGCGTCGCTTGACTTCCATTCATAAATCTCTCCCATGGCCTCGTGGGATAGTAGAGTGTCCATCGAATGCACACTTCAGAATCCTGCCAGAAGTAGTAGGTCATCCGGGGACTTTTCACCTGCTGTTTTTCGAATACTATGGCTGCGTCCGAAATCGCATACTCTCTTGAGGAGGTACTTATTTTGATTAAGTAATTACTTCACAACCGCTAAAAAAGTATATTCTACACTGACCTGAAGGATTATTAGGAACACCTGTTCAATTTCTCATTAATGCAATTATCTAATCAACCAATCACATGGCAGTTGCTTCAATGCATTTAGGGGTGTGGTCCTGGTCAAGACAATCTCCTGAACTCCAAACTGAATGTCAGAATGGGAAAGAAAGGTGATTTAAGCAATTTTGAGCGTGGCATGGTTGTTGGTGCCAGACGGGCCGGTCTGAGTATTTCACAATCTGCTCAGTTACTGGGATTTTCACGCACAACCATTTCTAGAGTTTACAAAGAATGGTGTGAAAAGGGAAAAACATCCAGTATGCGGCAGTCCTGTGGGCGAAAATGCCTTGTTGATGCTAGAGGTCAGAGGAGAATGGGCCGACTGATTCAAGCTGATAGAAGAGCAACTTTGACTGAAATAACCACTCGTTACAACCGAGGTATGCAGCAAAGCATTTGTGAAGCCACAACACGCACAACCTTGAGGCGGATGGGCTACAACAGCAGAAGACCCCACCGGGTACCACTCATCTCCACTACAAATAGGAAAAAGAGGCTACAATTTGCACGAGCTCACCAAAATTGGACAGTTGAAGACTGGAAAAATATTGCCTGGTCTGATGAGTCTCGATTTCTGTTGAGACATTCAGATGGTAGAGTCAGAATTTGGCGTAAACAGAATGAGAACATGGATCCATCATGCCTTGTTACCACTGTGCAGGCTGGTGGTGGTGGTGTAATGGTGTGGGGGATGTTTTCTTGGCACACTTTAGGCCCCTTAGTGCCAATTGGGCATCGTTTAAATGCCACGGCCTACCTGAGCATTGTTTCTGACCATGTCCATCCCTTTATGACCACCATGTACCCATCCTCTGATGGCTACTTCCAGCAGGATAATGCACCATGTCACAAAGCTCGAATCATTTCAAATTGGTTTCTTGAACATGACAATGAGTTCACTGTACTAAAATGGCCCACACAGTCACCAGATCTCAACCCAATAGACCATCTTTGGGATGTGGTGGAACGGGAGCTTCGTGTCCTGGATGTGCATCCCACAAATCTCCATCAACTGCAAGATGCTATCCTATCAATATGGGCCAACATTTCTTGTTGAATCAATGCCACGTAGAATTAAGGCAGTTCTGAAGGCGAAAGGGGGTCAAACACAGTATTAGTATGGTGTTCCTAATAATCCTTTAGGTGAGTGTATATAGTATGAATGTAATCTGGACGTACTACATTCGCCATGTTGTCATTATCATGTGACCTACCAGCGTCAGTTTCGCTTCACTGCCATTCATAAATGCTCTCCCGTGGCCTCATGGGATATTAAAGTGTCCATCGTATGCACACTTAACACGCCGGAATAGTAGATCATCCAGGGACTTTTTGCCTACTCTTTTATGAGTACTGTCAATTCGGACCTACTTCTTTTGTCACACACTGTTTTTCGCTTACTATACAGTAGGGAAGTGTACGATTTCTGATGCAGCCTATGTATTCGGACATACTACTCTTTTGGCGTACTGTTTTTCGCATACTATATAGTAGGAAAATATTCAATTTCGGACGCAGCGATTGTGTTAAGGCCCATCACACACTTTGAATTAATAGATTTTCACTCTATTCTGATATACACTATGTTGCCAAAAGTTTTGGGACGTCGGCCTTTACATGCACATGAACTTTAAAGACATCCCATTCTTAATCCGTAGGGTTTAATATGGAGTTGGTCCACCCTTTGCAGCTATAACAGCTTCAACTCTTCTGGGAAGGCTTTCCACAAGGTTTAGGAGTGTGTTTATGGGAATTTTTGACCATTCTTCTAGAAGCGCATTTGTGAGGTCAGGCACTGATGTTGGACGAGAAGGCCTGGCTCTCAGTCTCCGCTCTAATTCATCCCAAAGGTGTTCTATCGGGTTGAGGTCAGGACTCTGTGCAGGCCAGTCAAGTTCCTCCACACCAAACTCACTCATCCATGTCTTTATGGACCTTGCTTTGTGCACTGGTGTGCAGTCATGTTGGAACAGGAAGGGGCTATCCCCAAACTGTTCCCACAAAGTTGAGAGCATGAAATTGTCCAAAATGTCTTGGTATGCTGAAGCATTAAGAGTTCCTTTCACTGGAACTAAGGGGCCAATCCCAACCCCTGAAAAACAACCCCACACCATAATCCCCCCTCCACCAAACGTTACACTTGGCACAATGCAGTCAGGCAAGTACCGTTCTCCTGACAACTGCCAAACCCAGACTCGTCCATCGGATTGCTAGACAGAGAAGCGTGATTGGTCACTCCAGAGAACACGTCTCCACTGCTCTAGAGTCCAGTGGCGGCGTGCTTTACAGTGCATCCGACGCTTTGCATTGCACTTGGTGATGTAAGGCTTGGATGAGCTGCTCGGCCATGGAAACCCATTCCATGAAGCTCTCTACACACTGTTCTTGAACTAATCTGAAGGCCACACGAAGTTTGGAGGTCTGTCAGGGTTTCCGCAGGGTCTTAAAAAGTCTATCAAAATTTTAGGCCTTAAAAAGTCTTAAATTTGCTTATGTATTGAATTTTAGGTCTTAATTAGGAGTGTGCATGAATATTCGAACTGTAATTAATATTTGAAAAATAAAAATACTATTCGAATTTTACTACGTTGCTTTGCTGGCCGTAAATGCAGTGAATCCATGATAAATCCCACTAAAAATCGCAGTTATAACTAAATCCACTGGGTGGCGCTGTGGAGCGCGTTAAGTTGATTGTATTTGATCACATAATGTTGTCGTTTGCCTCGCGATGTTTGGAATTTTACATTAAAAAAATATAAACACGATAACCATACCGACTCGAGTGTATGTACGTTCTGCACGATAACTGGCGCAGTCTGCTTTATTAGCGTTTTTTTCCTACTCGCGCTGCTTGAGCTTATAATGCTTTTGTTCTTTAGGCATATATTTTTTTGTTCACACATATTGTTTAAAGGTTTGAAATGAAAGAAAACCTTAAGATATAACGTAAGCTTGTTGTGTATATTGCCGAATCGTAAGCTTGTTCAGAAATGGTGACGACAACTTGATGGTTAAAAAAAAATGTCTTTCTCATTTTCGCAAAATAACATCATTTAAATAAACAAATATTCAAATATTCGTTTTTTATGAGCCCAAATATTCGAATACAATATTTTTGAAAAATGCCCATCCTTAGTCTTAATTTTTCTATGTCCATGTAACGCTACCTCTAATGCTCATTGAAATGCTCCCACAGCGCTTTAGAATGTGTGTGTGTGTGTTTGTTTTTTATTCCGGGGTGTTGCAGTTCTTTCTTTCGCTAGTCCAAATATAATTCGCTGTATTACGACTACAAGTGAGACCAACATGCATCGTATATTACAGCCAATCTCTTTCTGATTGACCACAGACACATAAAACGGATTTTATTCTTCAGCTAATAGTTCTCCAGTTCTTCCAGTTCCGCAATTGTTTCTCACCTGCCGTCTCACATGATAGCGCTAAAAAAGAGTTAATAAAAGCGATGTAAACCACGAACTCAATTCGGTACTGACACACGGACTAATGTCAGATAATGAATGTGTTCTATTTAGGCTTATTGCCCTTCAACGATCAAATACACACATAATTATGCCTATGTCCATATTGGTGGTTATGTCTTAAGTGAACAAGATTGGGAGACGTGTGTCAGTGTTGGATCTGCGCATTACTGAAGGTCTTAAAGTGAAAGCAACCTAATATAGTCTAATATAGCCTAATATAGCCTATTCTCTGTCTGTGTCGTTAATGTTAACCAGACAACAACAACAACGGGGAAAAAACAAACAGTACTTAATCTTCAAGCACTGTTTGTATCTGTATCTTTATGTTGTATTTATTTGTTATTCTGCCCTACAAAGGCAAAAGACCTTAACTCGCTAGAGTGTGGAACTGAGAAAAATTACTTTAAAGATTTTTAGTTGTCCAGCCAAATTATTATAGGTAGGACACTGGAAATCTGGCAATTAGATGTTTTAGTAATGAAAATTACCTCAAACTTGACTTTTGACCCCTATTTTGAAGTTACTGTACTCTGCCTTTGTATTGTCTGCAAAAAGTGAGAAGTCACACTAAGGCAAATGGCAGTAACTTCCACATTATCAATATTTGGTTGCTGATCACCATTTACAAAATCATTATAGTAACACCTGTATAAAATCTAGTGACCATGGCATTTATTTTGGATGATTTACAATTGCTTTTTTATATGGAGCAGTTTGGTAGCCTATTCATTGGATAGCTGACTAGACTATTTATGCTATAGGCTGCTAGCTAGCTAAACAAAGTAGATTGCGATCGATCTAAATTGTTAGTCTAAAATGCATCTTTTGTGTTACACAATTTTTTACCTTGACCTTGATGTCTGCGTTTCAAAGCCACCTCAATCATCCTTAAACGCTATTAGTAAAAACAACCACTCAACTATTTGTTTTACCTACACTTTTATTCAGGTATCGTGTGTGTCAGAAGTGCTTCAGTAACAGATGTATGACACAGGCTACACCGTAATTTAAACATAGCAAACTTTAATGGACAGTAAAACAAAGGCAGAATACCGTAACTCCAGGCCGACACAGTAACTTCTAAACAATAGCAGAGTATCCAAACTCAATTTGAGCTTTCTAAAACAAAGGCAAAGAACAGTAACTGGTGTTACTTGTTCTACATTGGGTTCTCCTGGGCTTTTGGAAGTTACTGTTAAGACAACCCATTATTTTCTCTATAAAACAACAGAATTGACTCAAGATACTTATCCACATGATAAAGGAGGTCTTGAATGTGTCAAAAATATCAATAACTCGTTTTCGACCAAAAATGAAGTTACTGCCTTTTGCCTTTGTAGGGCAGTATTGTCGTTTGTTTATAAGTTCTCATTTTATTACTGACTGTTTACTTGATTACTTAATTACTTGAGAACTTATATTAAGTAATTGCTTATTGCTGTGGTTTACTTGTAAGATTTTGGTCATATTTCCCACTCTAAGTGGGAAAATTTACCACCACAAAATCAGTCATTTTGATCTAAAAAAAAAAATTACAAAAAAAAATTATATATATATATATTGCGAAATCCTGGTGGGATTGAGCTATGGGGAAGTGCAAGTTTATTGATACTTTGTTCAATTTGAATAAATTAATTTGCTTTGCAAGTAATTTTGTGATTCTGCATTTCCTTTGTACGTTTTTTTTTATTGCGTGATATAGGTCTTAAATTTAATTCATAACGGTCTTAAAAAGGTCTTAAATTTGACTTGATGAAACCTGCAGAAACCCTGGTCTGTAGCTATTGACTCTGCAGAAAGTTGCCGACTTCTGCACACTGTGCACCTCAGCATGCGCTGACCCCGCTCTGTGATTTTACGTGGCCTACCACTTCGTGGCTGAGTTGCTGTTGTTCCCAATTGCTTCCACTTTGTTATAATACCACTAACAGTTGACCGTGGAATATTTAGTAGTGAGGAAATTTCACGAATGGACTTATTGCACAGGTGGCAACCCATCACGGTACCACGCTTGAATTCACTGAGCGACTTTGATTTTATACACCTTTGGCCATGGAAGTGATTGGAACACCTGAATTCAATGATATGGAGGGGTGTCCCAATACTTTTGGCAATATAGTGTATCTTAAATATCTGTTTTCATATTGCAAAGGCAGCACTTTTAAATTACAATTAGTCAATAAAAAAAGTAATTGGTAATCACAAGGTTCAATTCGTTCACATTAAGTAATGCATTAGGTGTCATGAACTAGAATTTATTAAGCTTGGTTAATTGTAACGCTAAATCCAAGGAAGACGAAGATAAAGCGAATATAACACAAGGTTTATTTAAACAACTCAAATCTAGACAGCCAACATACGAGACAGAGTGTGAAACACGAACAATACCGGACCAATGAAGAGTGCACAAGGAAGAACTTAAATACACAGTAATGATGACAAAATAACGAACAGCTGTGATGATAATCAGTGTTCATAGAAACTAATAAGTGGCGGGAAACAAAGACAAACACAAGTGACAAATGAAAACAAACTAAAAGTCCATGAACTGAACTAAACTGAACATAACGGTGACATTAATGTTCATTTTACATTTACTAATATATTTTTAACATTTCAAATTAACATTTGTTATGTAAAATGAATGAACATGAATTCTTTTAAAATATAGGGACGTAATAAATTGGGGGCTAATCCTAGACCTAAATTAACTTAAATTAAGAAATGCAGCAAAAAACATTTCATTGTTAGTTCATGATTCTGAATCCATTAACTAGTGGTTACCAATTGAACCTTATTATGAAGTGTCACATAATGTAACTTCAATTATTTAATTTTTTTGTATTTGATTTGACTGACTTCATTAATTCGGCCTGTACTGTATGGTGCTATTACTATAATATCCAGTGAAACTGCCGAAGGATACTCAAAATTTAGTAGTGGAGTTGCACATCTGAAAGCTGAAAGAGCCAGTCTGAGAGTGACAGAACTGTAAATCTCCCTTTAAGTCTTTCTATGTGTTTCGTATGTTTAAATTGGTCTCAACGACTGGCCCACAAGCTAAGTTTAACTCATATTTTATGTCTGAATGCTTGCTGTTGTTAGCATGTGTTTGTGTGTGCATTGGAAACACTATTGGATCCAGTTTATCTAAACTACAGTTCATTATTTCTGTGTCACCTGTCATATAGTATATCTCATGCACAAACACACAGACACACACAGTGAAAGGGCTAGGGGGCGAAAGGAAAGATAGTTATAAATTCCTTATTTACACACACGTCTTACTCTCTCTTTAGCTTTTCAGGTAGTTCTGCCTGTCTTTTCTTACCCTGCTGCAGATTTTTCTAAAGAAAGTCTAAGTAGACTACAGCAGCATTCATCTTTGCTTTGACACAATCACTTGTTCATACATCTTTTTCACTCCTGCTATACTCTGTTTTTTCTCTGGCGAGCTGCAGGTAGAAGTGCCATCTTCATATTCCCCAACATAGTCATGTGGCTTTTCCCCCCGTTACCGTGACAGTGGTTGCCATGGAGGAGATGATTTAGGCTTACCACTTGCACTGCATCTTTCTGGCTGACGGTGAAAATGGTGTCTCGACCCCAACCATCACAGAGCAGTGGCTATACAAAAAAAAAAAACACATCTCTGAAGTTGAGCGGATATTTTACTCTAGCTTTCACTCTTGTTCTTTGTTCTTGTTTGTCTGCTGTTTTGCTCTCTCTCTCATTATAGGCTTTGGTCTTGAGTGTATTCTGAAATGAAATTCTGCTAAATATGTAATTGATATATCAGGTGCTCACAAAGTCATTTAAGTCTTTACATCGGTTTTACTGCGTGTGTGTGTGTGTGTAAGAGAGAGAGAGAGAGAGCAAGAGAGAGAATATAAAATGTAACTGAAAATAAAGTGAGGATTTTTGGAGGAGGAGAGTGGAAAAGAGAGGAGTATCATGTGAAGTATCATGTTAAATATGATAGTCATTCAGAACTACAATACTTTACAGTGCTTTTTTAATAGTTCATTACTGTGGTATTTTATAGTATGTTTTTCGGTAACACTTTATTTTACAGTATCATTGTTACACGTCTTACATGTAGTTACTGTAGTAATAACAGTAAATTATGCATAATTACATGCAACTCAACCAAACCCTAATCCTACCCTAACCCTATAGTAAGTACGTTAATTAATATTACGCAGTACTTAAATATATAATTACACTGTAACATTGACACCTTAAAATAAAGTATAACCACTCATCCTAACCGTAACTCAATATATGTAATTATTATTTTCCAGTTTTTAAATGCACTGTATATAAAATAAAGTGTAACCCTTTTTTCTAAGTTCTGTAAATATCTTTAGACTACAGCACTTTTTAAAAAATAATCATAAGAGGCTGAAATCATTTAAGGGTCGCATTTTACCACAAAATCAAAGAAAAAAGAACATATATATATATATATATATATATATATATACACTCACCTAAAGGATTATTAGGAACACCTGTTCAATTTCTCATTAATGCAATTATCTAATCAACCAATCACATGGCAGTTGCTTCAATGCATTTAGGGGTGTGGTCCTGGTCAAGACAATCTCCTGAACTCCAAACTGAATGTCAGAATGGGAAAGAAAGGTGATTTAAGCAATTTTGAGCGTGGCATGGTTGTTGGTGCCAGACGGGCCGGTCTGAGTATTTCACAATCTGCTCAGTTACTGGGATTTTCACGCACAACCATTTCTAGAGTTTACAAAGAATGGTGTGAAAAGGGAAAAACATCCAGTATGCGGCAGTCCTGTGGGCGAAAATGCCTTGTTGATGCTAGAGGTCAGAGGAGAATGGGCCGACTGATTCAAGCTGATAGAAGAGCAACTTTGACTGAAATAACCACTCGTTACAACCGAGGTATGCAGCAAAGCATTTGTGAAGCCACAACACGCACAACCTTGAGGCGGATGGGCTACAACAGCAGAAGACCCCACCGGGTACCACTCATCTCCACTACAAATAGGAAAAAGAGGCTACAATTTGCACGAGCTCACCAAAATTGGACAGTTGAAGACTGGAAAAATGTTGCCTGGTCTGATGAGTCTCGATTTCTGTTGAGACATTCAGATGGTAGAGTCAGAATTTGGCGTAAACAGAATGAGAACATGGATCCATCATGCCTTGTTACCACTGTGCAGGCTGGTGGTGGTGGTGTAATGGTGTGGGGGATGTTTTCTTGGCACACTTTAGGCCCCTTAGTGCCAATTGGGCATCGTTTAAATGCCACGGCCTACCTGAGCATTGTTTCTGACCATGTCCATCCCTTTATGACCACCATGTACCCATCCTCTGATGGCTACTTCCAGCAGGATAATGCACCATGTCACAAAGCTCGAATCATTTCAAATTGGTTTCTTGAACATGACAATGAGTTCACTGTACTAAAATGGCCCCCACAGTCACCAGATCTCAACCCAATAGAGCATCTTTGGGATGTGGTGGAACGGGAGCTTCGTGCCCTGGATGTGCATCCCACAAATCTCCATCAACTGCAAGATGCTATCCTATCAATATGGGCCAACATTTCTAAAGAATGCTTTCAGCACCTTGTTGAATCAATGCCACGTAGAATTAAGGCAGTTCTGAAGGCGAAAGGGGGTCAAACACAGTATTAGTATGGTGTTCCTAATAATCCTTTAGGTGAGTGTATATATACTGCATAGTGAAAAAGTTTTTTGTTACTCCCATTATTCCCCAACAGGAACTTCATTACCCTAAGGGGCCCACAGAACACGTTATTCCACTGCGCTACTTTTCCATTGTTTTTCGCACTAGACGGATGTATTTAACCGTTGCGCTCACGTATTTTGCAGCGTCTAACGCCAGACACACCATTCTAAAAACGCGCTTAAGTTAAAAGTTGTTCCATTTTTAAAGAAAACTTCTCTAGAGCTTGTTGTCTGTTTTTTTGTCGCTCCATTAAAGGGTCATGAGACCTGTTTCAGCTGCAGTCAGTTCTCACCACAGTTTTGAAAAATGCTACAAAAGTGGGCGTGGTTAAGCTGCGGAGTGGAGGGGGACAAGGGGAGACTGACAACACAGCAATGGCTTCTGATTCAGACAGTTTTGTGGAGTTGTTGTATAAGCCGTTTGGTCGGTTAAAGGGCCGTAAAGACCGGTTACACTCACAGTGTGGATGAATCGCGTTTGTGTCAAAGACTCAGGATCTATTGAAGAGAACTTTTGCAACGCATAAACTCTTACAAGGCAAAAACAAATACTCATTTTCGATCCATTAATGCATCTCTCACTTACTGTATGTGATCTCACTGTTTGAAGCGCCCGTCAGAGGAAAATGCCTGCGTTGTCATGAATAATTAAGCGCGTGCTGTCATGAATTAAGCAACGCGTCTTCTCATAGGATAAGGACACGCAGTCTCATGAATAATTATTAAAGACACCGATGAGTAAGGATGGGCGATATGGACTTAAAACTATATCACAATATTTTCTGGTATTTATTTGCGATAACGATATCAATGACAATAAAAATATAGTACTATTGACCACTGTTTTTGGCGACAAGTGATAGCTGCACACATTCTTGAGAGCCTCAGAAACACAAACATTGATCTAAAGTAAAATGTACCCGTCATCAAATAGGCTCCTATAATATGCCAATTACATAAAAGACAACAAAAAAAAAACGTAAAATCCAAACACCAGCCCTTGCAGACATGGAAAAGTTGCAGATATACTTTACTGTACGGAAAAACATCACACAATAATAATTCAAATCAATTACAAGTTTGAAATGTAAACACAGATTCTGTATTTATTCATACTCTCATGGTGTAAACAGTGGCAAAAGTAAACCTCCAACCATGTTTTCGGATAGGTTACAAAATTACAAGAGAATGCAAATAATCAGGTATTATTTAATAACAGAACTTCAGTAATTAGAACTAAAACTTGGTAACCATGTATGAATGAAAACATAAATCCATATTTGTCATTTTAACTGAACTTGTTGGTTATTCAGTGTTTCCTTAAAAAACTAACAATAAGACTGATAAGATAATACTATTACAACAAATTCTACTACTAATAAAAATAAACTGCACTAAGGATTGATGAGCTGCTGGGTTCATGAATATTAATCACATTGTCAGTGTTGGCTCGAACTGATTTGCTGAAATTAAAACAGGGACGGTAATAGGTGAGCGCCAGACAATGAGATTGCCGTTTGCGCATTAGTTTCTTCTTATTCATTAAGGCTGAATAATTCCAGATGAACTCCATTATTTTTATAGGAAAATACAACAAAGAATACCGTTTACATGTAGCACGTCAATTCTGCATGGTATGTACTGTAAGACTCTCGTTCTCTCTGCGTGTGTGAGAAACACGGAGCGCTGTCAGCAAAGAGACGGTGAGTCGAGCGCCTCACACTAGTGTTTGCTGTGCGTCAAATACACTGTGCATTCATTGAGATGAACTGAAATAGCGCGCTTTACAGATCGCTTGACGAAGAGCGAAACTCTCAAGCACTCGGTGAGTGTTCGGTGAGTGAAAATATATGTGTCTACCAGTTCCAGATTGTAGAGGTAGCTCCTCTTTTAGCGATAAACTCCTCCTCAGCTTCACCTGCCTTCCGCCATAGTTGTTTTCGCTCTGCACGTGAGCTGCGGATGGGTCGCAAACAGAAAAACGTCAACTTGGCGTTATCGTTATTATCGTGGGAAGACTAATTCTTATCGTGGGGAGAATATTTACCGGTATATCGCAAACGATAAGATATCGCCCATCCCTGCCGATGAGTCATCGCCATACTATAGTACGAGAAAACTACACAACCTACGACGTTGACATGAAGACGAATTTAAACCCGGAAGTTGAAAATAGAGCAAAAAGGTTTAAAATTAACTAGTTTTCTCCCACATTCAAAACTAACAAATAATAGGTAACATTGTCTTCTATGATGTTCAACACACATAACTCTGTTAAAATCTCAGAAAATTTGGTTTAGGGTTTCATGACCCTTTAACCTGCGTCTTGTGTTAACAGCAAAACATGTTGTGTGTGAACCGGCCCTAATACAGTATTTTTTAAGGATTTCAAATACTTTTTGTATTGAAATAATATAAATACATGATGTATAAATACCTTTAAAAAATGTAAATAATATAGCATTATTTTAAACAATATGCGATTTTCTTTTGCATTGTTAAAAGATCGCGATCTTGATTCAAACACCCACGTGATCTTATTCCTTAGCAACGATTCGTCTATTTCTATTAAACCTTTGACAAATACAATCACTGCGAACATTCAAATCTGTTTTGGCGCTGCCACTGAATCTGATCCAGAGAGAGCAGTTGTCATGAATAGGTATGAAACAGCTTCACAAACGGTCTTTTCTACCAATATCATTATTTCTGTGTTACAATAATTCAAATTATCACACAAGTACTAGGATAAAAATGTATAGTTCAGATATAAACACTGATGTCTACGGTAATGATCAAAATAGAGCAAATCACCTTTTGAAAGTGATTACGCTTCAAATAAAGATTGTATCGATTACAAACTAAAGAAAATTAAGCATTTTCTCAAGATTTTACGCATTTCAATTAATAGTAATAGTATTCCATTAAATTGAATAATCCTTATGTTAAAAAAATATGTAAGGATTATTCAATTCAATTTGATTGAATTTTACTATTAATTGAAATGTGTAAAAAATCTTGAAAAAAGGCTTACATTTTTTAGTGCATCATTACACCAGTAGGTGGCGACAAGTGACCGTTAAAAAAATGTGTTTGTCATTGAATCATTCAAGAGATTCGTTCAAAAGCGCTGATTCATCCAGTAATGAAACAAATGAAGTGTTTATGAGTGAGTCATTGAATCATTCATTCAAACAGTTTTTTTAATAATTCATTCAGATTAATTAAACATTTTAAACAGACTGCAGTAATACATTTTTTGACGTGATTCTCAAAAAACGTGATTCTCGATTTATCCAGAATCGTGCAGCTCTACTGGGAGTTTGTTTTCCTTAAGCAAAACAATTTATTTATTTTTATTTTGAGGTGAAATATACCCTGGACAAGTTTTTATGAGATTCACTACGGGTTAAAGGAGAAAGAGAGATTGAAATTGTGTTGCTTGTTTATAACTGTTGTAGAAATCTGCTGCTGTTTGACACACACAGACGGACATTTAATGAATAACTAGAAGTTTATGAAGAGTAATGACGTTCATGGGGAAGATGGAAACCCTGATAGTTAGCTAGGGGTCTTATTTACGTCTGAGCGTGTGCGTCCTGACAAGGTTGAGGGAGATATTAAGACGTGAACGAAGAGCCGAACTCCAAATCCTGACCATCCGGGCAGTTTCCATAGCAACCCAAGGCAGAACAGATAAGCAGAAACCTCTTGACTCCAAGACTGTGAGTGAGGGAGAGAGGAAGAGACGGGGGGGGGAAGCAAAAGAGAGAGACTCAAAGATCAGGCAGGAAAAATAATGAAGGAGACAGAAGATGGAAGGATGACATTAATAAGTGGCCTGATCTTGAAGCAGTGAGTTGCACTACTGCACACACACAAACACATCTCTGATTATGAATAGAAACACGTTCATTTGGTTCTTCCTTCTTTATTTGCCCTCATCACAAATGTTCTTCCAGTTGACACACCAAAACTTTTTCTTCCTCTCTTCCCTTCCCTTCATGATCCATTGCTTAGTTTCCCGACTGCCTCAGCCAGTTTTAAAAAAAAGATTAATGCTGCTGATGGATGTATTACACCTTAGACACGTTTCCTATAACTTCCTGAAAACTTGCGGCTCCATTATAGTTGGAGATAAGTTTCAACTCAAGCTTCTGACAGACAGGAGAGAATTCGCTCGGATTTGAGCAACTTCGGTTCAAACAGCTGACACAACTTTTGTGCTTATAGAGCGAGTCTGTGTTCGCATGTTGGAGTTTTCCACCTGACAGGTGCTTTAACCTGTGGGAATTACAGCCTTGGATTTTAACTGGGTACAGAAGGACACACAGGCCCATATCTATCAGCCATCTCTGAGTTTGACTGACGCTTGAATTCAGCTCTCTGTCATATTGGGATTTTCTATTAGGATATAGAATAAACACAGATCCTAAAACAATGCTCCACCTCAGCGTTATTCAGCTTTTATTTTATTTTATCCTTTTTTATCACTTGTATTCATATAGTAGTGAGAAGACAGAATGTCAAGCAGATGAGCACCAAAGCTCAACATGTCGAAGCATGTGTTCGAGCTGCGAGGCCAAGGCTATTTATTCTAAAACATAATTCAGTGTCTTTGTAAATATCACAATGATAAAAATCTGTCCTTCTTTAAAGGGGTCCCTATAATGCCCCTTTTTACAAGATGTAAAATAAGTATCTGATGTCCCCAGAGTGTGTATGTAAAGTTTTAGCTCAAAATACCTCACAGATCATTTTTTATAGCATGTTAAAATTGTCACTTTTTGAGGGTGAGCAAAAACATGCTGTTTTTTTGTGTCCCTTTAAATGCAAATGAGCTGCTGCTCCCCGCCCCCTTTCAAGAAGAGGGAGGAGCTTCAAGAGCAGCTCCGATTACCTCACACAGACATGCACTGAAAATTAACAGATAATTTATTTTATGTTCAAACCGGAGTCGGATAATGATGGAGAGACTCAAGAAGAGGTGACAACATGTAGAATGAGACAGGACGTTTCTGAATGGTTAGTTGATGAATTTATGTAGCTGATGTGGAGTTAACTATCTTCAAGTCATTGATTAGCATATTCTGTCATGATAATCTATAAATCGCTCGTGTGGGAACTGTTATTAGATGCCTTCAGAGCCAGAGAATATCTGCTGCATGAAGATAGAGCAGGTGTAGTTTAGTTTAATTACGGTTACAGTGGGGAGAACAAGTATTTGATACACTGCCGATTTTGCAGGTTTGCCCACTTACAAAGCATGTAGAAGTCTGTAATTTTTATCATAGGTACTCTTCAACTGTGAGTGACGGAATCTAAAAAACAAAAATCCAAAAAATCACATTGTATGATTTTTCAGTAATTAATTTGCATTTTATTGCATGACATAAGTATTTGATACATCAGAAAAGCAGAACTTAATATTTGGTACAGAAATCTTTGTTTGCAATTACAGAGATCATACGTTTCCTGTAGTTCTTGACCAGGTTTGCACACACTGCAGCAGGGATTTTGGCCCACTCCTCCATACAGACCTTCTCCAGATTCTTCAGGTTTCAGGGCTGTCGCTGGGCAATACGGACTTTCAGCTCCCTCCAAAGATTTTCTATTGGGTTCAGGTCTGGAGACTGGCTAGGCCACTCCAGGACCTTGAGATGCTTCTTACGGAGCCACTCCTTAGTTGCCCTGGCTGTGTGTTTCGGGTCGTTGTCATGCTGGAAGACCCAGCCACGACCCATCTTCAATGCTCTTACTGAGGGAAGGAGGTTGTTGGCCAAGATCTCGCGATACATGGCCACATTCATCCTCCCCTCAATACGGTGCACTCGTCCTGTCCCCTTTGCAGAAAAGCATCCCCAAAGAATGATGTTTCCACCTCCATGCTTCACGGTTGGGATGGTGTTCTTGGGGTTATACTCATCCTTCTTCTTCCTCCAAACACGGCGAGTGGAGTTTAGACCAAAAAGCTCTATTTTTGTCTCCTCAGACCACATGACCATCTCCCATTCCTCCTCTGGATCATCCAGATGGTCATTGGCAAACTTCAGACGGGCCTGGACATGCGCTGGCTTGAGCAGGGGGACCTTGCGTGCACTGCAGGATTTTAATCCATGACGGCGTAGTGTGTTACTAATGGTTTTCTTTGAGACTGTGGTCCCAGCTCTCTTCAGGTCATTGACCAGGTCCTGCCGTGTAGTTCTGGGCTGATCCCTCACCTTCCTCATGATCATTGATGCCCCACGAGGTGAGATCTTGCATGGTGCCCCAGACCGAGGGAGATTGACCGTCATCTTGAACTTCTTCCATTTTCTAATAATTGCGCCAACAGTTGTTGCCTTCTCACCAAGCTGCTTGCCTATTGTCCTGTAGCCCATCCCAGCCTTGTGCAGGTCTACAATTTTATCCCTGATGTCCTTACACAGCTCTCTGGTCTTGGCCATTGTGGAGAGATTGGAGTCTGTTTGATTGAGTGTGTGGACAGGTGTCTTTTATACAGGTAACAAGTTCAAACAGGTGCAGTTAATACAGGTAATGAGTGGAGAACAGGAGGGATTCTTAAAGAAAAACTAACAGGTCTGTGAGAGCCGGAATTCTTACTGGTTGGTAGGTGATCAAATACTTATGTCATGCAATAAAATGCAAATTAATTATTTAAAAATCATACAATGTGATTTTCTGGATTTTTGTTTTAGATTCCGTCACTCACAGTTGAAGTGTACCTATGATAAAAATTACAAACCTCTACATGCTTTGTAAGTGGGCAAACCTGAAAAAACGGTAGTGTATCAAATACTTGTTCTCCCCACTGTATAACTTATGTTGTCATCTTGCTTTTATGACATACTATCGCACTTGTGTTATGTACTGTATTGCAATAAATGTGAAAAGATGGATGCGACAGCTTGAGCAGACTCCTAAATGTGCTCTACTACAACAACTCTTCCTCTTCTCAACATGGCCTCACCCCATTTATTGTGTGTTCCCGGGGGCAGGGTTTATGTAAATTTTAGGGTTTGTGATGTCACTAACCATGAATAAGCTTGTTGTAGTCCTTACCAGCCGTTTGTTGTAGTCCTTAAAAAGCGATTTCTGTAAAAGAAAATATCTCCCTTTGCATTGAACTTTGAGCGTCATAACTTTGCAGATGTTGTTTATGCTCAAACATCAACATTACACACTAACTAAAGTTAAAAAAGTGAAATCATAATCAACCACCCCTTTAATAAAATCTCTGAATATCACTCAAAGCGGTCATGACATGAGTAATCATATTTGCCTTTATCTTTTGACATATAAGTGGTCTTTGTACCATTAAAATATCCTGCAAGTTTCTTAGCTTTAAAACGTAAACAACGCATTTATTTAATCAAGTGCCAAAAACGGCTCGTTTTGATATTGCGGGATCTGTGACGTCACATGGTCAAATACATTTGCATGTGACCGCCTCCAGAGAAAGACATCGACCGATAGTTATACATCATCATCATAGGCCCCGCCCACTGGCGTTCAGTTGCTTTACTGCTGACATCTGCCTACACTGGATGTGAGCGACGCGTCAAAAGCAAATAGAAGCCATTATAATCACAGACGCTGTCTACACTGGAAACAGTTTACAGATGTGTGTTCAGTTTCTGACGTACTCCACACACTTGAGTCTGAAGACAACATGACAAATGGAAGAGTGAAAGAATGTTTGCTTTGACTCGTCCAGTTTCATTCATTTATTTATTTATTTGTACAAGATTATTATGTTAGGGCTACCACTGTGGTGAAGAGAAGAGCTTGTGATTGGTCGAGCACGAGCCAATGAACATTAAGAGTTTGAAATAAAGCTGCATATTGCTTTATTTAACTATACAAAAACAATAACTGTATGTTTTGCTAGGTTAGCACATATATATGTGGTGTATAGTTAACTAAAAAATATTGTAGTTATCTGAATGTT
Source organism: Coreius guichenoti (assembly GCA_039654105.1). Lineage (NCBI taxonomy): Eukaryota > Metazoa > Chordata > Actinopteri > Cypriniformes > Gobionidae > Coreius > Coreius guichenoti. Next base: position 51,516,769 of record CM077168.1, read on the forward strand.
TATACTTTTAAGATGATTTGTTTTTGTTTAGTTTTTTTTTCAATTAATCCAAGTTATGTAACACAGTAGAGTTTAGTTTAATATTAATATATGTTCTTTTTTTAGTGGACTCAACTTAATTTAATACCACTTATAAATATTGTTTTGTGAATTGGTGCACTGTGGATTTTTAGTTCTTGGCATACTTTGCACAGGACTGGATATGGAGAGTAAATATTAAAATTAGCCACATATTTTATGTGGTTTTAGAGGGAAAGACTTGTTCATATTTGTGCTGAAGAGAAACTATAGATATTCATTTTATATTTTAAAAAATCTAATTTTATTGGGGTTTACTTATTCAGTTAAGTTTCCATTGCAAGAACTTCAGTTAAGTCTGTTCAACAAAACATTATTTTACATTAACATTAATGGAAGTCAAGTTGAAGAATCTTCTATTAAGTGTGTGGAAATGTTTGCCTCAATTATATTAGGTTTGTTTATTTAAGAACAAATCATTTTTGAGTGATGGTATACACAACAGTACAGCCTTCTGAACAGACTGTACATCTATCACTTACAGCCTCTTTCTCATTTGCATTTAAATAAATATGGCTTCTGCCCTGACAAAGGTAGACATAGCTTCTGGAATTACTTTTCTTTATGCAGTATCAGAATCCAGATGAGAACGGCTGTAATGGTCTGTGGCTGGATGTCCTATAGAAGTTAAGCGATCTTGATGTTTCTCCATTCCCATTCTAGAGCGCACTGACTGGATTGTAAGGCGACTATGGCCTCCGGTCACATCCTGTCTGGACAGCACAACTGGGCTTTTTTCAGGATTCTTGCTGCTCTCTTATTCTCGACTTGTCTCTTCTCTTGTCTGTGTGTCTCTGTAGCATTTTAACTACACATGCACACGGGGCGGCATCAGTGACTTTGATAATGGCTGTCAGGCTCATTTGCATAAGCTGAAGGACAGGTGGAGGATGTGACCACTGGCTAGAGTGACCAGAATGATTGACAGCTGAGGACCGCCCCATGCCTAACAAAAGATACAGGGATACAAGATGTTGCATGGTAATAAAAAAAAGAATGTTAATAAAATATTAGTGTATTTATGTGAAAGATATGAAAGGAATTACAAGGGGAATGGAAGAACAGTAGAGGAAGAAACAGGGATGAAGTACACAGTCTTTTATCAATGATGTATACAGTGGCCCCGAGATGTAATTGGAGACCGAAGTAAAAGGGACACTTCACCGCTGGCAAAATGGGCTTTCAATAAAACTTGTCTGCCTATACAGAAGAAAGGCGAAAAAAATTAAATCTGTATTACCTGACTATAGAAAACAGAGAAAAAAGGCTGTCGGCCACTCCCACCATCTGCTGTGCATACGCTTAACAGAGTCAAATACCGCTTTGCTTTTGTAGGAAATACTTCTTAGCAAACTTTTAATGGTGTCGGCTTGTGTTGATCGCCGGTGCAAGAATTCAAAGAGTAAACGTTTAGCGGGAGTGCGTTACGTTCAGTTTCCAGTGAAGGATCCAGTGTGTTGTAGGCAGTGGCTAAAGGCTGCAAAGAAACGTAAATATGAAGAGAGCGGCGTGACGGAAAAACTGAAAAACCTCCTTGTTTGTAGTCAACTTCAAACTGGATGACAAGGAACAGTGTTTAATGCCAAACGGAGGGGAAAAACTGAAAGAAACTGCCGTTCTGTCAGTTCCACCTGAAGTAAAAGTTAAGAAAGCTGTTGCCATAGTATTTTTTACCATAAAGCTGTTTAAAGAGTAGACATAGTGCGATATAATTTTCAGTGATAAACCTACTCTTACAGTAACTGTTCTTTTAATAACCCTCTGCTGATCCGACTGTATAACCTATAGTTTTGATGAAAGCCCTGGATCTGTCAAAAGTCTTTTGCTGATAAATAAACATGTATTTCTCGGTCCAGGTAACACAGAGAATGAGTAAATATTGTTCATTTATATACTACAGACACTGTAACAATACAAAACGGGTTAAAAATCAGTGAAGTTACACTTTTAGCAGCAGCTAAAATGTATGAATGTCTTTGCATTATAAAACAAAAAATCAAGTGGCATTTATTTTAAAGAAATATACCACGTTTTAAGCAAAATCTTTGACAAAAGGAAGTTTCAGATTATTAAACAATTCATATTTTTCAACTGAACAAATAGTGCACTCAAAAAGTGAACATTTTGTCATTACTCACCCCCATGTTATTCCGAACCTGCTTAACTTTCTCTTTTTCACGGAACACAAAAGGTTTATTTTTAAAGTATATGAAATCTTTTTCATAGAATGAAAGTGAATGAGGACAGACTGTCAAGCTCCACGGTGACACAAAATCCCCATAAAGGCATGACTCATGCTCTATATTCAAAGATCTCTGAAACGTATGATAGCTATATAATGATTTATTCCTTTAAGATATTATTTTGAAACTTTTTGGATATCAGACTTAGGAAAAGTTTCTAAAGTTTCTATAGCTGCTCACAACTCTATAGTTAATGTATTTTACAAGGACACAGTATGAACTTAAGGCTAACAGCCACTAAAATCCTCAAACTGTCTGTAAAACGTAGGACACAAGGACACAGTATGAACTTAAGGCTAAGAGCCACTAAAATCCTCAAACTGTCTGTAAAACGTAATAACTCGACCTGCTTCTATAGTGAATGAAGTGCTGCTTGTTTGCAATGTAATGATAAATAAAGAACTAGTTCTTTGAATAAGTACAGCGTTTTCTTTTCCCAACAAACACTATATATATATATATATATATATATATATATATATATATATATATATATATATATATATATATACACTCACCTAAAGGATTATTAGGAACACCATACTAATACTGTGTTTGACCCCCTTTCGCCTTCAGAACTGCCTTAATTCTACGTGGCATTGATTCAACAAGGTGCTGAAAGCATTCTTTAGAAATGTTGGCCCATATTGATAGGATAGCATCTTGCAGTTGATGGAGATTTGTGGGATGCACATCCAGGGCACGAAGCTCCCGTTCCACCACATCCCAAAGATGCTCTATTGGGTTGAGATCTGGTGACTGTGGGGGCCATTTTAGTACAGTGAACTCATTGTCATGTTCAAGAAACCAATTTGAAATGATTCGAGCTTTGTGACATGGTGCATTATCCTGCTGGAAGTAGCCATCAGAGGATGGGTACATGGTGGTCATAAAGGGATGGACATGGTCAGAAACAATGCTCAGGTAGGCCGTGGCATTTAAACGATGCCCAATTGGCACTAAGGGGCCTAAAGTGTGCCAAGAAAACATCCCCCACACCATTACACCACCACCACCAGCCTGCACAGTGGTAACAAGGCATGGTGGATCCATGTTCTCATTCTGTTTACGCCAAATTCTGACTCTACCATCTGAATGTCTCAACAGAAATCGAGACTCATCAGACCAGGCAACATTTTTCCAGTCTTCAACTGTCCAATTTTGGTGAGCTCGTGCAAATTGTAGCCTCTTTTTCCTATTTGTAGTGGAGATGAGTGGTACCCGGTGGGGTCTTCTGCTGTTGTAGCCCGTCCGCCTCAAGGTTGTGCGTGTTGTGGCTTCACAAATGCTTTGCTGCATACCTCGGTTGTAACGAGTGGTTATTTCAGTCAAAGTTGCTCTTCTATCAGCTTGAATCAGTCGGCCCATTCTCCTCTGACCTCTAGCATCAACAAGGCATTTTGGCCCACAGGACTGCCGCATACTGGATGTTTTTCCCTTTTCACACCATTCTTTGTAAACTCTAGAAATGGTTGTGCGTGAAAATCCCAGTAACTGAGCAGATTGTGAAATACTCAGACCGGCCCGTCTGGCACCAACAACCATGCCACGCTCAAAATTGCTTAAATCACCTTTCTTTCCCATTCTGACATTCAGTTTGGAGTTCAGGAGATTGTCTTGACCAGGACCACACCCCTAAATGCATTGAAGCAACTGCCATGTGATTGGTTGATTAGATAATTGCATTAATGAGAAATTGAACAGGTGTTCCTAATAATCCTTTAGGTGAGTGTATATATACAGTGGGGAGAACAAGTATTTGATACACTACCGTTTTTTCAGGTTTGCCCACTTACAAAGCATGTAGAGGTTTGTAATTTTTATCATAGGTACACTTCAAAAAAATCCAAAAAAAAAAAAATGGTATGATTTTTAAATAATTAATTTGCATTTTATTGCATGACATAAGTATTTGATCACCTACCAACCAGTAAGAATTCCGGCTCTCACAGACCTGTTAGTTTTTCTTTAAGAAGCCCTCCTGTTCTCCACTCATTACCTGTATTAACTGCACCTGTTTGAACTCGCTACCTGTATAAAAGACACCTGTCCACACACTCAATCAAACAGACTCCAACCTCTCCACAATGGCCAAGACCAGAGAGCTGTGTAAGGACATCAGGGATAAAATTGTAGACCTGCACAAGGCTGGGATGGGCTACAGGACAATAGGCAAGCACCTTGGTGAGAAGGCAACAACTGTTGGCGCAATTATTAGAAAATGGAAGAAGTTCAAGATGACGGTCAATCTCCTTTGGTCTGGGGCACCATGCAAGATCTCACCTCGTGGGGCATCAATGATCATGAGGAAGGTGAGGGATCAGCCCAGAACTACACGGCAGGACCTGGTCAATGACCTGAAGAGAGCTGGGACCACAGTCTCAAAGAAAACCATTAGTAACACACTACGCCGTCATGGATTAAAATCCTGCAGCGCACACAAGGTCCCCCTGCTCAAGCCAGCGCATGTCCAGGCCCGTCTGAAGTTTGCCAATGACCATCTGGATGATCCAGAGGAGGAATGGGAGATGGTCATGTGGTCTGAGGAGACAAAAATAGAGCTTTTTGGTCTAAACTCCACTCGCCGTGTTTGGAGGAAGAAGAAGGATGAGTACAACCCCAAGAACACCATCCCAACCGTGAAGCATAGAGGTGGAAACATCATTCTTTGGGGATGCTTTTCTGCAAAGGGGACAGGACGACTGCACCATATTGAGGGGAGGACGAATGGGGCCATGTATCGCGAGACCTTGGCCAACAGCCTCCTTCCCTCAGTAAGAGCATTGAAGATGGGTCGTGGCTGGGTCTTCCAGCATGACAACGACCCGAAACACACAGCCAGGGCAACTAAGGAGTGGCTCCGTAAGAAGCATCTCAAGGTCCTTAAGTGGCCTAGCCAGTCTCCAGACCTGAACCCAATAGAAAATCTTTGGAGGGAGCTGAAAGTCCGTATTGACCAGCGACAGCCCTGAAACCTGAAGGATCTGGAGAAGGTCTGTATGGAGGAGTGGGCCAAAATCCCTGCTGCAGTGTGTGCAAACCTGTTCAAGAACTACAGGAAACGTATGATCTCTGTAATTGCAAACAAAGATTTCTGTACCAAATATTAAGTTCTGCTTTTCTGATGTATCAAATACTTATGTCATGCAATAAAATGCAAATTAATTACTGAAAAATCATACAATGTGATTTTTTGGATTTTTGTTTTAGATTCCGTCACTCACAGTTGAAGAGTACCTATGATAAAAATTACAGACTTCTACATGCTTTGTAAGTGGGCAAACCTGCAAAATCGGCACTGTATCAAATACTTGTTCTCCCCACTGTACATATATATACATAGGCTAATGTTTTATGTATTTGAGGAGCAGAGAAGAGTGTTTTAGTCTGGCATTTGTTGTCGAGTCATAGCCAATACTACATTAAATAGCCTGTGTGAAGCACTTTGTCTTTTATAACATGAGATTTTGGCCAAATGACAAGAAAAACCTAGCGCTCACATAGCTACAGTAAACTTTATAACCTGTAAGTTGATGAAAACCTAATGCGATGCACTTACTGCCTCAGATACGGCCGTTCTAATGACGGACAAAACACGGATGTCCGATATTCTCTGAATTTCCCTGATCAAAAACCTGTATATTTTTATGAAGATTTTAGCTTATTATTTATATGAATGTATAAGTGTATGTGACATTAACTTTTTAATCACTTTTTGCCTGCACTAGTTAGTTTAAATTGTCCTGTTGTGACAAAGGAAAGTCCAAATATCCCATTTCAACTCCCCAAAATTATGTCATTTTAACCACCCATTTTGGTTCATAAAATGATCCGGAAATGTCAGTTTTCTCCTCCCTCAGTTTTTCTTGGCCTTGTGCCTCTATATCCTCCATCTCTCTCCTCTTTAAGGTCGTAACTGTGGAGATCAGCTGCCGCCCCTCCCTCAGCTCCCATTTTCCTTGCATGCAAATTAAATCGGAAAGGACTGCACAAAACCGCAATTACTGCAGGTTAAACACACACACACACACACATACCGCATGAATGACTGATGGAAAGTAGCATATGGTGATAGAGGGGGTGGTTTAAGGTTCATTTCAGGCTGCAATTTGGCATAATCAGGTTTGCATACGCCATATTGCGTGTGTTTAAACACGTAAGGCTGCATACCCGTGTGCCCGAGCGCACGCACCCTTCATTCGGTGCAAAATTTCACGTTTGCAAGCTGCTTCATGCTAATTAACTCATTAACCAATTAACTGGTGCATTCTGGGGAAGCAGCCCATTTCCTGTCAGCGTGTTTTCACGCTGGTCTTCCAGCCTCAGGGGACGGTGATATCTCTGCCAGTCTCCTTTCATTCCACTGTCTTGCACTGAGTGTTTAATAAACCTCCCACACTCTGCTGAGCAGAGACAAAGACCTCCACCGCTATTATCAGTACTTATTTATTCCAGCGATGCATTTCCAAAGAAGCAGGAATTTTAGGGGGGGGGGGGAGGCAAACGTGTTCACACCCAAACCATCCTCTTCAGTTTACGGTGCTCAGCAAGGCGTACTCCTTGTTTCTTTCTCCTCCAGACAGCACTAAAGTATCTAACAGCAGTATGCCTTGGCAAGAACTCGAAAACTAATTGAAGCCTTTGGAAGCCGCACACTTCTAGTGCTGAGCCAATCAGGTGTCTGGGAGCCCCCGTGTCGATGTAGGATTGGACGGAATGGTGCTAGAAAAACTAGTATATGATTTGAAATCAACATGTGTTTGTTTTTCCCATCCTTAATGCAGACAGAGTAGCTTTTTTGATAATGAATTCTAGCCTACGGCTTCTGCATACAAACAGTTTAAAGGAGACAGAGACCGGGTAGAATCAGCAATGAGATGTTTGGCTTTATAAGCCCAGTCGTATCTCATTTGTTTTCTTTATAATTCCTCTACCTCTAATTGTGATTATTCAAGCCCCCTCTGCTCGTCGTGAAGCATTCAGAAAATGCTTGTAGGTTTGCTAACTAAAATTATTTTTTTTTGTTAATTAGTTTAGAGGTGGCAGGTCTTAATTGCTGGAACTGATAAGGACTGACTATTTCACAGAAAACAGCAGAATAGTCATAATCATGTATATGTTGGTTACTTAATACTGATTTCAAACAAAACGATTTTTAAAGGGGTCATGAACTGCATTGTTTTACTGTTTTATAATGTTTCCTGTGGTGCACTTATAATGTTAGTACGATTTTTACATTACAGTCTTTTTCATATGAAATCGCTAAGTATTACTGTACGTTTAACACTCTTGAAAACTTTTAGCACGTTTTTACTATTACAGCTCTCAAGGTTAACTAATCATGAAAAGCGCTGATTATAACATTATATTTAGATCTATGTTCACAAGTCTTTCATCTGGAGTCCGAGTCAAATCTGGAGTCTTTAAGCTGGAGTACGAGTCAAGTCTGGAGTCTTTCATCTGGAGTCCGAGTCAAGTCTGAAGTCTTTCATCTGGAGTCCGAGTCAAGTCTGAAGTCTTTCATCTGGAGTCCGAGTCAAGTCTGGAGTCTTTCATCTGGAGTCCGAGTCAAGTCTGGAGTCTTTCATCTGGAGTCCGAGTCAAGTCTGGAGTCCGAGTCAAGTCTGAAGTCTTTCATCTGGAGTCCGAGTCAAGTCTGAAGTCTTTCATCTGGAGTCTGAGTCAAGTCTGGAGTCCGAGTCAAGTCTGAAGTCTTTCATCTGGAGTCCGAGTCAAGTCTGAAGTCTTTTATCTGGAGTCCGAGTCAAGTCTGGAGTCTTTCATCTGGAGTCCGAGTCAAGTCTGTAGTCTTTAAGCTGGAGTCCGAGTCAAGTCTGGAGTCTTTCATCTGGAGTCCGAGTCAAGTCTGAAGTCTTTCATCTGGAGTCCGAGTCAAGTCTGAAGTCTTTCATCTGGAGTCCGAGTCAAGTCTGGAGTCTTTCATCTGGAGTCCGAGTCAAGTCTGGAGTCCGAGTCAAGTCTGAAGTCTTTCATCTGGAGTCCGAGTCAAGTCTGAAGTCTTTCATCTGGAGTCCGAGTCAAGTCTGAAGTCTTTTATCTGGAGTCCGAGTCAAGTCTGGAGTCTTTCATCTGGAGTCCGAGTCAAGTCTGTAGTCTTTAAGCTGGAGTCCGAGTCAAGTCTGTAGTCTTTCATCTGGAGTCCGAGTCAAGTCTGTAGTCTTTAAGCTGGAGTCCGAGTCAAGTCTGAAGTCTTTCATCTGGAGTCCGAGTCAAGTCTATAGTCTTTCATCTGGAGTCCGAGTCAAGTCTGAAGTCTTTCATCTGGAGTCCGAGTCAAGTCTGTAGTCTTTAATCTGGAGTCCGAGTCAAGTCTGAAGTCTTTCACCTGGAGTCCGAGTCAAGTCTGAAGTCTTTCATCTGGAGTCCGAGTCAAGTCTGAAGTCTTTCATCTGGAGTCCGAGTCAAGTCTGCAGTCTTTAATCTGGAGTCCGAGTCAAGTCTGAAGTCTTTCATCTGGAGTCCGAGTCAAGTCTGGAGTCTTTCATCTGGAGTCCGAGTCAAGTCTGTAGTCTTTATTATGGAGTCCGAGTCAAGTCTGAAGTCTTTTATCTGGAGTCCGAGTCAAGTCTGAAGTCTTTCATCTGGAGTCCGAGTCAAGTCTGGAGTCTTTCATCTGGAGTCCGAGTCAAGTCTGGAGTCTTTCATCTGGAGTCCGAGTCAAGTCTGGAGTCTTTAAACTGGAGTCCGAGTCAAGTCTGGAGTCTTTAAGCTGGAGTCCGAGTCAAGTCTGGAGTCTTTTGTCACGAGTGCGAGTCGAGTCTCAAGTCATTTTATGTCTTACAAAAAAAAAAATCTCATATTCAAAAATCCTATTTTTTTTTTTAGAATTTAGACAAAATGACCTTTCTATCATCTGTTTTGTTTGTAATAAAGGTACTAAGATGTAAGGAATACATCCAGCCTGTTACGTTATAATCCATTATAATGTAAAATACAAAACAATTGTCCTGGCAACAAGACGAGCAGTAATTTTCAATACAGTCGATGAATGGACACAAGATGGCGCCAGTTACGTTTGTTATACAGTGTTGTTATTGACGACAGACATTATCAGAAAATATCAAACCTCCGAACGTTTCTAGTTGTTTCTAGTCAATAGAAAACTGTACGCATGCTGATTGCGATACGTTAAAATATGCGCTTTAAGTAATAAATGGATTAACATATCTCTCTCTCTCTCTCTCTCTCGTAGACACACATTAACAGAGAGAAAAGCTGCATATACTACGAAAAGATTGATAAAAGTAAAAACGTAGTGCTAGGTTTACAGGTTAGATTTTATTCATGTTTTAACAGGCTGGCAATCCAAAAGAGCCACCCAGCTACACCACAGTAAAACAGCTAGATGTGTGAGTTAATGTCACTAACCTTTGTGGATGCGATGTCTAATAAAATGGCGTTCCGGTGTCTTTAATTGTTTTCCACACATTCTTTGCATCTAGCCGATCTGACATGGTAATAAATCCAAATGTGAGAACATATGGCACGATGGATCCTGTCATGTTTCATGGGACTCTTATGACATTTCGGAGTTTACGCGCATTACACGGACATCCGTAATCAAATTTTATAACAAGGGTCCGATCTACCACGTCACGTACATGTGAAGCAGATATTGTAACATTCAAATAAAGCAAAATTTTTTTCATCTACGATAGATAAGGATTAAAGACTTGAGTTGTTTTTAAAATATTCACGAGTCTTTTTTGTCGAGTCGAGTCAAATCTGAAGTCATAGTCTGAGTCCGAGTCCGACTCAGAGTCCGAGTCTGTATTATATTCAGATGGTGGCATGAAAAGTTGCAGTGATGAGCATTGTAGCCGATCACAGACATGTTGAGCACATGAATCACGTCATTTCTGCACTTTCACGAATGCTTTCATCATAACTAACAGTGCAAACACAATGTAAATAAGAGATTTGTTGATTATTACGGAGTTTTGCCGCGAGTCCAGAACTCAGTCACTGATAAACTCGTACTGTTTGATTGACAGCTCAAGCGATTGTAAAGGGAGCGTTCTTTGATCGCTTTCTATATATAACTTAATCACAGTTTAAATAACAGATTATTTTCATCCTACTAAGAGAAACAATGTGAAGTTGAGCGTTTAGTCACTGGTTTGATTTACTGACACATAGACAAAGATCATCTGACTGTACATGAATCATTATCGGAAATCACTGGGCACAGATCAGGCATTAGAATTAACACGGTTACTTACACGTTGTCGCATTACTGTCGAGTCCATACTGTAAAGGTCTGTTTGCAAAGCCTGCGCCGAAATTGCAACTGATTTACCAAAGAATCCACTGTGAAATGTACTGAATACAAATAAATAATGCTAAACTGAGACATTCACATTGTTGAAAATAAATAAGCACATTCCTAGCATTAGGATCCTTTGGAAGGTAATGTTATTTTAGTCCAGTGATCCTGTATCGCTCTTCTCTCCTCGTCATCTCACTAACATGCCAGTGGGCGGGGCCAAAGTTGCAGTGATGAAGTAGGCATTGATCTTCTTCTGCAGAGCCGGTCTTTTATCTATAGGCACATTCCACAACGAGTCGTTCACTGGGCTTGGTTACAATAAAAGCTGTTTTTAGATTAATAAGGAAGTTTTCAGTTTTGAAACGTACAGGATATTCTTATAGTATGATGACTCTTATATGTCAAAAGCTCAAGGAAATTTTAATTTCTCAGTTCATGACCTCTTTAAGGTTTCATGACCCATGCAAAATCTATCCATCCATCCATCCATCCATCCAACCGAATTGAATTTGAATTATGCAACCCATTTGCTACCTCATTTAAAACTCAATTAAAATTTATATTGAATTGAATTGGGATTTAAAACACATTCTAAATTCAATTCTGAATGGTGCACAAGCCTGGCTCCCTGACTCATGAAGGTTATATCAGCATTTGATCTGTATAGGTCGTCTAGGGCTGCGATTAATTGGAGAAGCAGCTTTAATTACATTTAGTTAGTATCTAGAAGAGCACTGCAAATAGCCAAATAAAATAGTAAATGCAGTCCAAAGTAATTTTGTATATTTGTTTATTTTGTTTCTTGATCAGCGTACGATATTCAAGTGTGTTACACATTTCAGCATTCTAAATCAATTAACATGCAGCAAACATGGCTGCTTTATTCTCAAATGTTTCCCTCCACTGAGGGTACCACACTGAGCTGTGTTTACTCACGAAAAGAAGTCATGTAATCACAGCCTTGTTCACACAATCAGTGTGAGTTAAATTCAACAATGAGAGCTTTATTAACTCAAAAATGACTGCCAACAGCACCGTAGTCACGAGTTCCTAGTCCACTTTGCCATTCTGTGCTGATTTGTTTGCCAAAAGCCATGCTGGGTTAGTCCTGGGTTGATTTTATTTGTTTTATTACAATATTTTTTAAAAAATAACACATTTTTAATAAATATAATTCCTAGTGTGTAAGAGCCATCATTTGAATAAATAAGGAAAACAGCTTATAAATCATACTAAGTGATGTTTTTTGAAAATATAAAAATGCAGAGAGTTTTGTGTGATGGGTAGGTTTAAGGGTAGGGTTAGTGTAAGGGGATAGAAAATACAGATTGTACAGTATAAAAATCATTATGTCTATGAAAAAAGTCCCCATAAAACATGAAAACACAACGTGTGTGTGTGTGTGTGTGTGTGTGTGTGTGTGTGTGTGTGTGTGTGTGTGTGTGTGTGTGTGTGTGCAGGAAACACTGATAATGTCAAGAAAATCTTTTTTTCCCGAAGTGCAGAAGTAAATTATGATTTTTGGATTGATCAAAGGTAATTTGTAATATCTGAGGCAGAAAAATAACATCCGAAAAGTCCAAATGCGTAACCTCAGATAAGACACTTTCATAACTGGAGACATGGGAGTCCTGGCTGGCTGGCTGTGTGTTTGTGTGAGCCCAATTAAGATGCTCTTGCACGCTGACAGTTTGGCTGCATTCCCTGGATTGAGGAGTCTTATGCAGCATCTTTTCATTCCCAACAGCGTTTCTCTTGCTTCGGTTAAGGTTTGCTTTTGTTTAATCATTCTGGATTTGCACCAAATTGTGAACTTCTCATGTGGAATGCAGGGATTGCAGAACAGCTACAGATAAAATAAAAGAAGTACATGCAGCTAAAGATGTGTGGTACTGAAATACCCATGATGAAGGGACGGGGGAAATGACAGAAATATTGCTTCGCTTCTGCTTTGCTGTCTCATTTGATACATTTTATAACTATACGGCATATATGTGTACTGTGCTGAATTAAAGATTTGCCTCATCTTTCTTCCGTCTCTCTCGCTCGCTCTCATTCTATACATTTATACATTTACACAATCAGTTTTTCATATCAGTCTGTCATTCTCATTCGTATCTACACACCAGTTTCATTTCATTAAGCATTTCGCTGCTTCACGCTGTATTTGCTTTCTAGCATACTTTTTTAAATGTATAAATTCATATGATGTATTATTCAATATGGAGCTTGGAGTTGGCACCCAGCATTTCACTTCAACAATACTGTTGAAATTACTCATGTGAAGAGTGTGTCAACCCGAGAACTGTCACTCTAAACTAATGTTGTCATTTTGTAGGATTACTTTATGCTGAACCTGAATAGGTAATGCCTTTGGTGTCACTTTATTTTGAAAATTGTGGGAAGGCTCACAGACATGCTGCTTGTGATGTCACAAAATGGCATATGAATATTAATTAGGCTATGCACAAAGAGTTTATTTTGTTCTTTTATTGTTTTGATAAACAGTCCAAGTCAGTACAAAATGTATTTCGGTTCCAATAGCGCATCATTTTTTTTTTTTTTTACAAACTAGATTTTCATTACGTACTAATTTAATGGAACAATAATTCCTGTCAACCATTTAAGGCAAGGGACCCCAGGTGAATAGGGTAAAAAAAAAAAAAAAAAAAAAAAAAACACTAATAGTTATCACCATACTTCCCCAGTTGATTGATTACATTAAGAATTGCACAAAAAAAAATTGTATTGCAAGTTTTCTGAAATTTTAAGTTTAAATATGCAAATGAGCATTATCTAATAAAATATGCACTAATTTGCATACATTTCTAGAATAAAAATCTGAACATTGGATCAAGCCAGGTTCAAAATTCTTGTTTCATTCAGTCAGGTTTTTACTGAGGGGATTTTGGATATTTCTTTTTAATCGCTCCATAAATCAGAAAATACTGTCTACAGCCAGAAAAAAATACATTTTCACATTTTATTTTTTAGGAATAAAATGTATAAAATCAGGCAAATTATATATGAACAAACCCCTCTGTAAAAACATTCAGATTATAGATGGGAATAAAACTGTCAAGTTTGGTGTATGTTAGTGCTACTGAAGTGGAGATTTCTGACTCATTTTGAGAAAATGGCCTTCAAAGATATGGACTGTAATTGAAATCTGCAGATGCAAGCCGATAACGGAGTGTCTATTTACACTAAGTGCAAATAGCCCACCTTGTTGGCAGAGGCTATTTACGCTAACTCCATCCACTGACGTCTGCTTGGGCCTGACAAAATTACTGAGACGCTGGATCGTCAACAGTAGCAATAGTGCAGGGGTATGACGTGTGGCAGAAAGTTTTGACGCAAAAAGTTTGAATCCGCCTTTTGCAGAACGCTCTACTTCCTTTTCCCATCACATATCAGATCGGAAAGGCATTTATTTTCAATAAAAAATAAGAAAATATTGGAAAAGTGGAAAGAAAGTGTCTAATGTGTGTTTAATAATAAAGTGTTTATCAGTTAGGGTTGGAGTAGGTGTAAGGAGGGCTTTATTGTCCCATAGGCGGCATCCATTTAATAATTTTAATAAATATAATCGTTTACACTCTATGTTATTATTGCATACCGTTTAATGTACAACAACACTGAGGTGCAAATAGTATCTATTTATAAATACCACTATTTATAAGTATAAATGGCATCTAACTATTATTTACACTTATTGCAAAGAAAATACTGTAATACTGTCTGTGTACTTAATTTACTTAGTGTAAATAACATCTATCGCTAAGAAAATATGCTACACTATATTGCCAAAAGTTTTGGGACGCCTGCCTTTACATGCACATGAACTTTAATGACATCCCATTCTTAATCTGTAGGGTTTAATATGGAGTTCTGGGAAGGCTTTCCACAAGGTTTAGGAGCGTGTTTATGGGAATTTTTGACCATTCTTCTAGAAGCACATTTGTGAGGTCAGGCACTGATGTTGGACGAGAAGGCCTGGCTCGCAGTCTCCGCTCTAATTCATCCCAAAGGTGTTCTATCGGGTTGAGGTCAGGACTCTGTGTCAAGTTCCTCCACACCAAACTCGCTCATCCATGTCTTTATGGACCTTGCTTTGTGCACTGGTGCGCAGTCATGTTGGAACAGGAAGGGGCCATCCCCAAATGGTTCCCACAAAGTTGGGAGCATGAAATTGTCCAAAATGTCTTGGTATGGTGAAGCATTAAGAGTTCCTTTCACTGGAACTAAGGGGCCAAGCCCAACCCCTGAAAAACAACCCCATACCATAATCCCCCCTCCACCAAACTTTACACTTGGCACAATGCAGTCAGGCAAGTACCGTTCTCCTGGCAACCGCCAAACCCAGACTCGTCCATCGGATTGCCAGACAGAGAAGCGTGATTGGTCACTCCAGAGAACATGTCTCCACTGCTCTAGAGTCCAGTGGCGGTGTGCTTTACACCACTGCATCCAACGCTTTGCATTGCACTTGGTGATGTAAGGCTTGGATGAGCTGCTCGGCCATGGAAACCCATTCCATGAAGCTCTCTACACACTGTTCTTGAGCTAATCTGAAGGCCACATGAAGTTTGGAGGTCTGTAACTATTGACTCTGCAGAAAGTTGGCGACTTCTGCACACTGTGCACCTCAGCATGCGCTGACCCCGCTCTGTGATTTTACGTGGCCTACCACTTCATGGCTGAGTTGCTGTTGTTCCCAATTGCTTCCACTTTGTTATAATACCACTAACAGTTGACTGTAGAATATTTAGTAGTGTTCTCGGGACGGATTTCTCAGGACGGTTGTCTAACCATGCTGGTAGAATGCGTGTAGTGACGTCGCCACTTAGGATTGGTCGCTTGTCTATTTCTCTGTAGCTGACTAATCGCGCTATTTGAGCGAAGTAAACAGAATAAAATTAAAAGAACTATCTAGGGCTGCAACAACTAGTCGATAAAATCGATAATAATCGATAATGAAAATCATCGACAACGATTCTTATTATCGATTAGTCGGGTCTGCCACCAACTTCCACCAGTCGCGCCAAATTACAGCACTATATAACCAGTGCTGGATAAAGTACTTGAAAGCCATACTTGAGTAAAAGTATAGATATCTTATCATAAAATGACTTTGGTAGAAGTTAAAGTCACTGTTTAGAATATTACTTGAGTAAAAGTTTTAAAGTATGTGATATTTTTTGTACTTAAGTATGAAAAGTTTTTTTTTTATGTTAAACGTACTTAAGTATTGAAAGTAAAAGTACAAGTAAATGCAAAATACAAAAGAAGCAAAAAATATTATTAAAAATTGTTCTATACACAGTTTGAGCAGCAAGATTGTGTTCAGTTTTAACTCCTTCCATTTTGTTTTCTTTGAATTAAAGAAGTAATTTTGACCTTAAATCAAGTTATATTAATGATTTTTAAAAAGTTGGGAAAATTTCAATATAATAAAATAGGCCTATATTCTGACAGAATCTGTTCTGAGGGTTTCTGACAGGAAAATTTCTTTTTCTTAAGTATTTTTGACTTCAAATCAAGTTATATTTTAATGATTTTTAAAAAGTGATGGGAAATTTCAATATATACAAAAAGAACTGAAATCGAATGCATTTCTGAATTTCTGTCGGCTACATGATGAGGATACAGTTTAAATATGCAACTTCGCTGGATAACGAATGTATAAAAGCGAACAAATGGATATAAACTAATGCAAATAGATAGTAACAATCGTGACATTAAACAGTTGGGTCAGATTTGCATGTGTTTTTGTCACATTGTTTTAACCCTTGAGCTACTACTAATGTTAGCGTCCTCTCAGCCTCGGCAAACATACTGCTGTTCTCCACTAATGCAGCATCTAGTTAACAAACTAATTACTTTATGAAAACATGTACTGTAGTGTACTGTATAACATACCGTTTTGTTGTCTGTTTTAAATCCGTTTTTGAAGTGTCCCGCTCTGTGCAGCGCGCAGCCTCACGTCACGTGTCAAAACAAACTCTACTAGAAATCAGTGATAGTTTTTATTTCGCCTCTAGAGGCCGCTCTTGTACTGTATAATAACAGAGGACACTTCTCAGCCGCTTCAGCAACGGACGCAACCCGGAAAATGAAATCAACTGCGGTTGTGCAAGCAGTTGTGCGAGCTTTAACAGATGCGTGTGCGTCTCATCAAAACATTCATTTTACAGGTTATATCCACTGATCTATATAGAGAACAGAGGTTATATCCTTATCTGTAAATGTTACTTATTCACTCGAGTATTTCCATTTTGCATGAAAGCGCGTCCTGACAGTCTGTGTTAAACTTCACTGAAGTCGCGTGGGTGCGTGCGCGCTCGCGCTCGTCAAACAAACAGAATGTGTGGAAAACAATTAAAGACACCGGAACGACATTTTATTAGACATCGCATCCACAAAGGTTAGTGACATTAACTCACACATCTAGCTGTTTTACTGTGGTGTAGCTGGGTGGCTCTTTTGGATTGCCAGCCTGTTAAAACATGAATAAAATCTAACCTTTAAACCTAGCACTACGTTTTACTTTTATCAATCTTTTCGTAGTATATGCAGCTTTTCTCTCTGTTAATGTGTGTCTACGAGAGAGAGAGAGAGAGAGAGAGAGAGATATGTTAATCCATTTATTACTTAAAGCGCATATTTTAACGTATCACAATCAGCATGCGTACAGTTTTCTATTGACTAGAAACAACTAGAAACATTTTGAGGTTTGATATTTTCTGATAATGTCTGTAGTCAATAACAACACTGTATAACAAACGTAACTGGCGCCATCTTGTGTCCATTCATCGACTGTATTGAAAATTACTACTCGTCTTGTTGCCAGGACAATTGTTTTGTATTTTACATTATAATGGATTATAACGTAACAGGCTGGATGTATCCCTTACATCTTAGTACCTTTATTACAAACATAACAGATGATAGAAAGGTCATATATTTTGTATAATTTCAACAAAAAAAATAGGATTTTTGTAAGACATGAAATGACTTGAGACTCGACTCGGACTCGTGACAAAAGACTTCAGACTTGACTCGGACTCCAGATGAAAGACTTGTGAACATCTCTGCTACAGGGCTCCAACAGGTGTGAAGTGAGAAGAAGAAAAAGAACCACCACGACTTGAAATTCACACTCCAAATTCAGCACAGAATCCACAGCACTCAGAAGCAAGTACAAACCACCGGGCACCACAAAAGAATCCCCACCACCTCACCAGTGCCAGTCACGCCCATGGAGGAGACCCTGCAGCTGCCATGGAATCAGGACGAATGACAACTAAAGAGAACAAAATGGAAACAAAATAAAAAATATACAATAATATTCACACACAATGTCCAAAGAAAAATGAGTAATTCACCACAAAATAATGACAAAATAACAATAGTGCTAGTGCTAGTCTTGCAAAAAAAAAAAACCCCATTATAAATACTTTGAATGAATGAAAAAAATGCTTCAATCAAATCCCTTTATAATAACTGGATTTAAGAAAGAGAAGAATTAATAAATCAACTGGATGGTTCTTTAAAAAAGACCTACAAAACAAACTTTCATGAAAACTATTATCTTCATAAATGAAAATAAATAAAACACTTAACAATACTTGTTACCTCTAAGCATAATTTGCTCACAAATCATTCAACACTCTGAAGACTGCGTCAACAGGCCGATCACCATCAATACACACGGGGTTCTGAAACACAACAACAAAATAAGACCACTTTCTTTCTACTCAAAGTAACTTTAGTCTACTACTTTCTTTACATAAACCCATTACCTCAATAATAAAACCCATACATGGAGCTACCTCATGCCCATATTTATGTACGTGAAGGTGACCTAGAGACACACAAACAATTCTAAGCATGAGCAGCATAAAACAATTTGCATAGAAGTCTTTTTGCTTAAAAAGAGAACAGTCCTCTTCATTAAAGTGCATCCATTAAAATTTCTATTAAAACACAATCGAACATAGGTTACCTGATGCTAGCTCACGCTTGTTTGCACAATGAATGAATGAGAGAAAGTGCTACGCTACTGTGCGTCTATTTATAGTACGTGCAGACGTAAGCATTGCGCTAGCCCACGGACTTGTGGGAAATGTAGTCCCGAACTCATACATCACCCTGTCACAGTAAGTTACTGTGTCCATAGCGGATGTGTGTGTGTTCCTGCAGAACATTCCTCCTATCTGGTAACACTGAGTTAGTGTTTTTTGTGTTTTTGTTTAATATCATTTTAATGTGGGGATTTAAACTGTCTTTTTGCGTTGTAACTTTTTTTGCACATAATGTATAGCACAGATATACTTACGAAAATTAACCATGGTTCTATTAGATAGTAAAACCATGTTTTTTTTGGCGCATTGATTACCATTTATATAACTACACAAATACCATTGTTAAACTATAGATTGAAGCAAAACTATGGTTAATTTATGGTTACCATGGAATAACTACAACAACCCTGTTTTATTTATTTATTTATTATTATTATTATTATCTTTTGTTTGTTTTATTCGTTGTAAAACCATGGTTCATTTTTGTAAGGTATATTCACGATGTATGTTTTCATAGCACTCAGCTGACAGGATGTGGAATAGTGTGTTTTGTCAGTTAAAAAAATTGGCTTTTTTATTCGATTAATCGAAAAAGTAATCGGCCAACTAATCGATTATCAAAATAATCGTTAGTTGCAGCCCTAGAATTATCTATCATCCTCCATAACGCGGTCGCCATTTACATCTCATACTGTCTGTAAAATCTTGCATTACCAAGGCAACGACTGATGCATTTGTATTACATTCCAAAGAGCTCCGTTATCAACTCCACAGTGGAAAATGAAACCTTATCCGTACCGGCTGGGCCGGATCGGCACGGAATGGAATGGTTAAGCAACGGTTTGGCCCGATGGTGGAAAAGCGGCTTTAGTCTTGTGGTAATGTTTCTGCTTTGAGTGTGAGGAGTTTCTTGTTCTAATCCATCCTAATATATCCTAATATGTGCACTAATATAATATATCCTAATATATCCATCCATTCTTTTTATTTTTATAATCCCAAATTTAATCTGTACTGCAAGGAGTGAGTGTCAGCATTTGCGGTGGCAAGGGTGTGAACACCCTGTAAGTGTGTCTCCACCACTGTAAGAAATAGCCCACGGCATGTATCTAATGCAATCCAATTCATGAGATGAAGTTTTAGTTGTATTTAGATTCAGATTAGAATTAGTTAATTGCAAATACTATTAATATTTACTGTATATTAAATAGTATTTTACCCTGATGGTGCACTATTTCCAGTGGATTTTCCTTATCCAATTCAGACTACATTACCTTTCATCTAGGGTCGAGCCAAGAGCAATAGGGTTGGGTATCGTTTGAATTTTAACAATTCCTATTTCGATTCTGCTTATCGATTCCTAATTTCGATTCCAATAAGGTAAAAAAAAAAAAAAACGTAGACTGTCTCATTGCAAAACATTCCACTGTGGCTGAATACCATGAACAAAAATCAACAGGCTAAAGAACACTTACACAAGGAACTTTTGCCTATGGTTTAAAAATACTATAGCAAAAACAACTAGCCTAACTAATATAAATGTCAAGCATTATTAAACACAAGTAAACACTCAGGCCACATCCACACAAAGCCAGAGCTTTCCCTATCCGATCTTTTTTCCCCCCTCATTTTAAAAATAATTCCGTAAACACAAGGTCATCTCAAGAAATATCTGCGTACACACGAAACCACTGAAACCGACTCAAAACGATGTAGTATACATGCCAGACCAGTATGAGGCGCTGTAATTCTGCCACAGAGATACACTAAAAATGGAGAAGAAGTCTGACTAGGGTCGAGACGTGGGGTGATGACATCATCGTTTCACAAAATATACGGATTGGCTGTACACACGAAAACGCAAGGGTGTCGTTTTCAGATTAATCCACCCAGTTTCAAAATATAGCGGTTTCAGGCTCCCAAAACGCCGGATCCATCTGGACGAAACGCCGATACGATACAAAATTTTTACGTATACAGCTAAACGCGGCTCCGTGTGTACGGGCCCTCAGTAAATAAAAAAAGAACAAATAAACAAATTAGCAATTGCACAAATACGTAAATACAATTGAACAAAGATACCATTTAAATAAACAGTGTTTTGGTACAGAAAATGTAATTGTGGCAAGCAGCTGCGCGCCGCACCAGTCTCGTGTCTCACGGAGGAGCTCGGACGCATAAAAGGAGGAGCTCCTCCGTGAGACACGAGACCGGTGCGGCGCAACTGGCGCTCATTATCATCACGCCACCGGCCTCGCCCCGTTCTCACGGTCCCTCGGCCTCGCTGCTTGCCACAGTAATCAAATGTAAAATAACACTGCACTTTATGAATAAAATATATGTTACAAATATAGTTACAAAAGTTATTCAGTCAAGACCAGCTTTGTCTTTTGTTGTTTGATTATTGTTATTATAAAGACGGCAGCAGGAATATTAGGCTGCTGTCACTTTAAGAGCTGCACGGATCCAATATATTGATACACAAGCGTTTTCTTTGTCAACTATTACATTCACTTAAGACATAACCGACTGTGTTTACGAGGATATTTTAAAATATTTTTGTGTGTATTTGTCCATGAGCAAAAAGTTCAGTATCACGCACTATACAGCACGAGAGGCGGATTTTTGTGTACGTGCTTTGGATGTGTGTGCAGCACAGAAAACAGCACACGGGTCTTCTTGCTCTTCAATCATATTAAAATGCACACACAAGAACCGATAAGTGAAATCGAAATGCGTGTTTCTTATCGAATCACCAGTTCTTGGAAATTTGGAACAGGTTCTAAAATGGAACCGGTTCTTGATACCCATTTCTGAACAATGTACAGTTAGCCAGTGATGTCATAGTTAAAGGGGCTATATGTAAGAATTTTCATGTATTAATCACTTTTTTATTGGCAACAGCTTGTAACGAAAATTTTAAAGAACGAGACCTTGATTTCCTAGGTTATCTATGAAAGCACGTAGGCTGATTTTTATGTGAAGGACTCGGTTGTTTTTGCCAGGAAATTCAAAAGGATGTGACGTTTACACTCCAGAGAGCCTCTCTTCCGTTCTGTGACACATGAAACGAATGCTTATACAATGTTCAGGATAATGCGGAAAGAGCCGTCCTGTACTGTAATGTCAATGTGTCATGCAAAGAGAAGGGATTCATTCAAACTAGTCTCACATAGCCAGATCTAAATAGTCTATAGTTTCAAATATACTTTATAATCAAATTATCATAACAGTGTAATTTTAATAACCTCATCTGTCGACATGATACAGTATATCCACATCGCTCAGATGCTTTCTTAACTGCTGTTTTCTCAACGCTGTCATTTTTGTTGTGTGTTTATTTTGTTTTTTAGAGGACAGCGTATGGCACATATTTACATATTTATCTAAATGTCGCTCTCAACAGCGTGGACACTGTTCACTGCAGTTCACTTAACGGCCACCGGTGTCGCTAATAACAAGGCTTTCTGAATTTCTGAATATTTAGCAGCAATGTAGCATGTTTTCTATTTTCCTCACCTAACTCTGTTTCTTACCATTTTGTTTTTATGAGGGATGTTTAACCTCTCAGTGCCACGATTGACCAATCAGAGTGAAGTATTCCAGAGAGCTGAATAATAAATGAGGTAATTTCGTAAGAGTCATCACTGTTTTGACTGATGGCACTCATACTACCCATGCTTTATTAAAGATGATAATCAGGAATATTACGGGTTTTTCCCAGTCAAGAGATCAGTCCACAATGAATACCTCACAGGAAATTCGCTCGAGCTCAACAGCTGAACAGATTTCATGACAAGGGCAGGACGTGTTTACTGACCATTCAGAACAAAGTACCATGTAGTCTCTGGAGTTTTAGCTCTGTCCTTCGTTCATTCCTTCCCCCTATCCTTCTTTTCCGTGCACTCTACCCTTGCTGACAGGTCCAGGCCTTTGGCTGTTATGACAGCCTGTCAGAGTACATTCACAACACACTCTCTCTCTCTCTCTCTCTCTCTCTCTCTGTGTCCCTAACCAGGAAATCATGTTGTTCATGCTCTCTCTCCGCTTGTTGTACTTTTCCGTCCCAATCCTCCTCCTCATCCATCATCCATTCATTGTCTGCTTTACTTCCGTTCCCCTCATCTCAAACATTAATAGCCACCCGTCTATCCAAATCACCACAGCAGCATCTGTCTCCTTTTGCTCTCCTCCTGTCTCACCAGTTTGTCATTCCCTTTCCCCTTTTGCGTTCCTTTATCCCCTCTGTTTTCAGTGGCTAACGTCCCTAAACCCCAGATTCATTCATCTATGTCTGTCTTTCTTTCTCTCTCTCTCCATCTCTCCTTACTTATGGGTGTTTCTACACCTATGGCAACTTTTGGCACTGTAGACTTACACAGGTTTCACACTCTCACTAGTTTAAATTGTCGACTAACAATATTCAAAAGTAGACATGCATGCAACACTACAGAATTAAAAAAGAATTCTGCAGGCTATATTACTTTTTACTTATATTACATCACAAATGATGTATTTTATTATACTGTGGATGAAATATTTAGTTCAGTCATGAAACTGGGCGCAGACTGACATGCAAACTGACTGAGAAGCAATCACATTATTACTGCATGGCACAAGCTGATTGGCTCTGCTGATCCTATAGCCAATGAGATTGCTTGCTCAATATTTAAATAGTCATGGTTAGGGTTAGGGCCAATGGGGGGTTTCATACTTAGTTTTCATAATGTAGTTTTCATAATTAAACTACAAAATTATGTAGTGATTTTACTTTCGTCCATCCAAGGACGCTAAGTAAGGTAGTGATTGGTACTCACGTCACCGCTGACGTTGTGATTTTTGGATCACCCGTCACTTAAGGTGTGGTTATGAGTACATCAGATGACCACCTTCCCACTCTCTTAGTTTGGGACACTAGTCAAGGTCTTTTACTTTGGCTGTATGAGAACACTCCAAACAGGAGGTTGTCCAATCATTTAGAATGAATGTAAAGTGGGGAGAGTTGGTCAGCTGATTTATCTGAAAGATTGATGAGATTTCTAACTTGTAGAGCCTCTTCTGTATTATCAGCACAAGGAAGACACAATTGGTATAAAATAAATTTTATTAACAAAGATAAACAAGAATAACTAACACAACTACTAAATGAATACAATGAATGATAAAGGAATAAAGTGCATAAGATGCATAAAATACATGTGATTAAGTTGAGTGTGGCTATGGAAGAGTTGCGTTACCTTATGGAAAGATACAGATGATGTATCTCTGAAGATGTTTCTCTGAAACTAAGGTGAAGAACCTTATTATGCATCAAACAAATAAACGAAAGATCATTTGTTATTAACTAGCATCAGTTATATCACCTCTAATGTAAATTAGAAAATCATATACTGATAATATACAACAATGCCAAGGTCTCTGGGAAGAGGTTTGGTTAAGTGATATTTACATTCCACGTGGTTGAGTAAGCAGTCCGATGGCGATGACTTCTTCCACTAGTTGTGCTGGGAGACAATGCAGTGGGGAAAAAGCTGGAATCCTGGAGCACCAAAGGGTCCTAAAATCTGGAACATGCAGATGAGGCCCTGAAGTAGGTGCAGAAGGTCCTTAATCTGGAACACGCAGACGAAGGAACCTGAGGGTTTGCTCTCCTGAGCTTAACCTTGTTGCAAATGTCTCTGTGTGTCTTCTGCCTCTCTGGGCCAGACACTCAGGACTTGGTCAATCCGCTTTGGTCTCTCTGCCATGGAGACTCGGGACGTGCTGTAGTTGTAACTGTCTCGCTGGACTAAAACTCTGAACGTAGCGTTTGTTAATGTCTCTTTCTTCACAGGCTGAAGGCTCAGAACGTGGTCGTGTCTGTTGCTGCCTCACAAGCTGTAGACTCAGGTCCTCGGATCTTTTGTTGTCGCTCTGGATTAACCAGAGGCTCAGAATGTTACAGTGTATCTGTTATGTCTCATCCTTGGTGGACAGACACAGAACTTGGTGAACTGTTTGTCTCTCTCTCGAGGGGAGACTCAGAACTTGGTGATCTGTTTCAGTCTCATCCTTGCAGGACAGACTCAGAACTTGGTTGATCTGTCACAGTCTCATCCTTGCCGGACAGACTTCTGAGTCTGGACTGACAAGGAGTGTCTGTTGAAAGGGTACCTTTATCCCTTTCCGTTGAGGAGGAGATTGCAATTTGGAGCTTCTCCATTCCAGTGCTGTGATTGGCTGCTGGTATCATAGGGGGCACACAGTGTGGCCTACCCTTCTTTCCCCTGTGGAACTTATTTGCATACTGTACACAGTTAAAAGTCTTTAAAGTGTCTTTAAAGTTTACCAATACATTTCTCACTTTCCAAACCACCACCAGAATACCCTTGGCAATATTCTAAACAAATAGACACCAAACATGATGGAAAAAGATTGAACTGTCATGCGTTCATTCATTTGTTCATTAACAGCTGAATATGTGTAAGATGTTGCATTACAAATAGCTGTCACTGAGAATACTTATTTCTCTGAATAAGTATGAAATGGATGTGTGTAGTTTACATCAGTCTTAAGGTTTCCAAACATAGTTATGAATGGATTTGGATGGATCATTGTGGTCTTTCTTTGTTTCACCCACTACTGCTGAGGTCCTGAGGAATTTTTATGGCAGTCACAGACCAGGACATTAGGGATTAGTCTCTAGATGGGTGAAGGGCAGAAACTGCATGTGGACCAATGAGAAGTCGTGTCCTTCCTGGGCTTGGTACCAGAGGTTGTCTTCTTAGCCTCTAAGAGGTGTCTGGTTGTTGTCCTAGCATCTTTATCTGATGGCGTTGGACAGTTTGTTTGTGTTAGTCCACCAAGATCCAATCAAAATGTAGCAAACCTTAGTCCACTGTTATGGGCAGAGAGGGGCCCGGCCATAAACTGGGCCCTGGAATGTGCTGTCCACTACAATAATTTGCAAGAAAACTAGAAAAACACTACTTTTTGAAAACTACATTTGTTTTTACAGCTAAAAGACTTTATTAGATTTTTTAAAAATCTTTTATTTTAAATATTTTTAAAAATATTTGTAAAATATTTTTAATAGTGATGCAAGGATTTCAATTTTTCGTGGCCAATTCAATTTTTTTTTTTTCAAACAAACGGATCAATTCTGATACTGTTGTTGATTTTTTCGACAAAAATAGCAGACAGACTGGATGAAAATGCGAATTAATTCTCTGTCATTATTCGGTGCCCCTGATTTAAAGGAATTAAATTATTAAAGGATTAAAAGGGATTTAAGGAAATAAAGAAAAAGAAATAAGAATGGTAAAAGTTCCAGTTCTATTGTAGTTATGAAGTAAACTATTTGCAAATAATATATTTTTTTAAATATGCACACATTCACTCAGACAGATTTTCGTCTGTCTAATATGTAAAAATGCAAAACGTTTCGTCACGTCAAATGCAGTTACGATTTACATAAATAATGTCACATTTTCGATTCAAAATGGTGAAATTTCATAAAAAATGTCAAGTAGTTTGCATCACTCGATATTACTGTTGGTCACTGAGCGTTATTGTAAAACAGTTGTCAAATATTAAATGTTTAGCTACTTACATCTTACGACGCAGTCTTTCACTGCTATAACTAAAGTGTCAGTGGAATTCGCACTAACAGTAAGCCCCGCCTTCTTTGATTCGATTGGCCATCTCACTCATTCTGACAGTGACGAGCGCTGTTAGACGCTGTTGAATTGTTTTCATTTAAATTGAATTATTCCAATAATTCTTCTTGTTTAGTCCTGTGGTTTACATAATAACACACTAAATATAACATTTCTTTCTGTGATGTTTGGTGTTGGCAGTCCAGAAGAGATTACCATAGTGAGACCATAGTGGTTGCTTTATTATTAAAGCAATTTGAATTCTTGTTACCAGATCCTCAACACAAGCCCAAGCTCAGCACTTCACCACAATGCTAACCCCCCAAAACACTAACATAACAGAAACCAAATACCAACCTAACAGAACAATAAACATTAACAGGTCTCTCCATTTTCTCATCTTGCTAAAAAAATACATTAAAAAACACTTTATTTCAACTTTTTTTCTCTCAATTCAGCCCCGTGCAAAGCATGATGGGAAGTGAAAGTCCTGTTTGATAGAGTTACTTGACCGAAACGTTATTTCAAAATGAAAACATCAAGTTAAGTCAAAGTGTAGCCGTTTTAAGTCAATTTAACATGAAGCAATCACATTTGAACCAGAAACCTGATATAATGGTGTTAAATCAAAATAAATTGTTTAAATAAAGTGAACAGGATCAAAATATTTTTTATATGTTAAGTACAGTATGTAAAGAAATGTATGCTTTTATTTAGCAAGAATGCATTAAATTGAATAAAAACAACAGTAAAGACATTTATAATGTTCCTGAATTCTTAAAAAAATGTTCTTTAGAAATTTTTAATTTATCTAAGATTCCCAAAAAAGAAAACTCATAATATCAGGGTTTCTGCAGGTTTAAAGTCAAATTTAAGACCTTTTTAAGACCGTTATGAATTAAATTTAAGACCTATATCACGCAATAAAAAAAACGTACAAAGGAAATGCAGAATCACAAAATTACTTGCAAAGCAAATTAATTTATTCAAATTGAACAAAGTATCAATAAACTTGCACTTCCTCATAGCTCAATCCCACCAGGATTTCGATATATATATATATAATTTTATTTATTTATTTTTTGGTAAAATTTTTTTAGATCAAAATGACTGATTTTGTGGTGGTAAATTTTCCCACTTAGAGTGGGAAATATGACCAAAATCTTACAAGTAAACCACAGCAATAAGCAATTACTTAATATAAGTTCTCAAGTAATTAAGTAATCAAGTAAACAGTCAGTAATAAAATGAGAACTTATAAACGAACGACAATACTGCCCTACAAAGACAAAAGGCAGTAACTTCATTTTTGGTCGAAAACGAGTTATTGATATTTTTGACACATTCAAGACCTCCTTTATCATGTGGATAAGTATCTTGAGTCAATTCCGTTGTTTTATAGAGAAAATAATGGGTTGTCTTAACAGTAACTTCCAAAAGCCCAGGAGAACCCAATGTAGAACACATAACACCAGTTACTGTTCTTTGCCTTTGTTTTAGAAAGCTCAAATTGAGTTTGGATACTCTGCTATTGTTTAGAAATTACTGTGTCGGCCTGGAGTTACGGTATTCTGCCTTTGTTTTACTGTCCATTAAAGTTTGCTGTGTTTAAATTACGGTGTAGCCTGTGTCATACATCTGTCACTGAAGCACTTCTGACACACACGATACCTGAATAAAAGTGTAGGTAAAACAAATAGTTGAGTGGTTGTTTTTACTAATAGCGTTTAAGGATGATTGAGGTGGCTTTGAAACGCAGACATCAAGGTCAAGGTAAAAAATTGTGTAACACAAAAGATGCATTTTAGACTAACAATTTAGATCGATCGCAATCTACTTTGTTTAGCTAGCTAGCAGCCTATAGCATAAATAGTCTAGTCAGCTATCCAATGAATAGGCTACCAAACTGCTCCATATAAAAAAGCAATTGTAAACCATCGAAAATAAATGCCATGGTCACTAGATTTTATACAGGTGTTACTATAATGATTTTGTAAATGGTGATCAGCAACCAAATATTGATAATGTGGAAGTTACTGCCATTTGCCTTAGTGTGACTTCTCACTTTTTGCAGACAATACAAAGGCAGAGTACAGTAACTTCAAAATAGGAGTCAAAAGTCAAGTTTGAGGTAATTTTCATTACTAAAACATCTAATTGCCAGATTTCCAGTGTCCTACCTATAATAATTTGGCTGGACAACTAAAAATCTTTAAAGTAATTTTTCTCAGTTCCACACTCTAGCGAGTTAAGGTCTTTTGCCTTTGTAAGGCAGAATAACAAATAAATACAACATAAAGATACAGATACAAACAGTGCTTGAAGATTAAGTACTGTTTGTTTTTTCCCCGTTGTTGTTGTTGTCTGGTTAACATTAACGACACAGACAGAGAATAGGCTATATTAGGCTATATTAGGCTATATTAGGTTGCTTTCACTTTAAGACCTTCAGTAATGCGCAGATCCAACACTGACACACGTCTCCCAATCTTGTTCACTTAAGACATAACCAGGCAATAAGCCTAAATAGAACACATTCATTATCTGACATTAGTCCGTGTGTCAGTACCGAATTGAGTTTGTGGTTTACATCGCTTTTATTAACTCTTTTTTAGCGCTATCATGTGAGACGGCAGGTGAGAAACAATTGCGGAACTAGAAGAACTGGAGAACTATTAGCTGAAGAATAAAATCCGTTTTATGTGTCTGTGGTCAATCAGAAAGAGATTGGCTGTAATATACGATGCATGTTGGTCTCACTTGTAGTCGTAATACAGCGAATTATATTTGGACTAGCGAAAGAAAGAACTGCAACACCCCGGAATAAAAAACAAACACACACACACACATTCTAAAGCGCTGTGGGAGCATTTCAATGAGTATTAGAGGTAGCGTTACATGGACATAGGAAAATTAAGACTAAGGATGGACATTTTTCAAAAATATTGTATTCGAATATTTGGGCTCATAAAAAACGAATATTTGCATATTTGTTTATTTAAATGACGTTATTTTGCGAAAATGAGAAAGACGTTTTTTTTTAACCATCAAGTTGTCGTCACCATTTCTGAACAAGCTTACGATTCGGCAATATACACAACAAGCTTGCGTTATATCTTAAGGTTTTCTTTTAGTTCAAACCTTTAAACAATATGTGTGAACAAAAAAATATATGCCTAAAGAACAAAAGCATTATAAGCTCAAGCAGCGCGAGTAGGAAAAAAACACTAATAAAGCAGACTGCGCCAGTTATCGTGCAAAACGTACATACACTCGAGTCGGTATGGTTATCGTGTTTATATTTTTTTAATGTAATTCCAAACATCGCGAGGCAAACGACAACATTATGTGATCAAATACAATCAACTTAACGCGCTCCACAGCGCCACCCAGTGGATTTAGTTATAACTGCGATTTTTAGTGGGATTTATCATGGATTCACTGCATTTACGGCCAGCAAAGCAACGTAGTAAAATTCGAATAGTATTTTTATTTTTCGAATATTAATTACAGTTCGAATATTCATGCACACTCCTAATTAAGACCTGTTTAAAATTATTTAAGACCTAGAATTCAATACAAAAGCGAATTTAAGACTTTTTAAGGCCTAAATTTTTTTTTTATATATATATTTTTTTTTTTTAAGACCCTGCGGAAACCCTGAATATACTGTTTTTCAACACTGATAATAATAAATGTTTGTTTTGGTAATTTTTCTTACACATCATAGAAAACAGCTACTTTAAATTGTTATAATATTTCAAAATATTAATATAATAATTATTTTGGATTCGTTTGTTTTTCTTACACATATCAAGCATTTCATATTTCATTTCAAGTACACTTTGTACTAACAGTACGTGGCTTTTGAAGAAATGTTTGTGGTTATATTTGTGTGAAAATATATACAAATAATTTTCACACAATAAATATATTAAAATAATGTATGTATAGTATGTAGAGTACCATAGCTGTGTAAATGTAATATTTATTCAAAACTAAATTCACATATTTATAATGATTTTAATGCTTTAAGGCTGAAACTCTAAATCATACATGGTTTTACATTTTAATGTGCATATAACAAAAATGAAATCAGTTTTATGAAAATTCATCCCGGTGACATAGATGTGTCAGAAGCGTACTTTTACTCTGATTCATCCATAACTTTTTTTCACATTAACACTGTTTTATAACACTCGTGGTCTCTCTGGCACCTCTCTCACACCTCTGTGACTCTCACAGCTGGACAGTGCCGGTTCAGACCTGCTGTAGATTCTCACCCTCACGGGCTGCTGCTAGTTTAATAACCATGTGCAAACGCTGTTGCTGAATAAAGGCTGATCTCTATTGAACCAAGACACATTCCAAACGTGGCAAGTGAGCCTGTGTGAGTGTGTGTGTTACTAGCTGGTTCAGAGAGCAGTAAGCTTTTGCTCGTCAGCTTCCATTAGCCGCTGTTTAGTGCCTTCATATTCACTTAGAATGAATGACAGCAGGTGTGCGGACACACACACACACACACACCAGCAAACACAGACTAAATCCTGGGTCTTCTACACACTGTCCTCCATTAATGTACTCTTTAGAATTTTACCTTATTCATCTGTTTCAATCACCTGACCTTTTTGTTCACAGCGACCA
Organism: Coreius guichenoti; assembly: GCA_039654105.1. Lineage (NCBI taxonomy): Eukaryota > Metazoa > Chordata > Actinopteri > Cypriniformes > Gobionidae > Coreius > Coreius guichenoti. The sequence goes on from CM077168.1 coordinate 51,547,748, forward strand.
TTTTTTAGACCTTTTTATATAGGCGAGTGTGAGAGTTGTAGTACTGGTAAATAACTGTTCTCTCATTTAAAAGTCACATTGTCTGCATCAGAGGCATAACTACAGACGGTGCAGGCCCATAGCGCACCCGGGCCCTGCCCACATCGCAAGCGGGCCCCTGGTGACGAAGTGACTCCGCAGAATACTTGCAATACTTACATTTCAAATGAAATGCACTGGTTTGGGATTCGAAATCACACGTCATTCACACTCTACCGCTTACTGTCGACCATTTCATATATATCAGAGCATGTGAGTGTGATCACATTAACGATAATTAGCTGAGTCAGGAGAAACTGTGCATCTCTTTAGTTTCATACATATTACATTGCAGGAGAATATTTGTTTTATTTAAAAGTAGACATTTCAAGCTTTCTTTAGACATATGTTTCATGTTTGTGTGATAAGTATTCACTGAGTTTCAGTTCATTTTCTGAAAGATTCTCACACCCTGTTAGTTTATTTTACAAAAGCACAAGGTTTTGTTGTTATTGTGAGTGTACACAAATAAAAGTAGACTGTTTATAGTTTATAATGAAGTCTTGCACTTATCTGTATGGCCAGAAATGACAGAGTATTTTAAGTTGTTTCCACCGTCATGAGAACGTAGCCTATTTAATTTCATATTTATTTAAATATTTGTTTAAATATTAGCCCATAATATTATTTTTTTAATTTCATCTATGTTGATCATGATGAACAGCATGAGTAAGATCATAAGATGTGCAATATATCAGGAGACATGGAGTGGGTCAGACATGATTTTGACCACTTCATTATGTTTTGTTTTTTTAAAGTGAATTTCGTTTTGTATAAATTGTATCTTAATCTTAATCAGTGTTTCATCAACCAACTTCCTGGATTTAATAAATAAGAAGCAAACAAAAAACTTTTCTGTTTTTAATAAATTTCTTCAATACATGTCTTAATTACAGTAGGCCTATAGTTATGATATTTGTGGCTTTAAAGCAATAGGCTATGGTATATTGTATAAAGTGGTATAAATAAGCATGACGTGACTTGACTGGAGTGCTGAATCGCAGAGCTGGTGCAAACATATCCATATCGATATGATCAGATCAGACGCTTTTTTACTATTTTTTCCACCGCTGTCATATTTGTTTTTGGGGCCCGAAATTTATGATGTGCGAAAAAAGAGGCAACTTCCATTTTTATTACAGATGTTTTGTGCCAGTGTCCCAGGAAGTGACGATTTTGTTCTGTGCATTATCCACAAATGTTTTATGAGATATTCCAATTTCCCAAATAAAGGGGTCATAACATGAAAAATTGTGACATATAGGCTACGTGGTCTTTGTAACATACTGCAAATTTCATAGCTTAAAACATTATTCTCATTATAAACAGAGCTCTTATTTAATCAAGCTTCAAAAATGGCCCGTTTTGATATTGAGGGATTTGTAACGTCACGGGCAAATACATTTGCATATGAATCCCTCCAGAGCAAGACATCAGTGAATAGTTATGCATTATTGCACAATTAGCCCCGCCCACTACCGTTCAGTTGCTTAACGGCTGACACCAGACACATCAAAAGCAAATAGAAGCCATTAAAATCACTGACACTGTCTACACTGGAAACACTATACAGATGTGTGTTCAGTTTATGACGTACTCCACACACTTGAGTCTGTCGACAACAGGACAAATGGAAGAGTGAAAGAGCATTCGCTTTGACGCATCCAGTTTAAGCAGCTCGTTTGTGTCTCTTACTTGTGTGCAGTAGCGAGTGGCCGTTGATACTGTTTCCTATGCAATGACATTAGCCAATCATAGCAGTGGCGTTTACTGACAAGCCTTAAAGGAGCCACGGCTTAAAAACTGATCATTTTAGACAGAGGGTCAGAATGAAGGTTGAAAATAATGCCTTCAGTCCAAATGCAATGATAGGATGTCCTACACGCCTTTCAACCTATGTATTTCCAAACCTCCACGCACCTGCTCGCGCAGACATCACACGTCATCAATGAGGCTATGCAGAGTTGTAGGCAGACAGTCACCAAGCGCCGCAAACAAACAGCAGCCGCCTTTTAAAGTTCCTTCTGAACCAAAACAACCAGCTTATGCTGCGTTCACACCATGTTGTAATTACCGTAATTAAGAGATGGCAACCCGTGACGTTATACTCTGAGCTGTTGACGTCCTCAGACTGGGATTTATGCCTTTCAATGGCAACACTATCAACGCCGAAATGAATCTGCAGCAGTCAGGTGGTGCAAGTAAGAGCTCTTTAAGTTGTTTGTTCATTATTATTGTAATGTTATGTGCTTTGAGACATGAGGTAGTTTAACACCGTTTCTTGTGATGCTTTGCAGACTGCTCTGGCTGTGTGCGTTCATGTGTTATAGAGGAGGTGTGGCTTTTTAGGCGCTCTAAAGGGAGGGTGGCATCTTATGCTTTCAAAACTAACTCGCTATTGCTAGCCTCTATGAAAATGCACACCCTAGCTTTAATTTAAATACATTTTCCATATAAATTGTTTGTTTTGTTTGCTGCGTTGACATATAGTTAACATACACGAGTAAAGCCTGTGCATCTGAGGAGAAGGATAAAAACATGAAATACATTCACTGTAAAAAATTATATGATCAATAAGTTATGACAACATACACTGATCAGGCATAACAGGTGCCTGACAGGTGAAGTGAATACACTGATTATCTCTTCATCACGGCACCTGTTAGTGGGTGGGATATATTAGGCAGCAAGTGATCATTTTGTCCTCAAGTTGATGTTTTAGAAGCAGGAAAAATGGGCAAGCGTAAGGATTTGAGCGAGTTTAACAAGGGCCAAATTGTGATGGCTAGACGACTGGGTCACAGCATCTCCAAAACTGCAGCTCTTGTGGGGTGTTCCCTATCAAAAGTGGTCCAAGGAAGGAACAGTGATGAACCGGCGACAGGGTCATGGGTGGCCAAGGCCCATTGATGCACGTGGGGAGTAAAGGCTGGCCCGTGTGGTCCGATCAAACAGACGAGCTACTGCAGCTCAAATTGCTCCAGAAGTTAATGCTGGTTCTGATAGAAAGGTGTCAGAATACACAGTGCATTGCAGTTTGTTGCGTATGGGGCTGTATATCCACAGACCAGTCAGGGTGCCCATGCTGACCCCTGTCCACCGCCGAAAGCGCCAACAGTGGGCATGTGAGCATCAGAACTGGACCACGGAGAAATGGAAGAAGGTGGCAAATCATGTTTTCTTTTACATCACGTGGATGGCCGGGTGTGTGTGCATCGCTTACCTGGGGAACACATGACACCAGGACCTAGATCTCAATCCAATCGAGCAATCACATTTTATTGCTGATTTGACATGCTCTAACATATGAACTTAGCCACCACCAGCTTTGGAAACTTTGCTGTGGCTAATAAACTAGGATATAGGCTAATATAAGTGGCAAATTAATTTGTCATTACTTCACAAGTTTTAAACATTATTGATGTATTTGTTCTCTGAGTCAAACAGCATGTGTGTATGCATGTGTGTGTGTATTTGCTCACATCTTTGTGTTTGTATAAATGTTTTCTGACAGGTTAACAAGGTGACCAGCATGATGAAAATCAATAGAGCCAATCAGATCACTGGAGTATGATAGGTAAAAAGCGATTTATACCGATGGTCATCTCTCTCCAGGAGGGAAACCGAGAGAAAGAGATGAGGAAAAAGACAGAAAATAGGTTAAAAGGGCAGATGGTTTTGTTGTACTTGAACAAAGTTATTAAGTCACAGCGACCTGGTTGTGACCATGCATTTCGATTCTTATGTCACCTGTGTGCCCCCTGTGATTGGACATAAATACGCGGAGAAGGAGAAAGAGTGTGCCGAGGTGATTGACGAAAGTGAATTGGACGGGTTTGCAAAGTGCAGGGGTTGCCATTCACCACCTTATGATTGCCTTCGGAGCCCTGAGGGAATGAATCGATTTGGAACACACGTGTGTCTCTGTGTGCTCTAGCCGAAATAGCGTCCAGGTTTAGATGCTTGTGTTATCGCTGAATAACTTATGTGAATTTAGCTGCTTTGGGGGTTTAAAGCTGGCTCACTAAATTATTAAAAAATCAGGTCTGTATCACTTTTGTTCTTTGTACCATCTGTCAACTCCTGTTCTCACTAACCTGACAATTACAGTATAGCAAAAGCAGCGGGGTACTAAATTATTCTCTTTAAATGCGCACTCTATAATACACTTATTTTCTTAACTCTAGGTACTTTAAACCAGCCATCTTTGCTATAAGAATGAGCAGGAGCGATTATAACAGCGTTTGGGGGCAATTGTAACTATTTGTAATTGTAAGACAAAAATTCATTGCCCACTGTGTGACATTAAAGCATACCTTAGATTAATGATATCATTGATTCAGTACTTATTGCAAAATAGTTTTCACCTTTGTATGGTAATTTTGTCTGTCAGGTATAATATGTGCTTATTCACAGGTCTAAGTGAAAACTATGCTGTAATTATGTGGAATGAGTTTAACCCTTTTCACTGAAATATGCTAATCAGCTGATGAGTCAAAAAGTGTCTTCAACTAGATAATTAATCAAATGATGTTCATTACATATTTTACAGAGTCAAGTTTCCCATTCAGTCATACCATTTTACTTAATAACTAGTGTCACAGTTGCCCCCAACCTCACAGCCATGATGATGATTTGTGTGGTAGCTACCAAGAAGGCCTATGGTACCTGGAGAGCTGTGTGTTTGCTTTCTCATTCATCTCAATAGCAGTTTCTGGTGCAGGATCCCAAGAGGAGTCTTAAAGGGTTATTTCATCCAAAAATGAAAATTTTCCCATAATTTACTCACCCTCAAGCCTATAGGTCTACAGTATATGACGTTCTTCTTTCAGCCAAACACAATCGGAGTTATATTAAAAAATATCCTGGCTCTTCCAAGCTTTATAATGGGAGAGAATGGTATTTTGAAGCCCAAAAAAGTGCATCCATCCATCATAAAAGTTATCCATATGGCTCCAGGGGTTAATAAAGGCCTTCTGAAGTGAAGTGATGCGTTTTCATAAGAAAAATATCCATATTTATAACTTTATACATTATAATCGCTGGCCGTACACGAGTCGAGTTCCGGAGGAAGAATGACCTCTGACCCAATGATTGATGGATTGACAGACGCAGAAGCACAAAGGATAGAGCAAAACAAAACATCGGTCATGAACTAGAAGTCTAAAATGAGAATTTTTAAAGAGAAATGTGGGAGGAGCTTGAGTTTGTTGTTTGAACCGTGAGAGGCGTCTACTCTCACCTAAGCTTACACTACGCCTACATCCTATGTCATGTGTCGTGTCCAGTGTTCAAATTATACCGTGGCATTTGGGGGAGCCCACTTGCTTGCGCGTGCCTCAAAAGGGGACTTACAAAGATGCATAACAGCTACAACTGTATGCACTACTTGCTTTATGCAAGCACTATAGAGGATAAATTACTATACAGGATATACCCTATACTATACCCTATTATACTTTATCGACACGAATTGATAGGTCAAACAACAAACAGCCACCCACAAATAGCATCCAGCTGTCTTTGAGTTCACATGAACAACAGTTAAAGTTACTCGTGAGGAAGAATGCCATAATTCCTCCGTTCAATTAGGCCTAAGACATCGAGTGTCACGCAGACCTATAACAACCCAGCCACAACACATAATTGGGAATAACAGGCCTTACCTTCCTTTGCTGTTCGTCCAGAAATCCAAGTGGATATTCGTTTATATATTTTCTACAAATCTTTGAGTTAACATGTACTAAACATGAGTGGAATTTGCGCCGCAGCGCCACCACACCTTGATGCTCATGACAAGAATAGCATGTATAGCTATCTTTATTGAAGTAAATTAGGTTTAAATCGCCGTCATGCATGAATGAATGATATTTTTGCAATTTTACACATAATAATCCACGATGATCACATTACACAAAACTGAAATTGCACGTCAAAGTAACACATTGTCAATATTTTTTGAGACTCATGTCTTATGCTCCCCCGTAGTTCGCACCCTGGTCGTGTCAAAGGTCACTCTTCCGCCGGAACAAGACTCGTGTATGGCAGTTACCGGAAGCCAGTGATTATAGTTTATAAAGTTATAAATAAAGTCATATACACCTAGGATGGCTTAAGGGTGAGTAAATTATGGGATAATTTAAATGTTTGGGTGAACTACTCCTTTAAAGCCTGTTCACACCAAGAACGATAACTGTAAAGATAACGGTATTAGCGCACTGCAGTTTTGTTGTCTGTCACTTTAAATGCTCAAGCTCTTTAAAGATGGATTCTGATTGGCTGTCATTGTTTTCATTGTTCATGAGCTGGAAAAAAAATAGTTCTGAAAGTGATTCCAACGATATCGTTTCTCTGTGACATTATCATTATAGTTGTGCTGTAGACTCTGTTATTTTTTTATATTTATATCTATTTATCGTTATAGTCATTGTCCTTGGTGTGAACGGGCCTTTACTGTACATCCATAAAATCACATTTATCCATCAGAACCTTTTTTGTGACATGATCACTCTTATTTCTCTCATGCGGAGCATGAACAAGTGTCATCACTCACTAGGTTGTTTTTAATTTAGAGCATCACAATTGCATCTAGTCTCCCATACTGATTTATGGGCTTTTTATTCACTTGTAGCATTTAATTCTGCACAGAAGGTCAACCTCTTTGTTTGAGGCCTTTTTTTTCCATCCCATTGAGAATCTCTGTGTTTGTGCGCTGATTCGCTGTTTATTTATCCCTTTAATACATAGTTCTGTCATGAAACTCTAGGTGCTGCAGATTGAAAGGTCCTTAACCCAATCTGCTTGCAATCACATCATTCTCTATAGGGCAGCTGATTGGTTCCCGCTGTATCAGTAGCCAATGAGCTCACTGCTCAAATACTTGCCTATCGTTTGCTGTAGCAGCTTTCAGAATCCCTCCACCTTCCCCAGCTCCACCTGTATGGATCTGCTATGGGTAATTCATGTATGTTATATTGTACAGCAGCAGCATGTCTTACTTGCTCACAGCAGCGTGTCGTGTGTGTATTGGCAGTAGCAAGTGTTTGTACTTGCTCTGCAGCAGCAGCAACGTAGCAGATCTTTTCAGGCAAGACCAAACACATTAACACTGTCACATCTATTACCATCCCAAACTCTCAAAGAGTTGTCATGAGAGAAATAAATGTATAAACTTCAGAATAAAGGGCAGGTCATCTTTTTTTTGAGAGTCTGAGAGATTTTATTGGCAGATTGAATAGAAGGTCAGTATGTACTGGTGAGATTTGGCAAGAAAGCCTGTAGAGCACAAAGACTTTATCAGCAGCTGGATGAGGTTAGAGAAGTGTATCTGAATTCAAATTTAATGAGACAGGAAACGGAGAGCTGGAGAGAGCGAAGGGTGGTCTAAAATGAGTGATGTTTTGGCTATGGCAGTAGGAACATGTCCCAAAAAATTAAGAGACTACAGAAAAAAATCCTAACAATATTTCAGCCATCACGAAATCTAATAAAAGTACTTTGTCATATATTATATATCTATAATACATTTTTCAAAAGATCTTGTTTTGTGTTCTAGAGAATTAATGCTTTGTTTATGCTGGACGCATTCACTCGGCACAAACTCCCCCAGGCGACGTGAGCACCTCAGAGGTGTTTAAACGTGTGCTCTCCATTCCACTATTCTCTAAAAGGCAGAAAATATCAGCTGAACCAGCAAGATACAGCAGTGAAAACAAGTCGTTTGTAACCAGGACAACTATGAATGAATATTTGACTAAATATTAAAACTAATTATGAATCATCGAGTTGCAATTAAGCACGTATTAAAGGGGTCATGAACTGAGAAATCAAATTTTCCTTTTATTTTTTTGACATATAAGAGGTCATCATTATCCAGAACTAGACTCGCATACAGCCGTTACCGGAAGCCAGTGATTTTAGTTTAGAAAGTTATAAATATTGATATTTTTCTTACAAAAACCCCTCGCTTTGCTTCAGAAGGCCTTTATTAACACCCTGAAGCCGTATGGATTACTTTTATGATGGATGGATGTGCTTTTTTGGGCTTTAAAATCTAAGGTACCATTCACTGCCATTATAAAGCTTGGAAGAGCCAGGACATTTTTTAATGTAACTCCGACTGTGTTTGGCTGAAAGAAGAAAGTCATATACACCTAAGATGGCTTGAGGGTGAGCATTTTTGGGTGAACTAACCCTTTAAGGCCCGCTCACACCAAGAACGATAACTATAAAGATAACAATATTAGCGTCCACACCACCGGACAGTACTGTCACTTTAAATGCTCAAGCTCTTTAAAGTTGGATTCTGATTGGCTGTCAATGTTTTTATCATTCATCAGCTGGAAAAAAATTGTTCTGAAAGTGATTCCAACGATATCGTTTCTCTGTGCTGTTATCGTTATAGTTGTGGTGTGAACTCTGCAATTTAAGTTATAGCCTAGTTATCGTCCTTTCTGTGAACAGGCCTTTACTGTACATCCATAAAATCACATATATAAATCACATACATCAACATATAAGAGGTCATCATTATACTATAAAATATCCTTTAAGTTTCAGAACTCAAAACTCCAAAAACAGCTTTTATTGAATCCAAGCTCTGAAAATGACTAGTTTTGGAATTTGTCACATTATGACGTCATAGTGTGATGGCAGAAGAAGATCATTGCCCACTTCTACATCATTTCCTCTTAAGCCCCGCCCACAGATTCACGCATGTCATGTAGTAGTAAATATGAGACAGACACAAACACAGGATTACTCCAGCAACAAAACCATAGAGATGCCTCTGAGGATTACAAGACGTTTTGAAGTACCAAATTTTACTGCCGATTCATTTTTAAACAAGACACCGTTCAAGGCAGGCTTTTCAGAGAGACTGAAAATAAAAGATGATGCAGTGCGGACTATATTGAATCCGCAACACAGTGTGATTTCCTTTGCTTCGGCATTAATGGGGTTAATGCGGGGATTCCCGGATACAGAAGAAAACACTTAGAGAACGCTTCTTTTGCAATTGTTTTGATCCAAGCCATTCACTGTTATTTTGAATAAAAGCTTCAGTGAGTGACATCTTCTGTTTTGTCATCAGTAAGACATTACAACACGTTTCATTTTATTTAAAAACATGACACTGTAAATAACAATGTATACATTTTCCACTTTATCGAATATAAGAACGCTGGTGCATTCTTTCATAATTCCGTTTATACAAAACACCACAAGTTATCCTGTCAACTATAACTGTGGCAACTTAGTACTTAAACTTTATTTACACAACCAAGACACTATATTGCCAAAAGTTTTGGGACGTCTGCCTTTACATGCACATAAACTTTAATAACATCCCATTCTTAATCCGTATGGTTTAATATGGAGTTGGCCCACCCTTTGCAGCTATAACAGCTTCAACTCTTCTGGGAAGGCTTTCCACAAGGTTTAGGAGTGTGTTTATGAGAATTTTTGACCATTCTTCTAGAAGCGCATTTGTGAGGTCAGGCACTGATGTTGGACAAGAAAGCCTGGCTCGCAGTCTCCGCTCTAATTCATCCCAAAGGTGTTCTATCGGGTTGAGGTCAGGACTCTGTGCAGGCCAGTCAAGTTCCTCCACACCAAACTCGCTCATCCATGTCTTTATGGGCCTTGCTTTGTGCACTGGTGTGCAGTCATGTTGGAACAGGAAGGTGCCATCCCCAAACTGTTCCCACAAAGTTGAGAGCGTGAAATTATCCAAAATGTCTTGGTATGTTGAAGCATTAAGAGTTCCTTTCACTGGAACTAAGGGGCCAAGCCCAACCCCTGAAAAACAACCCCACACCCCTCTTCCAAACTTTACACGTGGCACAATGCAGTCAGGCAAGCACCGTTCTCCTGGCAACCGGCAAACCCAGACTCGTCCATCGGATTGCCAGACAGAGAAGCGTGATTCGTCACTCCAGAGAACACGTCTCCACTGCTCTAGAGTCCAGTGGCGGCGTGCTTTACACCACTGCATCCGACGCTTTGCATTGCACTTGGTGATGTAAGGCTTGGCTGCAGCTGCTCGGCCATGGAAACCCATTCCATGAAGCTCTCTACGCACTGATCTTGAGGAAATTTCACGAATGGACTTATTGCACAGGTGGCAACCTATCACGGTACCATGCTTGAATTAACTGAGCTCCTGAGAGCGACTCATTCTTTCACAAATGTTTGTAGAAGCGTCTGCATGCCAAGGTGATTTTATACACCTGTGGCCATGGAAGTGATTGGAACACCTGAATTCAATGATTTGGAGGGGTGTGCCAATACTTTTGGTAATATAGTGTATAAAGCTTATGTACTGTAATACGCATAAATGTTTCACATTGTTGGCAAATGCTTTAACTATGTAACGAGATATTTTTCAACATTGGACGATTTCAAAACAATTCCACACATGCAATAGTGGGGACATTGAAAATTATTTTAATATGCAAAACTGCTCCCCAATAATAGCAGTGGGCGTTTACTGCCAAGTCTTGAATGCACTGTAAGCCTTAATGCTCAAAATAATTAATTGGTTTGAGGGTAAACTTAAATTAAACAAATTAGTTCAATAAAATTAACTTTTCTGAGTATTTAGAACTTTCTTTTTTCTTTCGAGTTCACAAAACTGTCACATTTTAAGTATTTGGAATTTAAGTTTTATGAACTTGTTTCTTTTAACTTAAATTCAACTGGGCTGGGATTTCTATTTCCCAGCATGCTTTGCCATGACACTCAAAAGGGAGAGTAAATGCTAAAATATAATGTTATATCATGTTTTTTGTGCACGATTAATGGGAGATTTAGTGGTGTTTAATGTTTTGCTATAATTTAGAAGAGTTTATGTTATATGTTGAGGTTTTTGGGGGGGTTTTCATCATGGTGACGAGTGGAGCATAAGCTTAGTTTGAGAACAGATATATGTTAAATGTTTTATATTGCCATACTCATTCAGCAATAGCTATGCTATGCTAATGCTATCAAAGCATTTTGTTACCATTTAGCAAGTTAACATTTACTGAATTAGCTAGTTAAAGCTAGCCAAGTTTTTCCACTACTAAAAATATTGAAGTTAACATTACATGACAATTTTAAGTTAAATGTATGAATTAGCCCACTCAAATATTTCAAGTTAAGAGCAATTACAATTTATGAGTACAAAATAAAAATCTGCCAGTTCCGCTTACTTAAACTTTGAATTTCTTAGCTTAAAATTTTCGGTTATACAGTGTGCGACACGCCTATCAAAACTGAGTGTTTGAAAGAGAGGGTCAAAAACATGATAGAAAATAGCTGATTATTTCTAAATTAGGATGTTTTTTGATGTAAAAATCTTGATAACATTATAAGTGGACCTCAGAGAACATTATAAAATGCAGTTCATGACCCATTTAATAATTCATTCCTAAAAGCTAAAATGCATCAAATGAATATTGTTCATCATAGTAAATTGTTTGGATGTTTTTATTCAGTGTGGAAAAAGTAATAGTCCTTTTTTAACTGACCAGCTGCAACATGCCGTTTCACAGACAAAAACATCTGTATGCTTTGATTAATGTTCCTACTAGCGTTTAACTGGAATAAAGTGAGTGTTTGAAGTGACTGAGGCAGGATTGCTCTTGGGAGGGTTATATTATATTCTCAGAAGTTCAGGTTGTGACTATGTTTTTCTCTTTGCCCATTGGGTTCTCTGATACGTGTTGTTATACATACATTGTTATATATGGTAAATGAAGGTCTTTTTGTGTATGTATGTGTGATCTATTGATCCTGCATTTTGCCCTCTGTTTTTAATCCCCAGACGCACAGCGCTTGTGTATTCACGTCTCTGTGAAAATTTGTGCCAGATCCATATTTAGAACTGGCAAGAAGTGTTGAGGCCGCACTCTTTTCTCTTCCCTGCTCATTACTGCACTCCCATTCCCTCTTTCCTTCTCTCCTTCTACAATTATAACGGCCATTAATTATGAATCCTTCCATGGATGAACAGAGCAATTGTAACGATTATCCACTGGAGGCGAGCTTGGTGATGAACCCAAGTGCAGTTTTATTTAACAAAACAGAAAGTGAACAAAACAAAGACTTGGCTTGGCTTGGCAAAACAAGAACTTAACAAACTCACCAACAATGGGTTACACGGACAATACTCGACAAGGGAACAAGGCAAACATGAGGGCTTAAATACACAAAGACTAATGCTAAACAAGACACCTGTGAACAATCAAGACAATGAACCAATGACAGAACTGAACTGAGAACACATGGCAAAATGAACCAATGACAACATGACACAAGAGACTAGGGAAGCACATGACATGACCACATGAGGGCACAATGGAATCACATGACAAACCAGAAAAACATGACAATAGGAAAACAAGATAAGAACATGAAACAGAACCAACACACTAGACATTACAGCAATTAAGACGGCCGAGAGAGAAAAAATGAGAGAGACAAACGGCTTTCCATAGGTTCATCATTCTTAAATGGTTACCATGGCAAAAAAGCCCAGCCTGTATTTGACGCTGTCTGTTCCCCTACGAAAGCTGGAGATTTAATTTTCTCTTTATTAATTCAGGTTGCTACCCAATGGAGCGGGAGGGGGTTGGGGGCATGCTTTCCGTAATTATTTCCACATTATTGCTACTAATAATAATAATAACGCTGATAACAGGGAATTTCTTTGGCCTCTCGACCTAGAGCCAGAGCGGGTATTTCAATGTGGATTATGTGGTATTGAGCTACCGCTAAAAGACACATGCCAGCAAAATGCGTTCCTGGGGAAATGGGGGCGATTTCCCAGGTTTGTTCACTGTCAAACAGCCATGAAAAGAGGAGGTTGTAGTAGAGGAAGTCGGAGAATGTGTGATCCAAATGAGGAGCAGGAATACATTTTTACATCCTGTCATACGCAATCGGAGGAATGCACATTTCTGCCATTAAAGTGAAAAAATGATCACAGATTGCTTCTGAAATGGCCTTTTATGCCTCACAACATGTTCCTTGCTTTCATATCTGGAGACATAATGTCCAAGGAACTCACTCTGAGCAGCTTTGATTACTCTAGAAAAATCATGTTTTCTAAACATGTAAACTATATTAACGGATGGCAGACTGGCATCATTACCATGGTGTGAATTAAGGTAGGGACACACCAAACTGACGCCAAAGAACTAGCAACTGTGTTGTCGCTTCGCGTCTCCTGCATCGGGGAAAAAAACAGCACCTGAACTCACCAAAAGGACTACAGGCGACTGTCAACTAGCATGCGTGTTCTGCGCCTGCGTGTGAAGGAGATAACTGTCTATTTAAGCAGATATATTCGTCATTCAAAAAGGGAAAGCGAAACTAAGACTGCAGGTATACAAACCATAAACAAAGCAGCGATTGCTTACCGTTTTGAATATCAATTACGCTGATCACGTTCTTTATTCCACTCCGCTCATGTTATTATGAAAATATTCGTGCAGTGTTGCTCGGGTAAGATGATGTAAAATTATAACAGCCTTCTGTCTGTTCAGTTTTGATTTACTTGCTCGCTTTTATCACTTTTGCTCTTATTCTCCTGCACTGACTCGTTCGCTAAACTGAGCAGCCAATCAGAGTTCTCTTTCTCACCGACGGCCCAACCAAAAAAAAACTACGGTCCGACGCTCAAAAATGGCCCGACGTTGCCAGATGTTTAATTTTCAAAAATGAAAATTCTGGCGTTGTCATTCCAAACCCATAAGACTTTCGTTCATCTTCTGAACACAAATGAAGATCTTTTTGATGAAATCTGAGAGCTTTCTTTTCTTTTAAAAGCCTAAATTAAATCTGTTCATCATATAAAGCGATCGAGTCTCTTTAGAAAATTTTGACTAAACCGTTCAATTCATATGGATTAGTTCCCCTTCAGTCGGTCACGTTCGACGTACGTCGGACGTCACCGACGAATTGGGATCACTTCTGGGAGCCCCTATCAGCTTCGAGTGTATAGAGAACGGGCCAATGGCCATTGGCGTGCGAGATTTGCATCTCGCGCTCCGCCCCGCATCGCGGGTATAAAGCGGAAGCGGATGCAGCGCACATTTGTCATTCACTTCGGAGCCAAACAAGCTTCATGGAAGACTGTTCCTGCGTCAGCAGAGAGAGAGAGAGAGAGAGAGAGCAGAGAAGAGGCTTTTGTGCTGGGGAGAAGGCACGTGCAGTGACAACCGCGAGCTCACCGAAATCGGTGAAACAAACTGCTGTTTTTACAGCATCCCGGTTGGTTCGGTGGGGGCGTTCCACGGTGAGTGCAAACACAGGCTGCACTATCCCCTGTGTTTGCCGCGGTTGTTCCTGGGTGCTTCGGCACGTTAAGAGCTTCTTCTAAAAGAGCAACACGGGTGTGAAATTGCGTCTTTTTCAAGATGTCATTCCACCCGTGCGTTTCTGGATGCGGTCGTTCCCTGTCACCAGCTGACGGTCACAATCGCTGCCTGACATGTCTGGGTATTCAACATGCCGAGGCAGCGTTTGTGGATAGTTCGTGTTCCCATTGCGGGAACATGACTATCTCGGCGCTAAGGTCGAGACTCGCCTACCTTCGGGAGGGTGGAGTCCCCTTACCTATGCCCCGATCTAGTGCTATCCCTGCCCAGCAGGATAGACCTACTTCGGCGAATAGCCAGGGTGACCTGAGGATCACGTTTAGGGCACACCCGCCGAGCCAGCCTCCGTGGGCCCCTAAACCCTCTGTAGTGCCGCAGCCGGTTGAGCTTTCGGAGGAAGTCGCTGGCCCCTCTCGAGGTGGTCCAACGGTGACCTTTGGAGCTCCAGCAGAGGATAGGATGTCGATCGCTGCATCGGAGGGGGAGTTTCAGTCCTCGGGGGATGAAGACCCGGCTGCGTTGCCTCCCTCTGGGAGAGTGGCGTTGTCCGAGACGGACCCCGAGCTGACGACTATGCTTTCCCGGGCCGCCGAAAAGGTCGGGCTCGTGTGGAACCCTCCACCGTGTCCCGAGCCTTCTAGGCTGGATGATTGGTTTCTCGGGGCGGCTCGCGCTGGTTCTCAGCGTCCCGCCCCGGTGCCCTTCTTCCCGGAAGTGCATGAGGAGCTCACGAG
Organism: Coreius guichenoti; assembly: GCA_039654105.1. Lineage (NCBI taxonomy): Eukaryota > Metazoa > Chordata > Actinopteri > Cypriniformes > Gobionidae > Coreius > Coreius guichenoti. The sequence continues at coordinate 51,562,923 of CM077168.1, forward strand.
GTCGTGGACGGCACCTTTTTCTGCCAGAAACCGGCCGAGTAGCTCCTCCCTCCTCACTACTCTCGACGGCGGGCCAGCCAAGGGGTACGTGGGGATCCCGCCGGTGGAACGGGCGGTCGCGATGCAACTGTGTCCGGCGTCCGCTTCCACCTGGCGCGGAGACCCACGCCACCCATCCAAGGCCTGTAAGTTCTCCTCCAGTCTAACTGGGAAGGCTTACAAGGCTTGTGGACAGGCTGCGTCCGCCTTGCATGCCATGGCGTTGCTCCAGGTGCACCAGGCCCAGGCACTCATGGACATGCACGGGGGTAGACCTGACCCAGAGCTCCTCCGGGAGCTCCGGACGGCGACGGACCTCGCCCTCCGGGCGACGAAAGTCACCGCCCGTTCCATTGGTCAGGCGATGTCCACTCTTGTGGTCCAGGAGCGACATCTCTGGCTCAACCTGGCCGATATGAGGGAGACTGATAAGTATCGGTTCCTGGACTCCCCCATTTCCCAGGTTGGGCTGTTCGGCGACGCGGTCGAGAGCTTTGCCCAGCAGTTCTCGACTGTCCAGAAGCAGACGGAGGCCATCAAACACATCCTGCCCCGGCGGTCAGCTGCTGCCCAGCCGCCGGCCGCAGCTCCTCCGCCTGCTCGTCGCCGAGGGCGGCCGCCCGCCGCCGCCCCCGCTCCCGCCCCAGCCCAGCAGCAGCCTCCACCAGGGCAACGGCGTGGAGCCGGCCGCGGGAAGGCCGTCCAGCCCGCTCAGGCCGCTGCCAAGCCAGGTGGCAAGCGTCGTCGTAAGAGACCCTGAGACGGGCCACCCAGAGATGGAGGAGACAGCTCTTCAGGAGGTGGTGACAGCACCGCTCCTTCTCCCGCTGGAGGGCCGGGAGAGAATTTTATGTTCTTGTTTGGTTTCTGTTCCGCCACTGGCCTTCGGGCCAGTGGTACCCAAAACTTCAAAAAAAGAGCTGTTTCTAAAATCTCTGGGTGCCAAGAGAGCGCGCTTGGCGGTGTACGACGCTCCCATGCCTTGTCACCCTCCGGTGCCTCTCTTATCGCCAGCAGGGGGTGCTGGCTGTGTCCAGGACGCACACAAGAGGCCTCCGCACACTCGTGCACCCCCTCAGCGGAAGCAGGTAAGTGTTGCATTGCGCACTCAGACCCCACTTCGGGCCGCGATGCCGTCCGAGTCGGGTCCCTGCACTCCGCTGCGCTGCCCCGCTGCGGGTACGTCTGTGGTGCCGTTGGTCCCGCTGGTTCGGTCGCTGGGAGCCTGGTTAGCGCTCCCCAGCCCGTCCCGCTGGCTCATCCGTACTATCAGACTCGGCTATGCGATTCAGTTCGCTCGGCGGCCCCCCAAGTTCAGGGGCGTTCACTTCACCTCCGTGTCGAAGGAGGACGCCCCCGTGCTACGGGCGGAGATCGCAGTCCTACTGGCGAAGGACGCGATAGAGCCGGTCCCTCCAGCCGATATGAAGACAGGCTTCTACAGCCCGTACTTCATTGTACCCAAGAAAGGCGGCGGGTTACGGCCAATCTTGGACCTGCGGTTCTTGAATCGGTCCCTTCACAGGCTGCCGTTCAGAATGCTAACGCAGAAACGCATCTTCAGGTGCATCCGTCCCCAAGATTGGTTTGCAGCGATCGACCTGAAGGACGCGTACTTTCATGTCTCGATTCTCCCCCGACACAGACCGTTCCTACGCTTTGCGTTCGAGGGACGGGCATATCAGTACAGAGTCCTACCCTTCGGGCTGTCCCTGTCGCCCCGCGTCTTCACGAAGGTCGCGGAGGCGGCCATTGCTCCCATGAGAGAGCGTGGTGTTCGCATTCTCAACTACCTCGACGACTGGCTGATTCTGGCTCAGTCGAAGGCACAGTTGTGCGAACACAGGGACATGGTGCTCAGTCACCTCAGCCTGTTGGGACTTCAGGTCAACTGGGAAAAGAGCAAACTCTGCCCCGTGCAGAGGATCTCTTTTCTCGGTATGGAGTTGGACTCGGTCAATCTGACAGCGCGACTCACAGAGCAGCGCGTCCAGTCGGTGTTGAACTGCTTGAATTCGTTCAAATGCAGGACAGCGGTACCACTGAAACATTTTCAGAGGCTCCTGGGGCATATGGCATCCGCAGCCGCAGTGACGCCGCTCGGATTGCTTCATATGAGGCCGCTTCAACACTGGCTACACGACCGAGTCCCGAGATGGGCGTGGCAGAGCGGCTCATTCCGTGTCTCAGTAACACCGAAGTGTCGCCAAACCTTCAGTCCGTGGTTGGACCCTTCGTTCCTACGGGCAGGAGTTCCCCTAGAACAAGTGTCCAGGCATGCTGTGGTCTCCACGGATGCCTCATCCACCGGCTGGGGGGCCACGTACAACGGGCTTGCAGTTTCGGGTCTGTGGACGGGGCCTCAACTGCAATGGCATATCAATTGCCTCGAGTTGTTAGCAGTTCGTCTTGCGCTGGGCCGCCTCAAAGGGCCGCTACGAGGCAAGCACGTTCTGGTCCGTACGGACAACACTGCGGCCGTTGCGTACATCAACAAACAGGGTGGTCTACGCTCCCGCCGCATGTCACAACTCGCCCGCCATCTCCTCCTCTGGAGTCAGAAGCATCTGAGGTCGCTTCGTGCCATTCATATCCCGGGCCTGCTCAATCGTGCAGCCGACGAGCTCTCACGACAGCAAGTGCTCCCAGGAGAGTGGAGACTCCATCCCCAGGTGGTCCAGCTGATCTGGAGTCGCTTCGGGACCGCACAGGTAGACCTGTTTGCCGCCCCGGACACGTCTCGCTGCCAGTTGTTCTATTCCCTGACCGGGGGGACCCTCGGCTCGGATGCGCTGGCACACAGCTGGCCCCGGGGCCTACGCAAATATGCGTTTCCCCCAGTGAGCCTTCTTGCGCAGACACTGTGCAAGGTCAGGGAGGACGAGGAGCAGGTCTTGCTAGTTGCGCCATACTGGCCCAACCGGACCTGGTTCCCGGAACTAGTGCTCCTCGCGACAGCACCTCCTTGGCCCATTCCTCTGAGGAAGGACCTCCTGACTCAGAGACGGGGCACCCTGTGGCACCCGCGTCCGGACCTCTGGAAACTCCATGTCTGGTCCCTGGACGGGACGCGGAGGTTCTAGGTGGCCTACCACAGGCTGTGGTAGACACCATCACTTCCGCCAGAGCCCCCTCTACGAGGCACCTCTACGCGTTGAAGTGGAACCTGTTCGTCGAGTGGTGTTCTTCTCGTCGAGAAGACCCCCGAAGATGTTCGATCGGCTCTGTGCTTTCCTTCCTGCAAGAAGGGTTGGAGCGAAGGCTGTCTCCCTCCACCCTCAAAGTGTATGTTGCCGCTATCGCCGCAAATCACAGCATGGTCGAAGGTAAGTCCCTAGGAAAGCACGATCTGGTCGTCAGGTTCCTGAGGGGGGCGAGGAGATTAAATCCGCCTCGCCCTCACTCTATACCCTCTTGGGACCTGCCCCTGGTGCTAACCGCATTACAGAGGGCTCCCTTTGAGCCTTTGCAGTCAGTAGAGTTAAAAATCCTGTCCTGGAAGACAGTACTCCTGACTGCATTGGCTTCCATCAAGAGGGTAGGGGACCTGCAGGCATTTTCGGTCGACGAATCGTGCCTGGAATTCGGGGCGGGTAACTCTCAGGTAATCCTGAGACCCCGGCCCGGATATGTGCCCAAGGTTCCCACCACTCCCTTTCGGGACCAGGTGGTGAACCTGCAAGCGCTGCCTTCGGAGGAGGCAGACCCAGCCCTGGCTTTTCTCTGTCCCGTTCGCGCTCTGCGGACTTACGTGGACAGAACGCAAAGCTTCAGGACCTCAGAACAGCTCTTCATCTGTTACGGAGGCCAGCAGAAGGGAAAGGCTGTCTCCAAGCAGAGGATGGCTCACTGGATAGTGGATGCCATCGCCTTGGCGTATGAAACCCAAGGCGTGCCCTGCCCGCTTGGGTTGAGGGCCCACTCCACTAGGAGTGTGGCCTCTTCCTGGGCGCTGGCACACGGCGCCTCGCTGACAGATATATGTAGAGCTGCGGGCTGGGCGACACCTAACACGTTCGCTAGATTCTATAGCCTCCGTGTAGAGCCGGTTTCTTCCCGTGTGCTCGCTTCAAATAGCCGGTAACACCGAAGTGCCCGTTCTAGTGTCGGCTTGCTGCGCCATTCCCCTCCTCATGGACCGGATACGTGCGCTGATATGCTCCAGTCGAGTTCCCCAGCACGGCGAACCCTGTTGAGTCCTCCGCAACCCGTGGCAGTCAGACGTGGCGGAGCGTCCGACGCCAGGTCTAACACTCGTATGCATTGGTGGAACTTGTGTTAGGCTGGGTATCCATATGTTGTGACCCCTACGGCGGTCCCATATGTGTATTCTTCCACGGTACGGCTCCCTACGGCGAGCCCGTGTCTTTCCCTTGGCAGAGCTCGCTCTGCCGTCTCTGTGCGGTGTAGTCTCCCGCCTGCATTGGCCGGGGCCACCCCTGGGACTTCCGTATGTTGTACTGCCCACGGCCAGTCCATACATGTATATTCCACATGATACCTCCCTACGGGTAGGATGTGGCTTCCGCAGCGGCCCCCCGGGGCACGCTTTCCCAGCGTTATCCAATACTCTGCTGAGTGGGTCTTGCGGAACAGCAGCAGTGACTCTCCCTGCGTAGGTTCCCCGCCCCGAACAGACGGGGGTCTGAGGGGCTTTCGCTGGGCGCTGGAAGTGGTAGTAACTGTGGCGTTTTCCATAGGGATCCCAATTCGTCGGTGACGTCCGACGTACGTCGAACGTGACCGACTGAAGGGGAACGTCTCGGTTACGTATGTAACCCTCGTTCCCTGAAGGAGGGAACGGAGACGTACGTCCCGTCGCCACAGTTGCTGTACCATCACTGCAGCGGCCGAGTCACTAGTTCGGCTCCTCAGTGAAAAACAAATGTGCGCTGCATCCGCTTCCGCTTTATACCCGCGATGCGGGGCGGAGCGCGAGATGCAAATCTCACACGCCAATGGCCATTGGCCCGTTCTCTATACACTCGAAGCTGATAGGGGCTCCCAGAAGTGATCCCAATTCGTCGGTGACGTCCGACGTACGTCTCCGTTCCCTCCTTCAGGGAACGAGGGTTACATACGTAACCGAGACGTTTTACGATCTCTTTATGAACTTTTTGAAGCGTCGAAGTGGTAGTTGCGTAGCTGTCAATGGAGGGACAGAAAGCTCTCAGATTTCATCAAAAAGATCTTCATTCGTGTTCTGAAGATGAACGAAAGTCTTACGGGTTTGGAATGACATAAGGGTGTGTAATTAATGACAGAATTTCCACTTTTGAGTGAACTATCCCTTTAAAGATGAATGAGAAACAGCAAGTGCTCTTTGCCATTGCGGCTATTTATCTGCGGCGAAAGTCAGCATGGTAAGTACCATTGTATGTACACAGACATATCATAAATTAAGTTGCTGACCGCTAAAGTTAACTTCCTCTCCATCTTGCTGGCCGCTGACACTCAACTATAGTGACGGATCACGTGCACCTCACTGGACACGTCTACATCCTGTCGCCAACAGTCGCTCGTGTCGCTGGAAATGGCCAGCTCTCCATTGAAATGAATGGGATCGTGTCGCTTCGTGTCATTGGTAGTGTGAACACGACATGTAATGCTCTTACACACGTTTTCTCTTTTGTTTTGATCTTAAACCTTTTCAAGCTGAACTTTCACATGCATCATCTGGACATATATATATATATCATATATACACCGATCATGCATAACATTATGACCTTCTTCCATTGCTCCGTGGTCCAGTTCTGATGCTCACGTGCTCACTGTTGGTGCTTTCGGCGGTAGACAGGGGTCAGCATGGGCACTCTGACTGGTCTGCGGCTATGCAGCCCCATACGCAACAAACTGTGATGAACTGTGTATTCTGACACCTTTCTATCAGTACCAGCATTAACTTCTTGAGCAATTTGAGCTACAGTAGCTCGTCTGTTTGATCAGACCACACAGGCCAGCCTTCGCTCCCCACGTGCATCAATGAGCCTTGGCCGCCCATGACACTGTTGCCGGTTCACCACTGTTCCTTCCTTGGACCACTTTTGATAGATACTGACCACTGCAGACCGGGAACACCCCACAAGAGCTCCAGTTTTGGAGATGCTCTGACCCAGTTGTCTACCCATCACATTTTGGCCCTTGTCAAACTCATTCAAATCCTTACGCTTGCCCATTTTTCCTGCTTCTAACACATCAACTTTGAGGACAAAATGTTTACTTGCTGCCTAATATATCCCACCCATAGGTCATCACAGGAGCCGTGATGAAGAGATAATCAGTGTTATTCTTCACATGCTACACCTGTCACCTGTTCATAATGTTATGCCTGATCGGTGTATATATATATATATAGAGAGAGAGAGAGAGAGAGAGAGAGAAACAGAATTTTTATATGTAGCCTATTTTTTGGGACACACTCTGTGGAGCTTTATTTTGTGCATTTGCAAGTGTCTAAATTGCAATGTAAGCGTCATTAATTTCAAGAAAATGTAGCTGCTTTATTAAATGGTAATTTTAACAGGTTTTAAAAGATTCGTTTCACATATTTAATTCAACAACATTGTTGCAAATATATTCATGACCACTCACTTACATTATGGGACTCACTTTTCGATTAAAAGCTTTCTAGCTACATTTTGTTCTGTCTTTGGTTTTGCATTCTGTACATATGCCAGACCAGCTCAGGTCTATTTAAGGGAAATTATACTTTTATAAGTTTAATATGTTGTGAATTGGGTCGCTGGTTAGGATCACTTGTCCTTCGTCAACCGCCTCTCACAGCGTCACTATTTGAATGCAATTGTGTGTTTAGCTAATGAAATGTTTGTGTAGTTATCATAAGGACACATTATCATTTGTCTTTACTGGATATCCTCTCTCACATACCCCTTTTCCACCAAGGCAGTTTGAGTGCTGGTTCGGAGCCAGAGCCTAGTTTCAAATCGGTTTTTTGTCTTTCGACACCCAAAGCACCAGCTCTGAACCAGGAAAAGTGGTTCTTAAGTAGCACCAAAACATTGCTGGTCTAGAAGTAAGAAGCGCTTGCGTCAGGGGCTGGGGGCGGGGTTACCGTGACCAACAAGACGAACACAAACTTGTGACCGCCATTTTTGAAATAGCAGCTAATCGAGCTAATAGCTGCTCGATTGTAATCTCCGTCTATACAAATTACGGCAAGCTGCATGAATGCGTTGGATTTTCTGTGTTTTGATGCCGATGTAGGTTCGCAAAGCCATGAGCATCAATAGTAACGCAACGTTCACCATTGTTGATGGAAGGCTTGTTTGAGATGCATCGGCGCTGTGCAGACCGATCGCCGTATGACATCAAAGTAGCTTACTGCAAGATCATACGACTCGTTATGCTTTTGAATCGCTCTTGTCATACGCGGATCAGTCTGCACAGTGCCGATGCATCTCGAACAAGCCTGGTGTGTTGGTGGCTCTCTAGCCCGTGGAAAGGCAAACTGGTTCTTAGAAGGCTCGTCAGTCGAACCAACTCCGAACCGGCACTAGCACTAGCTCTGAACAAGCACCCAGTTCATGCTGGTGGAAAAAGGGGTAACACTGACTCTTCCTCTACAAACACATTGGTTCGTCCTGGCTGACAGCTCGGTCCAGATGGAGTGTGCTATTTTGGCAGGGACCGGCAGTCGAACCCTATGAAAAGAACAAGAGTTTCCCTTTCACACTCTCAAATCCCAGATGTTTCTCTCATTAGCTTGCTGTCATCCACATCTCATTTCTCAGAACCAAATCGGGCGCTCACGCAATATCATGTGCAAATGGGCTGTGCCAGTTTAAATACCACCGCCCTGGTAACACTTAGTAGGTGATAGCACATGTGAAATTAAGAGCTCAAAAATGCAATTAGTACATCTATTATTTAGAGGTTCAGTGAGAATCTATCACTTGGAGTATTTATGAGCACTGGTCTCAGGAGAAGGTGCATTTTTACCTTAAACTCTGCTTGGTCTGCTTTATTCCTATACTATGTGAAAGAACAAAAATGAAAAATTCTGTCATCATTTACTCACCCTCATCTTGTTCCAAACCTGTATCTTTGTTCTGTGGAACACAAAAGAAGATATTTTGACGGGGAAAAAAGTTTGTCCATACATTGTAAGTTAATGGGGTCCGGTGTTGTTTTGGACCACACTGACTTTTCAAACGATGAAAGAATTTACATTTTTCTTTCCCTTTAAACACCACGTCACAACAATTTTTTTGGTTTCTAATTGCTTATTTAAAGGGGATGTCTAATGCTATTTCATGCATTCTGACTTATTTACACTGTTAGAGTTTATTTCTCATGCTAAACATGGCCAGTATGACGTATGAGTATTTCTGGTCCACATACACTCCTTCAGGGTTCGTATGAGTTTCGGAAAAAATGTTTTCAAGTATGGCCCTGTATGACATCATAAAAGACGGAATTTCTTGTATGGGCACTTCTCCCGGAACAGCGCGCGCACGTCAACCCGAGAGCAAGAGCAAGAGCACGCCCATCAACGAGCTTCGTTCGGGTTACAGAAGCCGTCGGCAGCACTGTCATTTTGTTTTTAGACCACGAAATCAACAACGTCACTAAAGAAGTGTGTTTATGGTTTTGAGGGAAAGATAACCTTGTTCAGCTTCACAAAGCGTTAAGGAAACAGTGGATGCAGTTTGTTTTTCCGGAGCAGCAACGGAGTTGTGCAAGTGTGTTTATTTGTTCCCGCCATTTCAGTGACAAATGTTTTATAAACAAGGCCCTGTTCAGCTCTGGATTTGCAGATCGTTTGTAACTGAAGGATGGAGCGGTCCCAGCGATGAAAGATCCCGGTCATGAGTCGCAACCTCAGGCAGGGAGTAAAACTGCATCGTTTGCATCATGTTTTGTTGGCAATCGTCGCAATTTACATATAATGTAAACAACACGAACGTATAGTGAATCACAAGTTATCCAGGGATAATGCCATGATGTAGTGTGTGTGTGCTCGTGACTCTTTAGCTCCGCCCCTGCACGCCTCCACGAGCTCGGCTGCTTTCAGAAAGGATCAGTACAGCGTATCTGTCTTTTATAAATATGATAAAACTAAAGACTCTTCGGAGATATGAAGGATGCAATACTACTCTATAGGTACACAAGGTTAACATGAGATTGGCAGAAACTGTGTGTGTTATGTACCCTTTAACCCCTTTAGAGTCAAAGATCGCCGACGGCCCTAGATTACTGTTGTTCAACATTCACTGCACGTTAAAACATCACACTCTTACTTGATCTGGACAAACTGAGTATCATTAGAAAGATTAAAGACTCCAGCTTCGATATTTGACCACTGTTTATGATAAAACTGGGTTGCAGTGACATTAATTTCTTAATTTATGTCAGGAGTGCAAAATAATCGATCTGTAATGAACAATATTTTTATCGAATGTCACACACAAATGAATTCTCTTTCATCTCAGCGGTTCAGTTGTGTCCACACAGCTGCAATGAACAGCGTTTGCTATGGCTCTTATTTCAAAAGTGCGCATATTTGGAGAAATATTGATTTATTATCACGTTTGCAAAGTATTTCATCATATAGAATACCATTTCTTTTCATTTCCCACTGAATTATCCGATTTGAAGAGCTGAAACAGTGTACACAGCGATATGAGTCATTGCACGTTCATTCGTTCTCTGGAGCTGTCAATCACTCAATCCTGCCCTCCTGCATGACGCTGTTCTGTGTTCACTTCCTCGTCCTGTGCTCTGTGAAGAACGAACCAATTCTACATTTCTGCACGTGAAATAAGAAGTTAATAAACACACGATAACTATGGTATAAGGTTTTTGTGTGATTTTCATGTGATTTCGGCTATTTTTATATCAATAATGGATGTTTACATTATAAATGCTAAGCAGGTATAGCAATTAGCTCTATATAAAATGCTAAATATAACATGTTTTAACATCATCATATGAATGAAATCCCCATTAGATCATGACAGGAAGGTAATTCAAACACTCGATGCTCATTAAAAGTGAGTTTTGAGTGAAAGTGTAATTTTAATCTTTTAAATTGTGTTATGTAGCTTGATGCTAACTGTAGCTCTAATGCACCTGTTGCGCCAGGAGCTATATCTGTTTCACGATCAATTTTGTTACAAAAATTCACATAAGGTTCTAAGGATATGCTTTTAGTTTGTTTGTTTTCTAGAAAGACTATAGATAATGTGTGGATTACTGTTAAGTGCTGTTAATGGGCAAGCCATCATGCCAGAATAAAGGCTATAATGGCTGAATACAAACAAAAGAATAACGATAAAAGAATAATGAAGATTAAGTCTGAGGTGTAAAACGTTCATTGACTGATAACATTAGAGCATGAATTGAGCTGTTCTCCTCGCCAGACATTAGACAAAAGACTGCAAATGGGTGTTTACAGGGCAATAACATAATGATTAGCATCTTTATCAGCCTTCTGTAAAAACTCCCCAGACAAAGTCTTACAATATTCTTCGTAGAATGCATAATTTTAGAGATATCATCCTTAGATTTGAAATGAAGCATGACCACACTTGTGGCTTCACTTTAGTTATGGTTATAAGTTGTTATACTACAAACCCGATTCCAAAAAAGTTGGGACATTGTACAAATTGTGAATAAAAAAGGAATGCAATAATTTACAAATCTCATAAACTTATATTTTATTCACAATAGAATATAGATAACATATCAAATGTTGAAAGTTAGACATTTGGAAACAGGTAGCAATAAGAGGCCGGAAAAGTTAAATGTACATATAAGGAACAGCTGGAGGACCAATTTGCAACTTATTAGGTCAATTGGCAAAATAATTGGGTATAAAAAGAGCCTCTCAGAGTGGCAGTGTCTCTCAGAAGTCAAGATGGGCAGAGGATCACCAATTCCCCCAATGCTGCGGCGAAAAATAGTGGAGCAATATCAGAAAGGAGTTTCTCAGAGAAAAATTGCAAAGAGTTTGAAGTTATCATCATCTACAGTGCATAATATCATCCAAAGATTCAGAGAATCTGGAACAATCTCTGTGCGTAAGGGTCAAGGCCGGAAAACCGTACTGGATGCCCGTGATCTTCGGGCCCTTAGACGGCACTGCATCACATACAGGAATGCTACTGTAATGGAAATCACAACATGGGCTCAGGAATACTTCCAGAAAACATTGTCGGTGAACACAATCCACCGTGCCATTCACCGTTGCCGGCTAAAACTCTATAGGTCAAAAAAGAAGACATCTAAACATGATCCAGAAGCGCAGGCGTTTTCTCTGGGCCAAGGCTCATTTAAAATGGACTGTGGCAAAGTGGAAAACTGTTTTGTGGTCAGACGAATCAAAATTTGAAGTTCTTTTTCGAAAAACTGGGACGCCATGTCATCCGGACTAAAGAGGACAAGGACAACCCAAGTTGTTATCAGCGCTCAGTTCAGAAGCCTGCATCTCTGATGGTATGGGGTTGCATGAGTGCGTGTGGCATGGGCAGCTTACACATCTGGAAAGGCACCATCAATGCTGAAAGGTATATCCAAGTTCTAGAACAACATATGCTCCCATCCAGACGTCGTCTCTTTCAGGGAAGACCTTGCATTTTCCAACATGACAATGCCAGACCACATACTGCATCAATTACAACATCATGGCTGCGTAGAAGAAGGATCCGGGTACTGAAATGGCCAGCCTGCAGTCCAGATCTTTCACCCATAGAAAACATTTGGCGCATCATAAAGAGGAAGATGCGACAAAGAAGACCTAAGACAGTTGAGCAACTAGAAGCCTGTATTAGACAAGAATGGGACAACATTCCTATTCCTAAACTTGAGCAACTTGTCTCCTCAGTCCCCAGACGTTTGCAGACTGTTATAAAAAGAAGAGGGGATGCCACACAGTGGTAAACATGGCCTTGTCCCAACTTTTTTGAGATGTGTTGATGCCATGAAATTTAAAATCAACTTATTTTTCCCTTAAAATGATACATTTTCTCAGTTTAAACATTTGATATGTCATCTATGTTGTATTCTGAATAAAATATTGAAATTTGAAACTTCCACATCATTGCATTCTGTTTTTATTCACAATTTGTACAGTGTCCCAACTTTTTTGGAATCGGGTTTGTACATTCACATACTATTTTTATACATTTAAAAATATATTCTTAATTTTTTATTTTTGTTTTTATGTTTGAGCCTATATATCTCCATATTAATAACAGTCTGAGTAATTCTGAGTCTTCAGCTGTAAACTCTCAAGTGTTGGCTTTCTAAATATATGTTGGTTATGTGTCTATTCAGAATGACTTATGAGCAGCAGCAGCCCTTTTATTTTGGGTAAGGGTAAGGGGTTAAAGGTGCTAAGTGTGTGATTTTTAGCGGCATCTAGTGGTGAGGTTGCACACCCCTCCCTTTCGGAGCACATAGAGAAGCTACGGGGGCCGACACAGGACAAAAATGTCGTCGTCTGAGAGAGCAGAGAGTGACTAGCGCTCTGTAGAGCAGTTTGTCCGTTTAGGGCTACTGTAGAAACATGACGGCGCAAAATGGCGATTTCACTGTAAGGGGACCCGTGGTGTATGGAGATAGAAATGGCTTATTCTAAGGTAATAAAAACATAACGGTACATTATGTAAGGTCTTTATACACCACTGAAAACATAGTTATGTATATTATATTGCATTTCTGTCATTAGATCCTCATAAATACTACACACTGAACCTTTAAGAGTAGGTAGAAACGGGCATTTCAATTGAAACAAATGAGAATCCACATAAGAAAGTCAGATATGGAATTGATCATTTCAGGGCATCGGAAAAGCGGTTAGTACCTGGAGCACATTTACAACACCACAGCAGTTAGAGGCTCTGTTTACACCTGGAATTAAGATGTGTTTTGGTCGATCGGATCACAAGTGCACAATGTTCTCTCACAATTCCTGATTTCTAACACACACAGCGCTCGGCATGGTCATGCGGCTGTCAGAGCAGAAACTAAAGCTGCTGCTCTCCATATGTTTTTCCGTTGTCTCCGGTCGCGTTCATATGTAAACTACACAAGCTTATTTTGTCCATTAGATCGAATGATCTGAAAAAACATACATTTACCCGCCCATAGGGATGCCCAATCAGGACAGAAGTGGTTAAAAGTGGACAAAAGAGACGGATTAAAACACCAGGTGTAAACGGGAATGTGTCTCCCTCATCCACTTGTGATCTGATCAACCAAAACGCATCTTAATACCAGGTGTAAACAGAGCCAGAGATTCACATGTATACTTTCAGGCAGAACGGGTCAACCAAGCATGCGAGGACGCACCCATCTGAAGTTTGGGACCCACCGGCAGGACACGAGTCTTCATTTGGGTCGAAAAGATCTTAGCTGCTCTTGTGAAGATGGTATTAAACTTGTGATTTATTTACCAAAAGACACCTAAGGGGCTGCGGAGCCAGGGCTAAAATATCATACATCAGCACCTATTCGATTAAAGCATTTTTCCCCCTAATGATTTAGGTTTGCGTGTGTTTGATATTTGTTGATCGCTTTGAAGTTCTTTTAACCGCGGTAGAGCGGCTCTGTGCATAGTAAGTCTTTGATTCTTCTAGATAAGCCAGAAACCAGTGTTTCCTCTGCAAAATCACATCGAAAATTGCGTTACCTGTAATTATCTGCATGCTACATATGCTCCAGGTCAACTCTCGGCGTGCAGTGAATTATGACTCACCGCAATATCGCTCATTTGCAGTGTCCCGAGTCTCTGACAGAAGTTCAATGAGGAATGGGCATGTCAGGGCAGAGCCCCTCCACGTATGGATAAATCAATGTCTGTCTTATTACCAGCATCTGCATATACCACTGCAACTTCCTCTTTGTCCGAGGGCAACCATGACTGGTCCAACTCATTAACTTGCCTCATTTGCTTTTTTATTACTCATTTTTCTCCATTTTCCACATTTTACTCTTATTGTTAGACTCCATTCATTTTTGTTCCTCTTTTGTTTCTTTTTCCATTTCATTTTCTTTCTGTCCCATTCTGTAATGGTTGGAGTTGGAGGCTGTTGCTGTACAAAAACACAGTCTGCAATAACTAATCAGAGCGTTTGGTCTTTTTCTTTCCTCCCGTTGGCGTTACAGATAAGATTATTCAGCAGAGTGTGTTTTTCTCCTATCAACACATAGCAACACACACATACTCCTCAGAATGAGGACTGCAGATCTGTTGAGTCCATTGTTTAAGACTGAGGCGTGTTAGTCTATGCAATGTAAATGTTACTGAAATGTTGTCTCAGTGTCAAAGATGGCCCTGATACACAGAAGGTTTTCTTGTTTGAGATGTGCTTGAGATTTACTTATCGCTTGATGGGCGATAGCATGAGAGAAAGCCGAACGAGATTATCAAACAGCTGTAAAAAGTGGAATAGGATGACAGAAAGAGAGGAAGAAATCTTTTCAATCTAACTTCCATTATCAGCAGCTGTTAATGTGGTGGCATCAGCAAGCTGGTCGGCAAGTAAGATTTAAAGAGAGATTGTCACACATATACACACACAACCACCTACTCATCTTATCCAGCTTCTCAAAAGTGAAATGGATTGCAATAGGCACCAACATTTTGGGGTCTGAGGGTGTTTTTGGGCCCTGGAGAAGTGCTGTTAAAGTGAAGTTCAGTGAGCTTACATGAGAACTCTCTTTTCATACAGATTACATAAACAGGGAATATTTGTTTTCGTTTTGAGTTAGATCATTTAAAAGTAGACAATTAAATGTTACTATAGATATATTGCTCATGTCTGTGTAGGGTTGGGAATCGAAATCGAAATCTGGAATCAAATACTTAAGGTCAGGAATTGGATACTTTTTATAAAATTAAAATCGATTCCTCTTATCGATTCCTTTGTGTGCATTTTAATATGACTTTGAACCATTCAAGCGCTAGAAGACCCGCGCACTGTTTTCTGTGCTGCACACACATCCAAAACGAGCGCACAAAAATCCGCCCCTCATACTGAATAACACGCGATACTGAACCGAGTACTCTTCCGCGTGTTTTTGCACTTAAGCGTACAAATACACCGAAAAATGTCAAAATATCCTCGTAAACACACTCGGTTATGTCTTAAGTGAGCGTAAACAGTTGAGAAATAAAACACGTGTATCAATATATTGGATCCGTGCAGCTCTTAAAGTGACAGCAGCCTAATATTCCTGCTGCCGTCTCTATAATAACGTTAATCAAACAACAAAAGACAAAGCTGTTCTTGACTGAATAACTTTTGTAACTATATTTGTAACATATTTTATTCATAAAGAGCAGTGTTATTTTACATTTGATTACATTTTCTGTACCGGAATACCTGAAAATCTTAAAACTCTGTTTATTTAAATGGTATCTTTGTTCAGTTGTGTTTATTTGTTCAATTGGTAATTTGCTTATTTGTTCTTTTTTAATTACTGAGTGTTTACTTGTCTTTAATAATGCTTGACATTTATATTAGTTAGGCTAGTTGTTTTTGCTATAGTATTTTTAAACCATAGGCAAAAGTTCCTTGTGTAAGTGTTCTTTAGCCTGTTGATTTTTGTTCATGGTATTCAGCCACAGTGGAATGTTTTGCAATGAGACAGTCTAATTTTTTTTTTTTACCTTATTGGAATCGAAATTAGGAATCGATAAGAATCGGAATTGTTAAAATTCAAACAATACATGACCCTATGTATGTGTGACAGGTATTCACTGAGTTTTGTGTCATTTTTCTGACATGCTCCAGAAAAAAGTTCACAGAGATCAAGATGGCAGAAAGCACGCCCTATATGTTTTCTTTATTTTACAAAAGCACAATGTTTTGTTTTGATTGTAAGTGGACACATAAAAGTAGACCCAAATTATGTATTGCTTTAATCTGACCATAAATGACGGAGTATTTTAAGTCGATTTCGTTATGTGAAAAAAATGCGCTGGCGTGTTTGTCGACCAGTCCCGGCGCCATGGACAGGCATTGGGGGACCTGGCCCGCCCTGTGAGTCACTAGTGCCCGCCCTGGACGAGCCTGACTCCCTTCACCAACTCCATGTCACGGTCCACCAACCACCAGTCCTTGCTTGTTTGCACAATATTTTTTTTTTATTAATAGGCTACTGTTGTCAAAAGTTATCGTTTTGTATATACATAGTTCCTGAATAAAAATAAAAATTTGATTGGTTTGTCGATAGCGCGGAAATGTTTGAGTGTTGCTGTGAGACGCGCTATGGTTCTGCTGTGATCTTTGTTTGGAACTATTTTCGCTGCTAAAATATAACAAAAACAGTCAATATTGCGTCTAAAATGTAAGTGACTTAATACTAATTACTTATTTATTGAACTGTCATAGAAATCAGTGTCACGATTTAAATCGTGATAGTATATTCAGCACTCTTGGTCGTGTGATGTTGCGTTCTGTATCATATGTTATAAATATAAAAACACCACATTTTGAATTTTTACCGCAGTATGTTAACTGAGTCTCTTTGTGTCTCATTTGTTTCGATTTCTCCTCGAGAGGCAGCGCGAGCCTCAACAGCAAAACCTTGTTAGCGTCAGTTCATTATATTATTATGCACTATCAATCGCCACTTACACTAAATGAATGCAGAATCATTCTCGCATCTTGTTGATTCCCTAGTTAATTTTTGTTATTGGCGTTTTGATCAGGCTAGGCTACTTGCCCCTTTAAAAATCCACTTGTCCCGGACAAGCATTAATGTCAAGCCCTGCGTGTGTTTTAGACTGCCTCAGTAGGCTAGGTCCAATGCTTTACAGCTCCTCTGTTGTATCGCGTCAGTGGCGTGGTACGTTAATTCTTTTTTGTCCATTTATTTATTACATAATTAATGTTATTATGCAATAAGGTTGATCTCATTTGTGCCCCGCGAAAAATTTTTTTGCCCATCCATGAATTTGTGTCTGGTGGCGGGTCTGTTGTCGACCCCAGAGTGTTAACTGCTAGTGTTTGAAAGAAATTGACTAAATATCTATGGCGTTCCTTCCTAAAGTTTTGAAGGGGGCATGTTCGAGCGCTCCTGCCATCACAGTGATGATCGAACTGTCACTTGCTTTTTTCCCAATTTTGACAAAGTACTGAATTACTGAGCCTCCTTCAAATCTGTCACTCTGCATTACTCTCTCAGAGTATCACAAACACAAAAGTATGTAATGAAATGCATTGTTGCTGCTTTTCAACACAGCTGACTAAGAAGTTGTTACTGCGTCATCTGGAATCACTTCAAGCTAGTCAGCATTTAAATGATTGATTATGATTTCACTTTTTTAAAACTTTAGTTAGTGTGTAATGTTTCTGTTTAAGCATAAACAACATCTGCAAAGTTACGACGCTCAAACTTCAAACCAAAGGGAGATATTTTCTTTTAAAGAAATTGCTTTTTAAGGACTACAACAAACAGCTGGTAGGGACTACACAAGCTTCCTCCCGGGTTAGTGACATCACTAACCCTGAAATTTACATAAACCCTGCCCCCGGGAACACACAACAAAGGGGGTGAGATTATCGTGACAGAATATCAAATCACCTTTATTTATATAACGCTTTTTACAATGCCAATTGTTTCAAAGCAGCTTCACAGTGGTAACTGGAAAATAACGCAACAGAATTTGATTCGGCTGTACAGCCGCTCTGGTGAAAACGGTGATGTCATCCAGCTCATTTCAATTATCATATAGTGACCATGCAGGCGGATCAGTAATATAGTTGAAATTTAAGTGTCCCCAACTGAGCAAGCCAAAAGCCAAAGGTGACGGTGGCAAGGAACCAAAACTCCTTCAGGTGACAGAATGGAGAAAAAAACCTTGAGAGAAACCAGGCTCAGTCGGGGTGCCAGTTCTCCTCTGGCCGACGAACAAATAGTGTATGATTATGATTCTGGCAACATTACAGGTCAGAAGTCATATTAGATCAATAGATATTTGTAGGGTTATTCGAAATATTGGAGTCGTCACACCGGGGACGGGTTTAATGAGGATGTCGTGTCGATGCGGCATTTACAGGGGGAAGTTTAATTGACACGGTCTCTACAGACACTTCAGGGATGAGTTGTGGTCATGTCTAGGCGCAGGTCCACCATCTGGTCCGGATACGGCCCGGATCCGGCCGACTGCAGTAAACCTCGGGATAAACACTGTCTGATGTGATACTGTAGTAGACGGCTGCATGGTTATAATTTTTTTCCTAATATTATCGATCTTACAAGTAAAGAAATTCATAAAGTCATTACTGCTGTGCTGTTTACAAACATCAGAAGTTGAAGCTTTATCTTTGGTTAATTTAGCCACTGTATCGAATAAATACCTAGGGTTGTGTTTGTTTTCTTCTAAGAGAGTCGAGAAATAAGCAGATCTAGCAGTTTTTACGGCCTTTCTGTATGCAATCATGCTCTCTTTCCACGAAATGCGAAAAACTTCCAGTTTTGTTTTCTTCCAGCTGCGCTCCATTTTTCTGGCTGCTGTTTTAAGGGCCCGGGTGTGCTCATTGTACCACGGCGTTGAACTATTTTCTTTAATCTTCTTTAAGCGCCGGGGAGCAACTGTGTCTAAAGTGCTGGAAAAGATAGAGTCAATAGTTTCTGTTGTAACATCGAGTTTCTCTAGGCTATCTGGGATGCTGAGGAGATGAAACTGATGAGGAAGATTATTTACAAAGCAATCTTTAGTCCCTTTTTGGGACTAAAGATTAATATGCTAATCAATGACTTGAAGATAGTTAACTCCACATCAACTACATAAATTCATCAACTAACCATTCAGGAACATCTTGTTGCATTCTACATGTCACTTCTTCTTGAGTCTCTCAATCATTGTCCAACTCCGGTTTGAACATAAAAGGCTGAACAGTTTCATTGCCTGTCTGTATGAGGTTATCAGAGCTGCTAACTGGAGTTCTTGAAGCTCCGCCCATGAGCAGCAGCTCATTTGCATTTAAAGGGACACACAAAAACAGCACGTTTTTTGCTCACCCTCAAAAAGTGACAATTTTAACATGCTGTAAAAAATGATCTGTGGGGTATTTTGAGCTAAAACTTCACGTACACACTCTGGGGACATCAGAGACTTATTTTACATCTTGTAAAAAGGGGCAATCAACCACCCCTTTAAGACCTGGGAGCTAAGGCCTGGGGATTTTGAGCCTTTGCACGAATTAATCCATATTCAAATCAGCTTATGAATATGATGAGGCAGGCTGTGATGCCATTGGCTGGATAAGGCTGTCTGACTGCAGCATAGCAATTAGGAGGCAAGATAAGATCATGGCCGCCAATCTCCAGCTATTCATCCCAAACCTGCCATTTCAGCTCAACACTGAGATGCATATTCACTAGCTTACAGCTAATAATAATAATACCAATAAAGTTGTTTCTGAGAGTGCTGGAAGATGTGTACATTCATAAAAGGAGCAGGGATGATGAATGCGTCCATATTGCTCTCTCTCACACACATTGATTGGGTATTGAACATGTGAAGCCTTTTTAATCCTGGAATAATCAGTACCATCAGCATATTTAATGATCGTATCATAATTTTCTCATTACAATCAGAGCGTGATTTAATATTTTGGTGAAAATGAGATATTCACAGTACTAATTAGTGAAGTAATGAGTCTCTGGTTTGAAATATTAGATTGATGGGAAAAATGTTGAATTTTTAATTTTCATAAAGAAGAGGTTGGGGGTTTTATAAAGCATGAAGTGAGATCCATCATTTCAAAATGCAATATTATTCTCTGTCTGTGTGTGTGTGTGTGTGTGTGTGTGTGTGTGTGTGTGTGTGTGTGTGTGTGTGTGTGTGTGTGTGTGACTGTGTGGAGAATGATAGATGGAGCTCATGAGAAGGACACACACACACACTGTCTGTCTGTCAAATACTAATAAACTACCCCACAATGGTGTCACAGACTCACAGATTTAGTTTTCTAGGAGTAGCATTTGTGATGCACAGTTTTTACCATAGTAATCCATTACAGAAACTTTGCTGTGGAGTTTCTTGCTTGTCATTTACATCACTATGGGGGCGTTTTAATCAGATTCTTAGTTCGCAACACGAATTCGGGCACTGGTATGGACAGTAAGGACCCTGGCTCACTACACATTGGGACACTGATAGTGACATGACAATGTCTTTTTTGTACAGCGTCTCTTCTGGCATTTATGAACAACAGCATCACAAACACCTTTCTGACATTATTTGTTTATGTTATTTAAAAATACATTATGATAAAATACTTCGATTGTTACATATCCTTGCAACATTTCAGCTGTAAATTAATTATAAATGTTAGCTAGATTATGTTCATTACCTGTTTAATGATGTATGTTTATGCTGAAATACACTATATTGCCAAAAGTTTTGGGACGTCTGCCTTTACATGCACATGAACTTTAATGACATCCCATTCTTAATCCGTAGGGTTTAATATGGAGTTGGTCCACCCTTTGCAGCTATAACAGCTTCAACTTTTCTGGGAAGGCTTTCCACAAGGTTTAGGAGTGTGTTTATGGGAATTTTTGACCATTCTTCTAGAAGCACATTTGTGAGGTCAGGCACTGATGTTGGACGAGAAGGCCTGGCTCGCAGTCTCCGCTCTAATTCATCCCAAAGATGTTCAATTGGGTTGAGGTCAGGACTCTGTGCAGACCAGTCAAGTTCCTCCACACCAAACTCACTCATCCATGTCTTTATGGACCTTGCTTTGTGCACTGGTGCGCAGTCATGTTGGAACAGGAAAGGGCCATCCCCAAACTGTTCCCACAAAGTTGAGAGCATGAAATTGTCCAAAATGTCTTGGTATGCTGAAGTTGGTTCACTGGAACTAAGGGACCAAGCCCAACCCCTGAAAAACAACCCCACACCATAATCCCCCCTCCACCAAACTTTACACTTGGCACAATGCAGTCAGGCAAGTACCAGTCCCCTGACAACTGCCAAACCCAGACTCGTCCATCGGATTGCCATACAGAGAAGCGTAATTCGTCACTCCAGAGAACACGTCTCCACTGCTCTAGAGTCCAGTGGCGGTGTGCTTTACCCCACTGCATCCGACGCTTTGCATTGCACTTGGTGATGTAAGGCTTGGATGCAGCTGCTCGGCCATGGAAACCCATTCCATGAAGCTCTCTACGCACTGTTCTTGAGCTAATCTGAAGGCCACACGAAGTTTAGAGGCCTGTAGCTATTGACTGCAGAAAGTTGGTGACTTCTGTGCACTGTGCACCTCAGCATGCGCTGACCCCGCTCTGTGATTTTACGTGGCCTATCACTTCGTGGCTGAGTTGCTGTTGTTCCCAATTGCTTCCACTTTGTTATAATACCACTAACAGTTGACCGTGGAATATTTAGTAGTAAGGAAATTTCACGAATGGACTTATTGCACAGGTGGCAACCTATCACGGTACCACGCTTGAATTCACTGAGCTCCTGAGAGCGACCCATTCTTTCACAAATGTTTGTAGAAGCGTCTGCATGTCTAGGTGCTTGATTTTATACACCTGTGGCCATGGAAGTGATTGGAACACCTGAATTCAATGATTTGGAGAGGTGTCCCAATACTTTTGGCAATATAGTGTATAAATAAATGATTGTTTTTTAAAACATCAATCGTGTGTCATTATGTGTGGTGAGTTGGCTCACGTGATTGTTTTGCACTTAAGAACTTCTGTTAAGGAAGCATAGTGAGCATTGATGCTCCCTTATTTTCATGGTACATTGTGGGAATTGTAAGGGAGCGAGCGTTTAAGTGCACTGGAAGGATTTTGCAATTGAAACAGCCCTTAAAATGGCTGACTCCCTGACTACTGAACTAGGGAACTGATTGAGACCACCCCATGTTTCTGTATGTGCCAAGTATGTTCTTTTAGTAAAGATAAGAAATGGCTTGTGGTTATTTTATTTGTACTAAAACATTTTGACTTAATTTAAAATAAATGTACCAATTTAAATAAATAAATTAAAATAAATAATTTAATTTATTATATAAAATATTTGTACAAAAAATAATAATAATTAAAAAAAAAATTATTTTGGATCTGGCTCTAGCATTTCAGAATTTTTTGGGGGGGTTTTTTGTTTGTAATTTATGTGCATGACAAATTAGGGAATAAAACAAATCCACTTCAACTTGCTGTATACATTTTTATGTGCATTTTGGAAAATGAATTCACATCTTGGTGATTCCATCTAGCAATTTTAATGCTATATCCCAATATTCTCATAAAAATATGTGAACCCAGCTAGTCCTTTTTTTATTTACTCTTTCTTTCACTCTTCATCTTGATGTTTATCACGTTTTGTGTATTTTAGTCTCACCTTGTTTTCCCTCATTCTTTGTTCTCTGTGTTTATCTTTGTCTATTTCAATCATTCCTGGTGGCGTCTTCCTGCGGGCCGCTCATCACATTTACTCTCTCCCTCCATCTTGATGAACCTTTCTCCATGTTTTCTATCACTCTTTCTAAATCTTCTCTGTTATCTCTTTAAGTATGTGCTGCTTACCTGAAGCTGCAAATTCATGACAAACAAAGGGACCCACAAACACAGTCATACACTCACACAAGTGTGCCATTCTAGAGAGAAACATGTATTGCACAAACACACAGAGAGATACAGAGTCACAGAGAGAAGGACAGAGACAGATGTAGACCGACAAGAATTGTCTCGTCACAGAACAGGCAACTGTCTTTGCAGCAGCTTTGGAAGGTTGCCAGGCAACAGTGAACTGTGGCTGCCATGACTGGCTTTTCAGCAGCAGTGGAACTCTTATTATAAAACGAATAGTTCCAGTCCTTGATGCTGATTGGTCAATAGTCATGTTTTATTTACGATAACATACGGCTATGACTGCATCACAGAACAGATCTTTTTATCACTGCACAACATAAACAAACAATATATTATCAAAACTGTTCCATGTATTATGTATTTGAGCAAAGTACCTGTTTATAATTTATTTAATGAAGTATGAGTGGCCCCTGCTGGCGTTATGTCTGTATCATTCATTTTTAAAGGTACAGTAAGCTATTTCTGAGAACAACTGTTGATATTTGGAAGTCAACCCAAACAAACACACCCCCATCATGAGGGGACACACCCCCTATTGCTGATTGACTACAAGTGTGTTGTGATGCTCGCAAACAAACACACCCCCATCTTGAGTGGAAACGCCCCCTACTGCTGATTGACTACAAGTGTGTTGTGATGCTCTCAAACAAACACACCCCCATCATGAGGGGACACGCCCCCTACGGCTGATTGACTACAAGTGTGTTGTGATGCTCTCAAACAAACACACCCCCATCATGAGGGGACACGCCCCCTACTGCTGATTTACTACAAGTGTGTTGTGGTGCTCGCAAACAAACACACCCCCATCATGAGTGTAAACGCCCCCTACTGCTGATTGACTACAAGTGTGTTGTGGTGCTCGCAAGCAAACACACCCCCATCATGAGTGGAAACGCCCCCTACTGCTGATTGACTACAAGTGTGTTGTGATGCTCTCAAACAAACACACCCCCATCATGAGGGGACACACCCCCTATTGCTGATTGGCTACAAGTATGTTGTGATGCTCTCAAACAAACACACCCCCATCATGAGTGGAAACGCCCCCTACGGCTGATTGACTACAAGTGTGTTGTGATGCTCTCAAACAAACACACCCCCATCATGAGTGGACACGCCCCCTACGGCTGATTGTCTACAAGTGTGTTGTGGTGCTCTCAAACAAACACACCCCCATCATGAGTGGAAACGCCCCCTACTGCTGATTGACTACAAGTGTGTTGTGATGCTCTCAAACAAGCACACCCCCATCATGAGGGGACACGCCCCCTACTGCTGATTTACTACAAGTGTGTTGTGGTGCTCGCAAACAAACACACCCCCATCATGAGGGGACACACCCCCTATTGCTGATTGACTACAAATGTGTTGTGATGCTCTCAAACAAACACACCCCCATCATGAGTGTAAACGCCCCCTACTGCTGATTGACTACAAGTATGTTGTGGTGCTCGCAAACAAACACACCCCCATCATGAGTGGACACGCCCCCTACGGCTGATTGGCTACAAGTGTGTTGTGGTGCTCGCAAACAAACACACCCCCATCATGAGTGGACACGCCCCCTACTGCTGATTGACTACAAGTGTGTTGTGATGCTCGCAAACAAACACACCCCCATCATGAGTGGACACAACCCCTACGGCTGATTGGCTACAAGTGTGTTGTGGTGCTCGCAAACAAACACACCCCCATCATGAGTGGACACGCCCCCCTACGGCTGATTGGCTACAAGTGTGTTGTGGTGCTTGCAAACAAACACACCCCCATCATGAGTGGACACGCCCCCTACTGCTGATTGACTACAAGTGTGTTGTGATCCTGCAAACAAACACACCCCCATCATGAGTGGACACACCCCCTACGGCTGATTGTCTATAAGTGTGTTGTGGTGCTCGCAAACAAACACACCCCCTACTGCTGATTAGCTACAAGTGTGTTGTGGTGCCCGCAAACAAACACACCCCATCATGAGTGGAAACGCCCCCTACTGCTGATTGGCTACAAGTGTGTTGTGGTGCTCGCAAACAAACACACCCCCATCATGAGTGGAAACGCCCCCTACTGCTGATTGACTACAAGTGTGTTGTGATGCTCGCAAACAAACACACCCCCATCATGAGTGGACACACCCCCTACGGCTGATTGGCTACAAGTGTGTTGTGGTGCTCGCAAACAAACACACCCCCATCATGAGTGGACACACCCCCTACGGCTGATTGGCTACAAGTGTGTTGTGGTGCTTGCAAACAAACACACCCCCATCATGAGTGGACACGCCCCCTACTGCTGATTGAGAGTGTGTTGTGATGCTCGCAAACAAACACACCCTCATCATGAGTGGACACACCCCCTACAGCTGATTGGCTACAAGTGTGTTGTGGTGCTCGCAAACAAACACACCCCCATCATGAGTGGACACGCCCCCTACGGCTGATTATCTACAAATATGTTGTGGTGTTCACAAACAAACACACCCCCATGTTACTCTTGATTTATCTTGTATTATTCTGAAATCATTATTCTAGTATAGATCGATGTGGAGTCCTTTATTTCCTCAAATCTCTGTCAGGACAGATCAAACCGAGGACCCAATGACTGGAGTATGGAGCACAGCATTAGGGAAAATCCGATTTCTGACAGTCACTGTTATTAGCAAGTTGCAGCTTTCGTGACTATTACTAAAATTGCACTTTTTGTTATGAGTAAGCATGTGCGACCACTTAAAGGTAAAATATTCACTCTGCAATCCTCTGACTAATATCAGAACTGGTTAGTTTGTGTCCGTGAACGCGCGAATCGTGACGCGACTGTTTCTGTGCAATATCGGGTCCCTTGATGAACGAATATTTGAAAATAAGAGATACTAAGAAAAATCAACGATCTAAATTAAATCACAATGAATCTTATGATCAGCTGTTAAATTACAAGCGTAACAAATTGAACAAAATCACATAAAATTGGAGTCAGATCAAATTATTCATGGAGTCTAAATGGAGTTTAAAATTAGATGTTAATAAATTAAGTGAATTTAACAGAAATGCTGAAAAGGCTTACACGCAGAATTCCTTCAACTACAAGTGTGTTGTGATGCTCGCAAACAAACACACCCCCATCATGAGTGGAAACGCCCCCTACTGCTGATTGACTACAAGTGTGTTGTGGTGCTCTCAAACAAACACACCCTATCATGAGTGGACACGCCCCCTACGGCTGATTGTCTACAAGTGTGTTGTGATGCTCTCAAACAAACACACCCCCATCATGAGTGGAAACGCCCCCTACTGCTGATTGACTACAAGTGTGTTGTGATGCTCTCAAACAAACACACCCCCATCATGAGGGGACACGCCCCCTACTGCTGATTGACTACAAGTGTGTTGTGATGCTCTCAAACAAACACACCCCATCATGAGTGGACACGCCCCCTACTGCTGATTGACTACAAGTGTGTTGTGATGCTCGCAAACAAACACACCCCCATCATGAGTGGACACAACCCCTACGGCTGATTGGCTACAAGTGTGTTGTGGTGCTCGCAAACAAACACACCCCCATCATGAGTGGACACGCCCCCCTACGGCTGATTGGCTACAAGTGTGTTGTGGTGCTTGCAAACAAACACACCCCCATCATGAGTGGACACGCCCCCTACTGCTGATTGACTACAAGTGTGTTGTGATCCTGCAAACAAACACACCCCCATCATGAGTGGACACACCCCCTACGGCTGATTGTCTATAAGTGTGTTGTGGTGCTCGCAAACAAACACACCCCCTACTGCTGATTAGCTACAAGTGTGTTGTGGTGCCCGCAAACAAACACACCCCATCATGAGTGGAAACGCCCCCTACTGCTGATTGGCTACAAGTGTGTTGTGGTGCTCGCAAACAAACACACCCCCATCATGAGTGGAAACGCCCCCTACTGCTGATTGACTACAAGTGTGTTGTGATGCTCGCAAACAAACACACCCCCATCATGAGTGGACACACCCCCTACGGCTGATTGGCTACAAGTGTGTTGTGGTGCTCGCAAACAAACACACCCCCATCATGAGTGGACACACCCCCTACGGCTGATTGGCTACAAGTGTGTTGTGGTGCTTGCAAACAAACACACCCCCATCATGAGTGGACACGCCCCCTACTGCTGATTGAGAGTGTGTTGTGATGCTCGCAAACAAACACACCCTCATCATGAGTGGACACACCCCCTACAGCTGATTGGCTACAAGTGTGTTGTGGTGCTCGCAAACAAACACACCCCCATCATGAGTGGACACGCCCCCTACGGCTGATTGTCTACAAATATGTTGTGGTGTTCACAAACAAACACACCCCCATGTTACTCTTGATTTATCTTGTATTATTCTGAAATCATTATTCTAGTATAGATCGATGTGGAGTCCTTTATTTCCTCAAATCTCTGTCAGGACAGATCAAACCGAGGACCCAATGACTGGAGTATGGAGCACAGCATTAGGGAAAATCCGATTTCTGACAGTCACTGTTATTAGCAAGTTGCAGCTTTCGTGACTATTACTAAAATTGCACTTTTTGTTATGAGTAAGCATGTGCGACCACTTAAAGGTAAAATATTCACTCTGCAATCCTCTGACTAATATCAGAACTGGTTAGTTTGTGTCCGTGAACGCGCGAATCGTGACGCGACTGTTTCTGTGCAATATCGGGTCCCTTGATGAACGAATATTTGAAAATAAGAGATACTAAGAAAAATCAACGATCTAAATTAAATCACAATGAATCTTATGATCAGCTGTTAAATTACAAGCGTAACAAATTGAACAAAATCACATAAAATTGGAGTCAGATCAAATTATTCATGGAGTCTAAATGGAGTTTAAAATTAGATGTTAATAAATTAAGTGAATTTAACAGAAATGCTGAAAAGGCTTACACGCAGAATTCCTTCAACTACAAGTGTGTTGTGATGCTCGCAAACAAACACACCCCCATCATGAGTGGAAACGCCCCCTACTGCTGATTGACTACAAGTGTGTTGTGATGCTCTCAAACAAACACACCCCCATCATGAGGGGACACGCCCCCTACTGCTGATTGACTACAAGTGTGTTGTGATGCTCTCAAACAAACACACCCCATCATGAGTGGACACGCCCCCTACTGCTGATTGATTACAAGTGTGTTGTGATGCTCTCAAACAAACACACCCCCATCATGAGGGGACACGCCCCCTACTGCTGATTGACTACAAGTGTGTTGTGATGCTCTCAAACAAACACACCCCATCATGAGTGGACACGCCCCCTACTGCTGATTGACTACAAGTGTGTTGTGGTGCTCTCAAACAAACACACCCCCATCATGAGGGGACACACCCCCTACGGCTGATTGTCTATAAGTGTGTTGTGGTGCTCGCAAACAAACACACCCCCTACTGCTGATTAGCTACAAGTGTGTTGTGGTGCCCGCAAACAAACACACCCCATCATGAGTGGAAACGCCCCCTACTGCTGATTGGCTACAAGTGTGTTGTGGTGCTCGCAAACAAACACACCCCCATCATGAGTGGAAACGCCCCCTACTGCTGATTGACTACAAGTGTGTTGTGATGCTCGCAAACAAACACACCCCCATCATGAGTGGACACACCCCCTACGGCTGATTGGCTACAAGTGTGTTGTGGTGCTCGCAAACAAACACACCCCCATCATGAGTGGACACACCCCCTACGGCTGATTGGCTACAAGTGTGTTGTGGTGCTTGCAAACAAACACACCCCCATCATGAGTGGACACGCCCCCTACTGCTGATTGAGAGTGTGTTGTGATGCTCGCAAACAAACACACCCTCATCATGAGTGGACACACCCCCTACAGCTGATTGGCTACAAGTGTGTTGTGGTGCTCGCAAACAAACACACCCCCATCATGAGTGGACACGCCCCCTACGGCTGATTGTCTACAAATATGTTGTGGTGTTCACAAACAAACACACCCCCATGTTACTCTTGATTTATCTTGTATTATTCTGAAATCATTATTCTAGTATAGATCGATGTGGAGTCCTTTATTTCCTCAAATCTCTGTCAGGACAGATCAAACCGAGGACCCAATGACTGGAGTATGGAGCACAGCATTAGGGAAAATCCGATTTCTGACTGTCACTGTTATTAGCAAGTTGCAGCTTTCGTGACTATTACTAAAATTGCACTTTTTGTTATGAGTAAGCATGTGCGACCACTTAAAGGTAAAATATTCACTCTGCAATCCTCTGACTAATATCAGAACTGGTTAGTTTGTGTCCGTGAACGCGCGAATCGTGACGCGACTGTTTCTGTGCAATATCGGGTCCCTTGATGAACGAATATTTGAAAATAAGAGATACTAAGAAAAATCAACGATCTAAATTAAATCACAATGAATCTTATGATCAGCTGTTAAATTACAAGCGTAACAAATTGAACAAAATCACATAAAATTGGAGTCAGATCAAATTATTCATGGAGTCTAAATGGAGTTTAAAATTAGATGTTAATAAATTAAGTGAATTTAACAGAAATGCTGAAAAGGCTTACACGCAGAATTCCTTCAACTACAAGTGTGTTGTGATGCTCGCAAACAAACACACCCCCATCATGAGTGGAAACGCCCCCTACTGCTGATTGACTACAAGTGTGTTGTGGTGCTCTCAAACAAACACACCCTATCATGAGTGGACACGCCCCCTACGGCTGATTGTCTACAAGTGTGTTGTGATGCTCTCAAACAAACACACCCCCATCATGAGTGGAAACGCCCCCTACTGCTGATTGACTACAAGTGTGTTGTGATGCTCTCAAACAAACACACCCCCATCATGAGGGGACACGCCCCCTACTGCTGATTGACTACAAGTGTGTTGTGATGCTCTCAAACAAACACACCCCATCATGAGTGGACACGCCCCCTACTGCTGATTGATTACAAGTGTGTTGTGATGCTCTCAAACAAACACACCCCCATCATGAGGGGACACGCCCCCTACTGCTGATTGACTACAAGTGTGTTGTGATGCTCTCAAACAAACACACCCCCATCATGAGTGGACACGCCCCCTACTGCTGATTGACTACAAGTGTGTTGTGGTGCTCTCAAACAAACACACCCCATCATGAGTGGACACGCCCCCTACTGCTGATTGTCTACAAGTGTGTTGTGGTGCTCGCAAACAAACACACCCCCATCATGAGTGGACACGCCCCCT
Organism: Coreius guichenoti; assembly: GCA_039654105.1. NCBI lineage: Eukaryota > Metazoa > Chordata > Actinopteri > Cypriniformes > Gobionidae > Coreius > Coreius guichenoti. The sequence continues at coordinate 51,592,787 of CM077168.1, forward strand.
ACGGCAGATTGTCTATAAGTGTGTTGTGGTGCTCGCAAACAAACACACCCCCATCATGAATGGAAACGCCCCCTACTGCTGATTGACTACAAGTGTGTTGTGATGCTTGCTTACGGTCTGAGTTTCAACAGCGTTTCTCAGAAATCGCTTGCTGCACCTTTCATTTTGAGGCCACACCCTTTCTCCATCAATAAAAGTATTCTCCTGTGAGAGATTTAATGTTTTCTCAAGGTGAGAGATAATGTGTGTGAGGAAATATCACAATGGCACAACGCATGAGAACAGTTACTAGTAGTCTATATTTGAGCTGTTGTGTGTGTGTGTGTGCTGTATGAAGAGAGATGAATGTTTTTATCTCTTTGTCTATCTGGGACTGTTTCTGTTAACAGAGGAGAGGGCTCTTTACACCTGCCAGTAAAAGCCTCTGCTCCATCATCAAATAAATATGAGAACATCTCTTTCTTGCCGTCTCTCTGTCTCTTCCTCGCTGTGTGTTCTTCTCGTCATTCTCCCAGTGAGCCTCTGCGTTTTCCATCTCTTACTCATCCCTTTTTCCCCCAGAAATGACACAAATGTTGTGTCATTGTTACCATTATGGCACTGATACTTTTACTTACTTACTCACTATAGGCCTACTGCTACATCACTGTGACTGTTAGCATCTCTGAGAAACAACGTCAGTCTAAAATGAGAGGCCAGCTTAAAACCAGCTTGGTCAGCATTTACCTTTTTTATTTGTCTTTTTCAGATGAAATGGAAAGAAGTTTATTTTGATGCTCCCCTACAGACATTCTAGTATAAGTAACTTTGCAACTACATGTCAACTTATTCTACTAACCTGAACCCTAACCTAACAGTCTACTTATCCTGTAATGAGTTAGTTAGTTGCGATATAGTTGCAAATTAATGAGTTAGTTGACATGTAGTTGCAAAGTTGCTTATAGTTAATAGAATGTCTAAAGTTGACTATTGAAATAAAGTGTAACCGAAGTTAAAGGTCTCGTTCTTACACTCACACACAGAGATACTAGTATTGTGTGTCGATCCTGAAAAGATTGAGGTTTAGTTTTCGGAGTGTGTCTGTATTAGATTGTTTCTGTTTGTCTGTGAGAAATAGAGACAGAAAGTGTGTATAACTGTGTGTTTTCAGGTAGCGCTGGTGCATTGCACTGTTCCCTACACACACAGTTGATAAACACAAAAACTCAAGTCTCTCCCAGAAACCAAACTATACAAACCCTGCACACTGCAGAATAGAGAGAGAGAGAGAGAGAGAGAGAGAGAGAGAGAGAGAGAGAGAGAAAGGAGAAACGGATGCAGAGTAAGAAACACTTTAAAGAAACTCCAGAAAATGTGTTCAGTATTTTGAAAGAACACCCATAAAAACTTCCTATGCAGTAAAGTTTATGCAAATTCAGTCTCTCTTTCTCCTGACAGTCCTATAGACTGTCTGTACTCACTAGCCCCTTTCACACATACAGTTTTTACTGGTAAATTACGGTTAAGAGATCATGTTTGAACAGGACCTGCTGCTGATTGGCTACAAGTTTGTTTGCTCAGTCCAATCCAAAAATCGCTTACTGCACCTTTAACTTGATATCCAAAAACAGAATTGGATATTCTGCTATGTTTTTCTCATGTCTGTGCAAGTATGTGTAAAATAGCCTATACTGATTAACTTTGGGCAAGCAGAAATATCTGATCAGTGTCTATATGCATTTTCCACTATTTTTGGGACATTTTGTGTGCATCCGTTCCTGGAGACTGCCATGCCGCAATTTAGATTGATTTTTTTTTTTTTTCACATCAGTCTATTATTGTGTTATCGTTTATTTCAGATAAACGCAGATTTACATGTCGATCTTCCTGTCTAACCAGGCAGTTCTTCGTCAGAATTGGCAACCAGACTCTTTATCATCTATAGCACATTTTCTCCCTGCTTAGCAGATTTTTTCTCATCTGGTTAGACAGTGTATTATGAACGTTTTGTGAATTCTGAAAGGCTCAACAGGAGTGCAGGCATTGTGTGTGAGTGCATCTCTCTCTCTTTATTTCTCTGCTGAAATATTCCCAATAATGAAGAAAAAACATTATGACGTTAATGTATAATTTATTGTATTCATTTATTTATGGTGTGAGTGAGTTATGAATGCATGAGTCCATCGCTTTCACTTCCATCACTGAACCACGGGCAGTTTTGACTGGCAGCTTTTTTCAGAGCAAAGAAAGGAGGAATTTAGAGACAGACAAACAGCAGGGTTATATGGCTTTAGAGGAGATTGTGGATGTACTGAGGGACCCAAAGAATGGGCAAAATCGTGAAACCTTTAATGAAAATGTCCAGGTAGTTTTCAACTCAAAAGACAGAAATTAGAAAAAATATTTTTTGTTTAATTTAAAAAAAAGGCTATTTTTTCATGACAATTAAGCATATTTTCCCCTCAAATCCTCATCACTGCGATGCAAAATAATTATTGTTCTCATATTTATCATTACTGCAGGGCCGTAACCACCATAGGCACTGAGGGTAATTGGAAATGGCTAAATTGTCCCCCCCAATATTTGATATTTCTTAATGCTGCTCTCCATTACACACATTTGTTATTAAGATAGCAAAAAAAAAAAAAAATGTTTAGGCTGGTCTGCCTCAGTGGTCTAATAGCGCTCATCAATGTCAAAATGATTTTGATGGCGGGGCTTAATGTTCACTGAAGATGAGTGTGAATCCCAACGTGACGCGTTTAGTTTTTACAGTGAAAGAGTGCATGCGTGGTAAGATATAAGTAGCCAAACATTTAATATTTGCAATCATTTAAAATATGCAATCATTTAAATCATGTCATTTATAACCGAATGTGATGAGACAAGAAAGGTTTTTTTTCTTTTTTTACATTTTTGACATATTAGACATACTAACAAGAGTGTATGTGTGCATATTTTTAAATAAAATATTATTTACAAAGAGTTTAAATGGATTACTTCACAACTATATAGGCTATAATTAGATGCACAGTTCGGTGCATACAGTCAGACGATGAATACAGTCAGTCACAGGAGATCCACACTCCAATCCAGAAGGGGGCGTGCACTGTAATGCAACACTGTTTGCTAACCACCCCAACAGGAAAAAGAGAAGAAGAAGAGATGATCTACACACCAACCCAAAACAAAAATTCAGACGGCACGCAAGAGCTTACTAGTAGCCTATACGCTGAGTTTCGATTCATTTTTGTGACGCGCTCCACAAACCTCACGGAAAGGAAACCAAGACGACAGAAAGCGGCATCCATGTTTTCTTTATTTTACAAAAGCACAATGTTTTGTTATTATTGTGAGTGTCACAAATAAAAATAGTCCCTTTACAGTTTCTAACGATGTCTTACTCTTACCTTATGACCATAGATGAGTATTTTAAGTTGTTTCCGCTGTTATAATGAGATGAAATCATTTGGCATTGTGCCGATTTGTGTCGTTTGAAGTCTTACTACAGTCCAGTGATGAAATATGTGTGTCTTGGAAAAGGGAAGCCTCAGGTGCCACTTCACTCGCTGTCTCTTCGTGGAAAGGTAAAGCAGGCTCAGATGTAGACGGCACTTTTTCTCCTTCTTGCTCATCTTCCCGTGATTTCTTGAAAAAGCATAATATTGAACTTATTGAACCGAATGTACTGAGGTACATACCGAAGCGTGACCTCAGTCTGTGTAGCGTTACACCTCTAGTTCTGACCCTTTGACTTTAGATCTAGACTCTAGATCCTCCACCTTTTTACCCCAAACAGATGTAGCCTCGTATTCTTGGCCCTCTTCATTTCATGCTTATCAGCACACACAGCTGAAATCAGACAGATCTACTAAAATATTCACCACGTTCGATTCGACTCAAACGGCCACAATCTGCAACATCAAAATGAACTGTATCATATTATTAGGAATTTTTAGTCATGCTGCAAGGCAAGAAAGCAGGGGAGAGACTGAGAGGGCATGAGTGGGAAAAGATTTGTTTGAGTGCATGAGCCACTGATGGCCTGAGTGCCGTGAAAGTGAAGAGAAAGAGGTGGGAAAGTTCTGCGCTGTGGGAGGAAACGCAGCGTGGGATCACAGGAAGTCATGCAACCACTGAAGCATGATGCTGCACGGACACTCTCAGGGAAGCGGTCACACAGGGTCAGTCTCTCACATTGCGGAACAAAATGTGACAGTAATGCACAAAAGTTCAGAGGAGACGGAGAAAGAAAGAGTCAGGATGTTAAGAGATGGTATTTATGGTTCAAACGCCATCTGTTAAACACAAAGGAGCCTGAATGTTAATTATTAATCATTAACCATCCTCAGTTCCACCCACAGTCCTCTCATCTTAAAATAAAATGTATTTGATTTACTGAGTCATAGAAGTTGCCATTTAAAACCCTTAAAGTTGAAGGTTTATAGGCAGATCTGTCTGTCTGTAAAAGTTTAGAAAAAAGTTTTAAACCCTTGAAGTTGAAGTTTTATAGGCAGAAAACTATATCTATCTATTAGGGGTGTAACGATACATGTATTCGTCCCAAACTGTCATGGTTTGGTGCATACAGTCAGACGATGAATACACATCAGGCACAGGAGATCCACACTCCAATCCAGAAGGGGGCGTGCACGGTAATGCAGTACTGTTTGCTGACCGCCACAACAGGAAAAAGAGCAGAAGAAGAGATGCTCTATTCATCAACCCAAAACAAGAGTTCAGATGACACGCAAGCATAGTTGCCAAGTCCGTGTACAATACGCGACTTTGGGCTTCTTTTTTTGGCAAGTCGCGTTAAAAAATCAAGGGTTGCAGGTTGCATTTTTTTGGGCTTATTTTAAAAAATGTTGTTGCTTAGGAAAATATGACAAGTAACTTTGTTTCTTTACATTTATGGTCGCTATTTTCTCCAATACATTGATTGACACTGTCTGCTCACACCTAATAGCCAATCAGTTCAGTAATACAAGTGCTGTAGCGTAATCCGTCCTCCTACATCCCGCCTCCTTCTCTCCCTCATTGAAGAAAAAACGCATTCAACATGCAGGCATGTGATGTTGTAAATGCAAGTAATGATAGTTAGTAGACGTAAATAGACGTATGTACATTTTCACAAACAATGCCACCAACACAGATGTACAGAGATGGAGGAAACATGATGAGATGATGGACGGTGCAGGGAGGAGAGGCACCTAATTTAATGTTGAATATATTTTTATAATGTATTTATCATTGCAGGCTATAATAAAAAATAAAAAAACAAGCATACTAATACTAACAGTATATCTATCTATCTACCTATCTATCGTCTGTCTGTCTGTCTGTCTATCTATCTATCTATCTAGCTGTCCGTCTGTCTGTCCATCCATCCATCCATCCATCCACGTTTTTCTGCCTATACTAACTCCAACTTCAAGGGTTTTTAAACTTTTAAACCAAGCTTTGTCAAGCCAATATTTAAAGTTTGACTTTACAAAATGTACTATTCTAGTTAAGGTTAAAGGTGCTGTATGTAAGTTTTTGACTGTACTAAAGCATAAAAATACCATAATATGTTTGCAGATATTTAGGAAACATGCTGAGTTCACATACTCGTTTCTCTGAAAAACAATACTACAGCCAGTTCCGTGTCGCAATGTCTGTTTTTGTTTTGGTCTGTGCGATACTGCACGTTGCCAAGTTTACCCAATAGTATTTCGACATCCCGGGTTGCCAGTTGCCAGATATCACAGCGTATTGCAGCCATGAAAGCTAGCAAACAAACTGGGTCATTCTACCCGACCTAAAAAGCCTCAGAATCCATCTAAAAATCTAAAAAAGCACATTAAAACGCAGATAAATCAACTCATCAACTTACAGTGTGTAAGTCTCCTCGCCTTCCATTGTCAGTTGCGCTCGCTCCTGTTGCATGTCCTCAAACTGGCAACCCGCGTGAGCGTCGAGTCTGAGGAGGAGGGGGCGGGGCAAACAATATTTTGAATTTGGACTGCAGTACCCATTTCAACCACTTGCTGTCATTCTTACATACAGCACCTTTAACAGTAATATGAATTTCTTCACAAATCATTTTAATTTACTTTCTTCCATTCAAATTTGAACTGTAGCTATGCATCCATCTCCATGCAAATTCAGGAACTGAACTGAAATTTAAATGGCTTTTTTTCAATTCAGCTCTGAATGGCACATTACTTATACAGTGAGCACATATGTTCTCAAGCACATTGTGTGCTGGCACATTGTATTTAAATAAGTGCTTTTTGTGTGTGTGGTTTTTTTTTTTTTGGTGGAGTGTGTGTGTGCTTAAATGCATTACGCCTTTACTGTTTTCTAAAGCCTTGATATTGCACACAGACTGTGGCTGCCCCACTGGCATGTAGAGCACCTGTGGAGGTGTGTGTACGAGCGCTTGTGTGTTCTGTGTTCCATCATGCAGTGCTGGACTACAAATGCCCACTGTCACCCCTATTTCACCCCCCATTACCCTGGGCAGGAGGGCCAGTAAAGTGTGTGAGGGCACAGCAAATGAGAGCAAATGGAAAAGGGAGGAAGAGAGAAAGAGAGAAATAGAAAGCAAAGAGAGAAATAGAAAGCAGAAGAATAAGAAAGAGATCCTAGCTTATTATTTTGGTTCAAATCTCGTTCTGATGGAACGGTATACAGACCCATGCACACATCTCTGTGCTTACTTTCAGCAAACAGTTTCTATAGCAGTCTTGTGTGTGTGTGTGTGTGTGTGTGTGTGTGTGTGTGTGTGTGTGTGTGTGTGTGTGTGCAGCTTTCTCCGTCTTGTCCCTGCAAGCACAGTGGGAATCACAGCAGAAAACTGTGAGCAACTACATATATAATAGCAACAAACACACATACACTCACCTAAAGGATTATTAGGAACACCTGTTCAATTTCTCATTAATGCAATTATCTAATCAACCAATCACATGGCAGTTGCTTCAATGCATTTAGGGGTGTGGTCCTGGTCAAGACAATCTCCTGAACTCCAAACTGAATGTCAGAATGGGAAAGAAAGGTGATTTAAGCAATTTTGAGCGTGGCATGGTTGTTGGTGCCAGACGGGCCGGTCTGAGTATTTCATAATATGCTCAGTTACTGGGATTTTCACGCACAATTTCTAGAGTTTACAAAGAATGGTGTGAAAAGGGAAAAACATCCAGTATGCGGCATTCCTGTGGGCGAAAATGCCTTGTTGATGCTAGAGGTCAGAGGAGAATGGGCCGACTGATTCAAGCTGATAGAAGAGCAACTTTGACTGAAATAACCACTCGTTACAACCGAGGTATGCACCAAAGCATTTGTGAAGCCACAACACGCACAACCTTGAGGCGGATGGGCTACAACAGCAGAAGACCCCACCGGGTACCACTCATCTCCACTACAAATAGGAAAAAGAGGCTAAAATTTGCACGAGCTCACCAAAATTGGACAGTTGAAGACTGGAAAAATGTTGCCTGGTCTGATGAGTCTCGATTTCTGTTGAGACATTCAGATGGTAGAGTCAGAATTTGGCGTAAACAGAATGAGAACATGGATCCATCATGCCTTGTTACCACTGTGCAGGCTGGTGGTGGTGGTGTAATGGTGTGGGGGATGTTTTCTTGGCACACTTTAGGCCCCTTAGTGCCAATTGGGCATCGTTTAAATGCCACGGCCTACCTGAGCATTGTTTCTGACCATGTCCATCCCTTTATGACCACCATGTACCCATCCTCTGATGGCTACTTCCAGCAGGATAATGCACCATGTCACAAAGCTCGAATCATTTCAAATTGGTTTCTTGAACATGACAATGAGTTCACTGTACTAAAATGGCCCCCACAGTCACCAGATCTCAACCCAATAGAGCATCTTTGGGATGTGGTGGAACGGGAGCTTCGTGCCCTGGATGTGCATCCCACAAATCTCCATCAACTGCAAGATGCTATCCTATCAATATGGGCCAACATTTCTAAAGAATGCTTTCAGCACCTTGTTGAATCAATGCCACGTAGAATTAAGGCAGTTCTGAAGGCAAAAGGGGGTCAAACACAGTATTAGTATGGTGTTCCTAATAATCCTTTAGGTGAGTGTATATACTGTACCCACCAGCATACAGTGTTGTCATCAAGCATTTGTGAATTCAAAAAGTCACAATGCATTCCTGCTGACGTTCAAGTAATTCAGTACCGCGTGATCAGTGTTGGGAAGGTTACTTTGGAAATGTAATAGGAAATTTAAAATTGCATTTTAATAGGTACCCCACAAATACCCCACAGATAATTTTTTATAGCATGTTAAAATTGTCACTTTTTGAGGGTGAGCAAAAACACGCCATTTTGTGTGTGTCCCTTTAAATGCAAATGAGCTGCTGCTCCCCGTCCCCTTTCAGGAAGAGGGCGGAGCATCAAGAGCTTGTGTTAGCAGCTCCAATTACCTCACGCAGACTCGCACTGAAAATGTCAGAAACTGTTCAGCCTTTTATGTTCAAACTGGAGTCGGACAATGATGGAGAGACTCACTAAGAAGTGACATGTAGAATGCAACAGGACGTTTCTGAATGGTTAGTTGATGAATTTATGTAGCTGATGTAGAGTTAACTATCTTCAAGTCATTGATTAGCATATTCTGTCATGATAATCTATAAATTGCTCGTGTGGGAACTGTTATTAGATGCCTTCAGAGCCAGAGAATATCTGCTGCATGAAGATAGAACAGGTGTAGTTTAGTTTAATTACGGTTATAACTCATGTTGTCATCTTGCTTTTATGACATACTATCGCACTTGTGTTATGTACTGTATTGCAATAAATGTGAAAATATGGATGCGACAGCTTGAGCAGACTCCTAAATGTGCTCTACTACAACAACTCTTCCTCTTCTCAACATGGCCTTTGTTGCATGTTCCCGGGGGCAGGGTTTATGTAAATTTTAGGGTTAGTGATGTCATTAACCCGAGAAGAAGCTCGTTGTAGTCCCTACAAGCCGTTTGTTGTAGTCCTTTTTTTTTAAAAGAAAATATCTCCCTTTGCATTGAACTTTGAGCGTTGTAACTTTGCAGATGTTATTTATGCTCAAACAGCAACATTACACACTAACTAAAGTTAAAAAAGTGAAATCATAATCAACCATCTCTTTAAAGGCTTTTGGAACCACAGATGCCAATAAAAAACCTTCTAAGAGTGAAGGAGGCAAAATATGGGTCACTCTAACTTTTGGAAAAACTCAATATTCTTGTGTTGTTGTGTCAAGGAGGATTTTCTATGAAAGGCTACAACAGACTTTTGGAAATATGCCCTGGTTAAGCTTCAGATGCTTTATTCACTTTTTTTTTTTTTACACCATTACATGAAAACTGCAGGATGCCTAACAGAATCTGACAGGATGAAAGTTAGACTTTGCTTTGTGAGTGATTGAGAGTTAGCTTACATAACGGTGCTGACTTTGACTGAACATCTTTTGAAATGTAGTCATACTGATGTCTCTAGTTGTATCAAAAAGAATGGAGTGTTTAAGATTTAACAAACGCAATTAACAAATGCATTACTAATATTTAGAGTTTATGCTGTTGTTTTACTGCCTGTTTTATTTTCCTGGAGGATGAAAGGAACTGGCTTTTTTAAAGGGAGATTACAAAAGACTATTGGAAAGTGACATTAAGTGATAAATTGATTAACAAAATGAAAAAGCCCAAGAAAACATTTCAAAGAGGGAAAGGGGAAAATGAAGGAACATCTGTAAATTTTATATTGTAGCACCCGAGGATATGGCAAATACAGAAACATCTGCTCAAAGTATTATAATGATTTAAAGATTCACCCCATGTTAATTTAATTATGATATTGTGGTAAAAAGAAATTTGAATGAAGTGATTTGCATCTTACAGAAATGGTGAGTTTATTTTATCAACTAATCATATACACTATATTGCCAAAAGTTTTGGGACGCCTGCCTTTACATGCACATACAAGCGCATTTGTGAGGTCAGGCACTGATGTTGGACGAGAAGGCCTGGGTCGCACTCTCCGCTCTAATTCATCCCAAAGGTGTTCAATTGGGTTGAGGTCAGGACTCTGTGCAGGCCAGTCAAGTTCCTCCACACCAAACTCACTCATCCATGTCTTTATGGACCTTGCTTTGTGCACTGGTGTGCAGTCATGTTGGAACAGGAAGGGGCCGTCCCCAAACTGTTCCCACAAAGTTGGGAGCATGAAATTGTCTAAAATGTCTTGGTATGCTGAAGCATTAAGAGTCTCCACTGCTCTAGAGTCCAGTGGCGGTGTGCTTTACACCACTGCATCCGACGCTTTGCATTGCACTTGGTGATGTAAGGCTTGGATGAGCTGCTCGGCCATGGAAACCCATTCCATGAAGCTCTCTACGCACTGTTCTTGAGCTAATCTGAAGGCCACACGAAGTTTGGAGGTCTGTAGCTATTGACTCTGCAGAAAGTTGGTGACTTCTGCGCACTGTGCACCTCAGCATGCGCTGACACCGCTCTGTGATTTTACGTGGCCTACCACTTCGTGGCTGAGTTGCTGTTGTTCCCAATTGCTTCCACTTTGTTATAATACCACTAACAGTTGACCGTGGAATATTTAGTAGTGAGGAAATTTCACGAATGGACTTATTGCACAGGTGGCAACCTATCACGGTACCACGCTTGAATTCACTGAGCTCCTGAGAGCGACCCATTCTTTCACAAATGTTTGTAGAAGCGTCTGCATGCCTAGGTGCTTGATTTTATACACCTTGGAACACCTGAACTCAATGATTTGGAGGGGTGTCCCAATACTTTTGGCAATATAGTGTAACTGATGATAACATGAAAATTTACTGTAGGAATGACCCGTCAGTCAATAGGGAAGTCAGCTGGATTCCCGTTCATTGGTTTTGAGAGCTGAAATACAGACATAATTTTTTTCTGCTCAAATCTAGGCATTTAGAAAAGGATCCACAAATGTCAAATGACAGAATAGGTATAATTTAACATTATGGTTATATAAAATAAATGGTTGTGCTGTATTGCAAAAGCAAATTATCTCTTTAAAGCCATTATAGGAAATGTCACCTAAGGTCTTGAGTGCGGTTCATCAGGTGTTGTGCGCACACACACACACACACACACACACGCATACACACAGAAGCACAAAAGCTAATCAGAAAAGTGGGATCTTATTTTCCAATCCAAATTTCTGCTGAGGATTCTTTTAGAGACAATTTTACAGAGTCGTTTAACTACTGATGGCAATGCACACACACACACACACACACACACAAACACACACACAGAGTCAGAGGCAGACAGTTCTCCAGGATAATGTGGCTGACAGGACCTAGAAATAATGATGATGAAGATAAATCTAAAGCTGAAGATGTTAGGTTGTGAAATCTCAGTAATGACCGTGGTGGTTTTAATGGCTGCTCAAAGCCAAAAAACAATTTAACTGTGTTATTTTAAGGAGATCTGAGGCCAAAGCAAGAGTTTGAGCAAGAGGTTGCATTGTTCTAGCAAATCATTTGACTGCGGTGAGAAATCTACTAAAGGTGACGTAATGAATCTTAACAGCCGCGGATAATCTCATTTCTGTAACTGACGCTCTTTGATGTGACGTTTTTGCACAGTCTATTTTGATGCTCTTTGAGGAATAATCCGAATATCTCTCTCCACATTCTGTGTGTGGATGTGGACTGCATGCTAACAGTGTATTGAGGGGCTGGAATTGATTAAAAATTGTCATAATAATGGTACAATTTGGGAGCAATTCACTAGGAATGAATTGTGCCCCGCTTTTAGCAGCGTTTATTTCACTCAAACAGTTTATTTCACTGTTTGAGCTGTTTTAGCACCCAATTCACTAAAGAAATCATGCAAATGACAAGGACGTGATGGCTCCATCATTTGATCATGTACATGTTAAACTGGCACAACTTTTTAGTGAATTCGCCCCTTATGCTTTCAATAAAAAGCGACAAGAATTAGGCAAAATTGTTTCCAAGCCGGAAATTTCAAGGGCCTTTTTCATGAAGCATGAGCAAATTGATTTTATGTAAATTACACGTAAAACAATTTGTATAGAAATTGTCAATGGAAAATTGTTAATATGAATGAATGTAAGAATGAGTTACAAAGACATTTGGGGTTGATGGAGGCCATGTTCACACGGCAGCCGGATACGGTTGTCAGTCCACACATACGGTCATTTACGGGAGTGAGAACCGTATTCTATATCCAAACACACACCTGTAAATTTTCAGGACTCACAACCGCAGAGAGCTGCCCTGCGCTGCACAAACTCGTGTCTGCTGTGTGTTGCAGGTTTTCATGTGTGGTTTTAGTACTTGCGGCTCGATTGGACTCTTATCGTGTCAAAAGTGATATCACTTTTCATTTTAATGGACATTCCCATCGTTGATAATACTTTAGTCACTGTCGCTATAGTAAATGCGGTTGTCAATCCCAAAAACTGGCACTGTGAACGTAGCCTTTGACAGCTTGGATATCTTTAAGCGATCCTGAAAACATAAACATCTACCTGTAAGGCCAATACTGAAAAACATGGTGAAATATTGTGAATAAAATATGGATGTGTGTGTTTGTCTGCCTGTGTGTGTGTCTGTGTGTGTGTCTGTCTGTGTGTGTGTGTGTGTGTCTGCCTGTGTGTGTGTCTGTGTGTGTGTCTATGTGTGTCTGTGTGTGTATTTGTGTGTGTGTCTGTCTGTATGTGTGTCTGTGTTGTGTGTGTGTGTGTGTTTGTTTTTGTGATTTATGAGGACACAAATTTGTATAATGACACGGGTATTACACTGGTATTACGACGTAAACATGCAATATGAGGACATTTCATATGTCCTCATATTTAAAATAGCTTTAAAAACATACTAAACAATGTTTTATTAAAAATGTAAAAATGCAGAATGTTTCCTGTGATGGGTAGGTTTAGGGGTAGAGGTAGTGTAGGGGGATATAATGTACAGTTTGTACAGTATAAAAACCATTACACCTATGGAATGTCCTCACTTAGATAGCAAAACAAACCTGTGTGTGTGTGTGTGTTTGTGTGTGTGTGTGTGTCTGTCTGTGTGTGTGTGTGTGTGTGTGTGTTTGTGTGTGTATCTGTCTGTATGTGTGTGTGTGTGTGTGTGTGTCTGCCTGTATGTGTGTGTGTGTGTGTGTGTGTATGTGTGTGTGTTTGTGTGTGTGTGTGTGTGTGTGTGTGTGTCTGTCTGTATGTGTGTGTGTGTGTGTGTGTGTGTGTGTGTGTGTGTGTGTGTGTGTCTGCCTGTATGTATGTGTGTGTGTGTGTGTGTGTGTGTGTGTGTGTTTATGGTCATTTTATGCACAGCACATGATGATCATGCAAGTCACAGCTGTCACACTGTCAACTCTATGATAGATAAATCTGATAGACAAAACTCTATAAATCTCCGTTATTAACTGTCCTTCCACAAGCATAATCTAACCTCTCTTATCTCCTCAACCTCACACTGTCACACATCACTTATGAATTCAGGTAGTCTCATGATATTCACAGAAATCCAGCTGAAGGGTCTTAGGTGAGAAGAGTAAGAAGAGTTCTGTGCTCATGTATTTTTGAGAAGTGAGAATACAGCTGTCTGAAAGCTGAAAGATGCACTTTCACAGGCAGTGTATGGATGTAGGAAGGCATCAAGGCACAAGTTCAATGTTTGCGTAACATCCTTCATCGGGTCGGTACTTCTTCTCATTCTTTCTAGCCTATAATAAGACTGAAAATAGCCTCTGACAAAGTGATTAAAAGCTGTAAATTACAAACCCGATTCTAAAAAAGTTGGGACACTGTACAAATTGTGAATAAAAAAGGAATGCAATAATTTACAAATCTCATAAACTTATATTTTATTCACAATAGAATATAGATAACATATCAAATGTTGAAAGTGAGACATTTTGAAATGTCATGCCAAATATTGGCTCATTTTGGATTTCATGAGAGCTACACATTCCAAAAAAGTTGGGACAGGTAGCAATAAGAGGCCGGAAAAGTTAAATGTACATATAAGGAACAGCTGGAGGACCAATTTGCAACTTATTAGGTCAATTGGCAACATGATTGGGTATAAAAAGAGCCTCTCAGAGTGGCAGTGTCTCTCAGAAGTCAAGATGGGCAGAGGATCACCAATTCCCCCAATGCTGCGGCGAAAAATAGAAAGGAAAGGAGTCCTCAGAAAATTTCTCAGAGAAAAATTGCAAAGAGTTTGAAGTTATCATCATCTACAGTGCATAATATCATCCAAAGATTCAGAGAATCTGGAACAATCTCTGTGCGTAAGGGTCAAGGCCGGAAAACCATACTGGATGCCCGTGATCTTCGGGCCCTTAGACGGCACTGCATCACATACAGGAATGCTACTGTAATGGAAATCACAACATGGGCTCAGGAATACTTCCAGAAAACATTGTCGGTGAACACAATCCACCGTGCCATTCGCCGTTGCCGGCTAAAACTCTATAGGTCAAAAAAGAAGCCATATCTAAACATGATCCAGAAGCGCAGGCGTTTTCTCTGGGCCAAGGCTCATTTAAAATGGACTGTGGCAAAGTGGAAAACTGTTCTGTGGTCAGACGAATCAAAATTTGAAGTTCTTTTTGGAAAACTGGGACGCCATGTCATCCGGACTAAAGAGGACAAGGACAACCCAAGTTGTTATCAGCGCTCAGTTCAGAAGCCTGCATCTCTGATGGTATGGGGTTGCATGAGTGCGTGTGGCATGGGCAGCTTACACATCTGGAAAGGCACCATCAATGCTGAAAGGCATATCCAAGTTCTAGAACAACATATGCTCCCATCCAGACGTCGTCTCTTTCAGGGAAGACCTTGCATTTTCCAACATGACAATGCCAGACCACATACTGCATCAATTACAACATCATGGCTGCGTAGAAGAAGGATCCGGGTACTGAAATGGCCAGCCTGCAGTCCAGATCTTTCACCCATAGAAAACATTTGGCGCATCATAAAGAGGAAGATGCGACAAAGAAGACCTAAGACAGTTGAGCAACTAGAAGCCTGTATTAGACAAGAATGGGACAACATTCCTATTCCTAAACTTGAGCAACTTGTCTCCTCAGTCCCCAGACGTTTGCAGACTGTTATAAAAAGAAGAGGGGATGCCACACAGTGGTAAACATGGCCTTGTCCCAACTTTTTTGAGATGTGTTGATGCCATGAAACTTATTTTTCCCTTAAAATGATACATTTTCTCAGTTTAAACATTTGATATGTCATCTATGTTGTATTCTGAATAAAATATTGAAATTTGAAACTTCCACATCATTGCATTCTGTTTTTATTCACAATTTGTACAGTGTCCCAACTTTTTTAGAATCGGGTTTGTAGTTTATACAGTATTTTTTTTTTTAAGAAATTAATTTTATTCAGCAAGGACACATTCAATAGATCAAAAGTGACAGTAAAGACATTGACAATGTTACAAAATATTATATTCCAAATAAATGCTGTTCTTTTGAACTTTCTGCTCATCAAAGAATCCAGAAGAACATGTATCACAGTTTGCACATTAAGCAGCACAACTGTTTTCAGCATTGATAATAATCATAAATGTTTCTTGAGCAGCAAATCATCATATGAGAATGATTTCTGAAGGATCATGTGACACTGAAGACTGGAGTAATGATGCTGAAAATTCAAATGCAGCCTTGATGAACATAAGAGACTTTTTTCAAAAACATTAAAAATCTTTCAGACCACAAACTTTAAATGTATGTATTATTATTATTATTCTATTTATACTATGAAATAAGCTTTCTAGTCAATAAATAATAATTTTATTCCGTTTTAGATCATTATGAATTTGCTTGTGATCATTAACTGTTAAGTTCTGTGGTAGATGCTAGTGAATGATTTATTTCAATTATATTAAGGTTTTGTATATGAGCTTGTAGTCAGTTAATGTAAGGCTAATTACTCACCATTTCTGACTCTTTTTTATAATATCTGCCCAACTTGAAAGTAGGAGCTTCTCAGGTGTGTTTAATGTACCATTATGGTTCCTTTGAAATCGCATTGCCTTCATTAGCTGTTTCCACCCACCTGTTTTTAATGCACATTTTGGGATATTGCATAAAAATGCTGTATGGAAACGCCAAGTTACGCATAAATTCTAAAAAATGTGCTTAAAAACTGTATGTGCTCAATCAAGGCGGATACATTTTTTATCTGATAAGAAAACATGTACATAAATAGAAACACATTTACTGAATAAATTCCTCGATGCGCTTCAAAAAAAGACGTGACTTTTCTGTGGGGCGGCATAACTGGACTAACCAGTGGACCGATCACGTTGCACAGCATCTGAAATGCTGTTTTGCTTGTTCTGGAACGTCTGAGCAAAGTCTGTCGTCAAAGTGGTTCGGTATAACCTCCCAGAACTATATTACACAACTGTGTTCCCAAACAGCAGCATCCGCCTCCGAAAGCAAGATAACATGACCACGTTTATTGTGTTTCGCCTGCGCGCTCTGAGCCGCAAGTCATTGACTGACCTGGCACCAGTGCAGCAATGCATTTGGTTTTGGACACTGCCATGTATGAGGCAGTTTGTTCCAGGCATTTTATTTCCAGTGGAATATTTTTACATGCGCTCTGGAGATCATATCATATGCTTCTCTCTCTCTGTGTGTGTGTGTGTGTGTGTGTGTGTGTGTGTGTGTGTGTGTGTGTGTGTGTGTGTGTAAGACTTTGATCAGTAAAGTTCCTGGTGACTTGGAGGCAGATGAAACAGTTTTTCCAAATTAGAGCACCCACTCATTCTCTCTCTCTCCCTCTTTCTTTCTTCTTCTCTGTATTTTCTACTGCCTCACACAAACTCTCACCTTCATTCTTACACTGCTGTTATCAGCAGACATTTGACTAAATAAGATCAGTTGTTAATTGCCAAATCAAATGTGGGGTGGGAGGGGTTCAGTCCACCATTTTTCATAATTTCTTCTTCTCTTCTTCACTGAGCTACTGTCCAGCAGTTCACTTTAGTTTTATAGATGATTTACTGGTTGCACTTTATTTTACAGTATGTGCACTTGCGTGTACTAAATACAGTGTACTTACCTAAGAAAATACTGGGTAATATAAGGTAACTACATGGGTTAAGATTTGGTTCAGGGTTAATACCTAGTTATTACCCAGTTATTGCAATTACTATAATAAGTACATTGTATGTACATGGGGAACAGGACTGTAAAATGAAGTGCTATCGATTTACTGCTAAACAATGCCAAAATGACATTATTGCACTCT
Organism: Coreius guichenoti; assembly: GCA_039654105.1. NCBI lineage: Eukaryota > Metazoa > Chordata > Actinopteri > Cypriniformes > Gobionidae > Coreius > Coreius guichenoti. The sequence goes on from CM077168.1 coordinate 51,610,072, forward strand.
TTTCAACTATTACACTCTCCATCAGGTTATATTATTATTTATATTCTATTAAAGTATTTTAAGTTAGCTTTTATTTTTAAACATTCATTTTTAGTTTTAGTAATTTCGTTGTCATTTTTATTAGATTTGCTTTTTTATATTTCTATATAGCTTTATATCATTTGTCATTATATAATTTGTTTTAGTAATTTTACTTTAGTTTAGTTTAATTTTAATTTGTGAATGTAAAAGGTCTGCAAAGGTTTTTAAGATCAAAGTGCACAATAAATAAAGTTATTGTCTCCTAAAAGAAAGAATTGATTCTGAACTGTTGAAACGGGTCGTCAGTACTTCCAGTCTCACTTCCTGTTACAAACCTACATAACAATGTAACAAATTTGCATAATGCCAGTCTATGGTCTTCATTGGCTTCCTGCGAACAATGTCAACTTTGCCCCTCAAACACTGTAGTTGTAGCTGAGACTGGAAGAGTTTGGTTTGTGTTGTCGACATGAGAATCCACTTTGCTGCACTTTAAAAGCATGAGGACTAGCGGTGGAATTGATATGGAAAAACTGTTCATATCTCTGTGTATCAAGTGCTGAAGAAGATCTGGAGCTGAAATTCAGATATGGTAATGGACGTTTTGTTTCTGACACACGCTGTAAGTGGTAGACAAATCATAACAGACTGGGCCATCTGACCAATCACAGCAGAGTAGACCAATCACAACAGACTGGACCATCTGACCAATCAGAGCAGAGTAGACCAATCACAACAGACTGGGCCGTCTGACCAATCAGAGCAGAGTAGACCAATCACAACAGACTGGGCCATCTGACCAATCAGAGCAGAGTAGACCAATCACAACAGACTGGGCCATCTGACCAATCAGAGTAGAGTAGACCAATCACAACAGACTGGACCGTCTGACCAATCAGAGCAGAGTAGACCAATCAAAACAGACTGGGCCATCTGACCAATCAGAGCAGAGTAGACCAATCACAACAGACTGGACCGTCTGACCAATCAGAGCAGAGTAGGCTTGTGGAAAGGATGATTTAAAGAGACTGAATCTTTGAACAAACTGTTTTCAGATCTGAGAAATGTGATGTGCATGTATATTATGAGAAAATTAAAGTGTTTATTGACCTTGGATGCATAAACCTATTGTGGGAGACTCCAAAACAAAATTAGGAACCTTTAAACCTTTCTCTCTTCTGACTGCTGTAATCAATCTCTCTATATTTTTCCCCTCTTTTGGAAAGTCGTGGAAACGCTATCATGTATTTCTTAGTTTTCTATTGGAGCAAGTGGGAATACAAAAATTATATTTGCGTTCGTCTCCCATTCACAGCTATAGAAGTTTAAAGAACTATGACGACTTACACTTCTGAGAACCCTGGAAATGTGAAAAGGGTCCATATTTACATTTTATTTTATATCAGCTGTATTGTAATGACTGAAAACGTTAATAGTTTTATTAATTAACAATTACAACACTGCTCTCGATTAACAAATCTATCTGTATTTTTCCTTTTCTCCTTTTCTTAACTGCAGGTTTTCTTAGCACTGGAGATCAGTCTGCCAAGGGGAACTATGGCCTTCTGGATCAAATCCAGGCCTTGCGTTGGCTGAATGAGAATATTGGACACTTCGGTGGCGACCCTGAACGGATCACTATCTTTGGCTCCGGGGCCGGAGCGTCTTGTGTCAACCTACTCATCCTGTCCCACCACTCTGAGGGTAAGAAAAAAAATGTGTGTGTGTGTGTGTGTGTGTGTGTGTAGAATACATGCATGTTAGTGATTTAACAGACTAATACTATGCCTATACTTTCCATCTCATTTTTAATGGTGTGTGTGTTACCTCACAAAATGTCTCACCGTCCTGTCCAACTCTGTTCTTTGCAATGCTCGTCCAACTTCACCCGCACCATCTTCATCATCACTGTCATCCTCACCTAACATCAGTCCTACAGCCCTCAACTGTCAATCACAGCAGGTAAGTCATGACAGTCGTTATCCCTGGAGAAACCTATCATGTCATCTTAAGTCATTTCCCTGTAAGGAATCCAAGCCAACAGAAATAGGAAGAGATGAACAAATAAAGAAGAGGTTTGGGGGTAAGTGTTAAGATGAATGCTTTTCTTACTTAGTATTTTTGTCTTGTTTCCAGTCCAAATATCTAAAAATTCTTAAATCAAAATTTTTTCTTGTTTTCTGGAGAAAAAAATCAAAATGAAGTGAGTTTTTGCTAAAAACAAGCTAAATTATCTGCCAATGGGGTAAGAAAAATTTGTTTCTGTTTGGGACAGAAACACGAAACAAGATTTCAAACAGAAACTATTATTTTTCTAGTCAATGCATCTTGATTTAAGATTTTTTCGATATTTAGACTGGAAACAAGACAAAAATACTGAATAAGAAAAGCATTTTTTGCAGTGCAGATAAAGTTCACTGAAGTGGAGCAAAGAAAGAAATTAACAAAGAGACTTTTTGAGTCCCACTTAACTAAACATGTGTGTGTGTGTCTGTTTGAACAAGCCGGGTAAAGAGAAAAGCACAGGCATGTTAACAGAGACAAAGCTACAGTAGCTCCGTATTGATTTCTCTGGGAAATAATTAAAAAGACAGAAAGAGAGGAAGGAGGGCAGAACAAGGAGAAGAAGAGCCCTTCGGTAATATGTTTCTACTCTTCTCTTGAGAGCAAGAAAACGGCTTTGTTTGTAAAGTGTTTGTAAGAGAAAAGGCAACAAGAGAATAATAGATTTACTGTTATTATTTCAATCCAAGATGGAATTTGCACAACTTTAGCTCAATAATAACAGAAAAAGTTGTTTGAGCCAAACCAAGTCTTCATATTCATTTTTCCCCTCTGTTTTTTCTTTGATGTAATTCCAGCTGATACTGTGCTGAGCTCTATTGGAATTGACATTAAAATAATTTCATCCCATTAACAAGCCGGATATACTGAAAATACAACATAGCATTTAAATCACCACAGTACTACAGTACACCATCATATCACTGTTAAATGGGTTGAAATACTTGACATGTCCTTCAGTGTGACATATTAACTCATTTTAAAACTAATTTAACTCCATTGACGTAATTTTCCGGCAATCCATGTTTTCACTGTTATACGGTAGGGGGCGCTGTTACGCATCTTCTGAAAGAGGACAGAATATCCGGATCAAAACACCAGCGAAGAAGAAGCGATAAACACACACATTTTTGTGTGTCCTCAGAGTGCCCCCATACATAAGCGTGTCAAATTTGGTGAAAATATCTCATTTCGTTTAGGAGTTATAGACATTTACATTTATGAGCACATAAAAAATGACCCACACCCGACTTAGATTGCAGTTTTTTGCCACTTGCTATCAAAATGTTGACATTTGGCCATTAGCTTTTAGTCAACCCGCTAAGATTTCGATTTTCCTTTGGCGGTTTCGTCTCGATCGGACTAACAGTTCCGAAGATATTCGCGAAAGTTGCTTAAACGCTAAATCACAACATTGTACAAACCATAAGGCGAAACCTAACATGTTTGATATCGTTGGACTCAACAAAGATCAGGAATCTAAGGAGATGACTCCCGTGAAAATAATTCAACAAAATCCAAAGTTATAAGCATTACCACTAGGTGGCACTGGCTCGAAACTTCTCAGGCTTCTTCAGGGCATCATGCCGATGACCCATACCGAGTTTCGTAAGGATACCCTAATGCATTCATAAAATACAGCATTTTACTAAAGATTTAAAGAGACTAGTTTTTTGGCCAAATAGTCCAGTAAAATGTTTTTATCATATAGAATTTTTCATATCTCCTTACCACTAGGTGGCACTGCGCCGAAACTGTGCATGTAGCCTCAGGTCATGGTTGTCATAACACACACCAAGTTTGGTCAGAATACGCTAAAGCGTTGCGGATAGCCTCACGTTCATTTTGGCGTGCTCTTCGTCGAATTTGTCCGCGCATTATTCGAGAACGGTTTGATGAATCAACTTGAATTTCATAACTTTTTGTCTGCATGGTCTGAAGATGATCTGGTTCAATTTTCGTGAAAATCGGAGCAACGGCCTAGGAGAAGTTAAAAAAAGTAGGTTTTTCAAAAGAAATTCAAAATGGCGGAAAATTTCATTCATAAAATAACATAATCATCAAACATTAAACAGCATATAAATCAAAACTGCCTAATGTTACCGAATGAAATGTGGACCCAGGATGAGCTCTAGGACTGTGAAGCTTTGTTGATGGACTCGATCTACCCCATCTGTTTTGATCATCGTTCTGAATCCGATCCAGACGTAGACTTTGACAAAAACTTGACTTTCTCAGCTTTGTTGTTCAAAATGTTGCTTTTTTATGAAACTTACCCACATTCAAGACTGTTGATAAAAAATGAATGCATGAAGCTAGATTAAAACCGTGTTTTTGTTTAAAAGCAGAGGCTCTGTTCTTTCTTTTGATATATTGCATGTTCATGTATTCATACAACTAAATATTCTGGGGGCCATGAAAGTTTTGTGAAAATCATCAAAAGTGCTGGCGCTGTTATGCATTTTGTTTTTGTTTTTTTTAAATGCTGGCGGGAAAGAGTTACATAACAGTTTGCTAATTATTGTGAGACCACTACATGAGATATTTGTACTCAGGGCCTAAAATGAACACTCGACAAGCGCCAAATGTGGGTAAAAATAGGCATTGGTGAGTATATGAAACGGTGTCACTCACCAGTTGGCCGGTAACATTTTTAGTTGAATCCGGTAAAAGGCATTTAATGTTTGCATAGTCTAATAAAGGGAAATAAACTAGTCACTTATACTTAAGGAAATTTATTTTAGTATAAAATGTGTTTACCTACTAGCCTGTTATTCAATTCATTATATTTAGCAGACTGAAAAGGTCCTGTAAAGTAAATTACATTGTATCACTCAAACCTGCCCAAATTAAGTCATAATTAACAAAGCATTGGTGATTTAAATCTTTATCATCCAACATGATGGTAAATGTGTTTCTAACTAATGTAACTCGATATTTACATAGTAGTAAATTTATCGCTCACACACTTGTCCCGCATTGTCACGCAAAATCACATCTACTGTCCTACAACAGAGCAATCGCCAGGTGGTCACACTCGCCAGCGCTGTATCATCACGAAATTTTAAGCCTTGACAATTTAAATATTCAAGCGCAAGAAGACACAAAAAGGAGCTAATTTGGCTACTCGCGCACTGTGTGGAAAGCTTTGTGTGCACAAACATCCGAAGCACACACCCAGAAAGCCACGTCTCAGACAGCGTGCGAAAGTGAACGCATGTGTATCAGTGTATTAGATCCGTGCATTCACTCTTAAAGTGACAGAAGCCTAATATTCCTGCTGTCTGTGTTTTTAATGTTTATCAAACAGCAAAGGACAAAGAAAAAAATCACTCACTGCTCCTGACTGAATAACTTTTCTAACTTTATAAGGATTAATTAATAAGGATGTTTAATTTACAGCAAAGACTATGCAGTGTTATTTTACATTTCTTTATTTTATTCAATTTCTGTACCTGAAAACTACTGTCAGACCTACCTGAAAAGCACTGTTTATTATTTGTATCTTATTTATTTGTGCTTTTGCTTGTAATTTGATTATTTGTTCTTATTTTATTACTGACTGTTTAACGTGTCTTTAATAATGTTTTAAATGTATATTAGTTATAGGCTAGTAGTTTTAGCTATGGTCTTGAAATTGGAAAAGAGAATTGTGAATCTTCACTGGTATCTAAATTTTTGGTGTCATTACTGCCTGTTTTTGCAAAAACAGTTTCATGACCGTTAATATTTATGGCTGGTACATTTTCCTGAAGTCAGCCATTGGCAGATGTGGCAAAAGTTAGTTTTAGGCCCTATTTGTACTATTAAAAATTCCATCAGTTGCAAGACACTTTCCAAATACATTTCAAACAAAAATTTTGAATGCACATGTTCAACATGCGTAACCCAGGTCTATTATGTTTACAGGTTGTCTTGTATGTAGTTAACAGCTTGCTATTGCTCCCCCCAACCCAGGCCTGTTCCAGAGAGCCATTGCTCAGAGCGGTTCAGCCATCTCCAGCTGGTCCATCAGCTACCAGCCCTTGAAGTACACCAAGATTCTGGCCCGTAAAGTGGGATGCACATATGGGGAGACTGCAGACCTGGTGGACTGTCTCCGCAGGAAAAATTTCAGAGAGTTGGTGGACCAGGACATCCAGCCGGCCCGCTACCATATTGCGTTTGGACCTGTGATGGACGGAGACGTCGTGCCAGATGACCCCGAGATCCTGATGCAGCAGGTGATTTTGAGATTACTGTCATTTGCGTTGGTGGCGTCAATTTGAATTTAGCTTACACATTTTCCACGGTGAATCGCCACTTTACATTTCTCCTCTTCCTTTGTCTGTTTTTCCTTTATCTGCCTCAGAATTCTCTGGTATCCATCTCTCAAACTTCTCCACAATGGATTTGAATTCTCTTTGCAATGAGGTTTCAAAAATGAAAGCTGCCACTTCCATTGTTGATCCTGTACCAACCAGGCTGTTTCAATCGTGTTTTACTACTTTGTCCGGCTTTATTAAGCATAATAAATGATTGTTTGTGTACTGGTGTAGTGCCAGCAGCATTTAAAATTGCTGCTGTGACCCCTGTACCAAAAAAAAATAATGTCAATTTTGATAATCTCAATAATTTCCGTCCCATATCCAATCTTCCGTTTCTCTCCATAATTTTAGAGCGAATTGTTGCCAATCAATTAAATTCTCATCTTACTACAAACAATCTTTTTGAGCCCCTTCAATTGGGATTCCGTAAACTCCACAGCCCTGAAACAGCTTTAGTTAAGGTCACTAATGATTTGCTAATAGCTTCTGATTCTGGCTGTCTTTCTATCTTGATTCTTCTTGATCTCAGTGCCGCATTCGACACTGTTGATCATTCAATTTTACTTACTCGGTTAGAGTCTGTCTTTGGTGTTTCTGAGACTGCACTAAGCTGGTTTGAGTCTTATCTTTCAGATCGAAAGCAGTTCATTGCTATGGGTGGTTGCAGGTCTGATATTGGTGTTGTGAAATCTGGTGTTCCTCAAAGATCAATTTTGGGCCCTTTACTTTTTAGCATTTACATTTATCCATTGGGTCAACTTTTAAAATCACTTGGTCTCAACTTTCACTTTTATGCAGATGACACTCAGGTTTATGTACATTCAAAACCTGATGTTAATGTGTCTTTTCTCTCTCAATTTATTTCTGAGATTAAAAAATGGATGTCTGGAAATTTCTTGTGTCTGAACAGTGACAAGACGGAGGTAATGCTCATTGGTTAACCCTACCAGATACGTAAGGCTAGGTCTTTAACTTTAAGTGTGGATGGCTCTACACAGGAATTTCAAACAAAATTAAGAAATTTAGGGGTGATATTTGATGCACATTTCATCAAATATCATCATTCTTTCATCTGAAAAACATTGCCAAATTGCGTCCTATGCTGTCACTCCCAGTGGCTGAAAAGCTGATCAATATCTTTGTATTTTCTCGCATTGATTATTGTAATGCTTTGCTGGTCGGGGTCTCAAATGCTACCCTAAATAAATTACAGCTGGTTCAAAATTCAGCCGCCCGAATCCTGTCTGGAACCAGGACAAGGGATCACATCACTCCAGTCTTGGAGTCTTTACATTGGCTCCCTGTCAGATTTCGGGTGGATTTTAAAGTTCTCATGCTTACCTACAAAGCTTTGAATGGTTTGGCTCCTCACTATCTTACTGAGCTTTTAGCCCTCTGCACACCTCCGCTCTTCGGAAACTGGTCTTTTAATCGTCCCACATACCCGTTTAAAATCTATGGGTGATAGGACATTTTCTGCGATCGCTCCAAGATTTTGGAATTCCTTGCCTGCTCGGATTAGGCAAGCAGAATCCCTTAGTGTTTTTAAATCCTCCCTTAAAGCTTATTTCTTTAGGGTAGCTTTTACTTATTTACTTGTTTTGATAGTATGTTCTTATTTTTTATCTTACTTATTTTAAAGTATTGTTTGTATAATTTTATGTTTTTTTCCCTTCTGTGAAGCGCTTTGAGATGCTACTTTTAAAGGCGCTATAGAAAATAAATGTATTATTTATTATTATTAAAGGATTCGGTTGTTCAGTAAACCACCCAAACTACCTTTTAAACCAAATCGTAGTGAGGCTTCAAGCTCAGGATTGTAAATACAGCCTGATCGGATCTACTTCAGTAACTGTGAAAATCATATGATTTTGATATGCAGAATTAGGTTATGCAGTGATGTCACATATATAGGTGATTGAATTAAGGCCAATAAAATCTTAAAAAGTGATGTAGACATACATTGATATTGTGTATAAAGGTGTATAAAAGTGTGCTAAGCTGTGTGCATTTTTTTAATTAACTTTACAATCATACAACTAAATATAAAATGGCCTTTTTAAAATTAATAAAAAAAATATTTTCAACTGTCACTGCTGCTATGCATTTCCATCATATCCACATATAAACATAGTTTTGGAATAAAATGTTTTAAAAAAGAAGAAGAGGAATTATTTTTATTTATTGAAAAAAAAAAAAAAACTAAGGACATTTTTAAAGATCTTAGGAAAAAGTGTAAATTTCTCTGATGTTAACACCTTTTTATAAATGTTTTAAAAAGAGAAATGTAAAAAGTCTAGGTAGGCGACAAGCCTCACATAATTTGCATTTGAAATTCTGGCTAATGTAACATTTTAAAATAGGAATGAGTAATTAAAGATACATGATGTAACATTTAAAGCTATTATAATCTACCCTTTAAAACTAAGATTTTTTTTCATTCTAGGAGATAGAAAAGTTCCTCAATTCCACAATGTGTGTGTGTGTGTGTGTGTGTGTGTGTGTGTGTGTGTGTGTGTGTGTGTGTGTGTGTGTGTGTGTTTGGCTATACTTGTGAGGGCCAAATGTCCTCACTTATATAGTGAAATATTATGACATGAATATTATTTTTTCTCCACTAGGGGGAGTTCTTGAACTACGACCTTCTGATTGGTGTAAATCAAGGGGAGGGGCTGAAGTTTGTGGATGATGGAGGCACTGAGAGTGAAGAGGGGATTTCAGCTGCAGCTTTTGACTACACCATCTCCAACTTTGTGGATAACCTCTATGGATACCCTAAAGGTAGGCTCTTTTCTGAGGTAATACTTAGGTTGTATATCAGTATATGACTTTGTATTAAATTGTGAAAAAAACGAATGTTCTGATTAAAAACATGAAATTAAAGCCTATAATGAGGGGCAATACTGAGTACAACAATAAAAGTGCTGTTACTGCTTACTGTTGATTTGGTGCTGTTGTTAACTTGTTCCACCAGAGGGCGATAAAAGACAAGCAATGTCAACCATGACTGTGCTTTGAATGTTTTTTTATGTGACATGTCAAATGGAAGATTTTATGCCTGGTATTTGATGTCCTATGCGACATATATTTTAAATGAAATGCATTCATGGACATTTTCAAGTTTATTAGACAAGCATATGCCTACACACACTCAAATAGGCCTATGTGAATTTGCCAAATGCTTCTACTTTATTCCTGTCTGTCCTCCCCTGATTTTCTCGTCTGCTTTTTCTTCAGTGTAATTACTCTCTGTATTTTTGTAGGTAAAGACATCTTGAGGGAGACCATTAAGTTCATGTACACAGACTGGGCGGACCGAGACAATGGGGAAATGCGGCGCAAGACTCTCCTGGCATTATTCACTGATCACCAGTGGGTGGCGCCAGCCATCGCTACTGCCAAACTCCATGCGGAGTATCAGTCTCCCGTCTACTTCTACACATTCTACCACCACTGCCAAACAGAGACTCGACCCGAATGGGCAGACGCGGCACACGGGGATGAGATACCGTATGTGTTTGGCGTGCCCATGATCGGAGCAACTGACCTCTTCCCTTGCAACTTTTCCAAAAATGATGTCATGCTTAGCGCTGTGGTCATGACCTACTGGACCAACTTTGCCAAGACCGGGTGGGTATCTATATCTGTCTGTCTATCTATCTATCTATCTATCTATCTATCTATCTATCTATCTATCTTCTAAATTACAGACATAAAACATCATCATATTAGAATGATTTCTGAAGGATCATGTGATACTGAAGACAGGAGTAATGATGCTGAAAATTCAGCTTTGATCACAGGAATAAATTACATTTGAAAATATATTCAAATAGAAAACAGTTATTTTAAATTGTAATAATATTTCACAAAATTACAGTTTTTACATTACAATTTATATTACAGTATATTTTAATGTACAAGACTAAAACATTTCTGTCATAATTTCAAACTTTTATTTTGTCATTCACTGCATAGATGTAGGCTAAATGTTGAAAATTACTCAAAAGTTTATTATTGATATTGTGGATGTATTTTTCTAATAAATATCGGTTTATCACCGAGCCCTAAATCGAATTGCAATTTTGTATCCAGTTTTGAAATTGCAATTTGATCCTGTTTCGAGAATTTCAAAAGCATTCAGAATTCGATTCTAAATGTCTCACATCCTCGGTGTGTAATTCATTAAAATAGCCTTTTGACAAAAGATATCTGTTGTCTCTAGGGATCCCAACTTGCCTGTTCCTCAGGACACCAAGTTCATCCACACCAAGCCCAACCGCTTCGAGGAAGTGATCTGGACCAAGTTCAACTCTAAAGACAAGCAGTATCTCCACATTGGCCTGAAGCCTCGCATCCGGGACAACTACCGAGCAAATAAGGTTGCCTTCTGGCTGGAACTGGTTCCTCATCTCCACAACCTTCACGAGGAGGTCTTCAGCACCGCTACAACCCGGCTGCCTCCGGGTACCGCCCGTACCCCACGTCCCCCTAAGATACGCCATCCCACCCCAACCTTCCCTGCCGAACCGGACCCAGATAGCTCCGAGCCCCCTCGTTTTACTCCCTTCCCAAGCGACACCCGGGACTACTCTACGGAGCTGAGCGTGACGGTAGCCGTTGGCGCATCGCTCCTCTTCCTCAACATCCTTGCCTTCGCCGCGCTTTACTACAAACGCGACAAGCGGCACGAGATGCGACGGCACCGGTTGTCCCCGCAACGAGGCGTACCCGCCAATGACTTGGCACACAGCCAGGAGGAAGAGATCATGTCCCTTCAAATGAAGCACTCGGAGCATGACCCCCACCACGACATGGAGCCATTGCGACCGCATGATATTTTACGTCCCGCATGCCCACCCGACTACACGTTGGCGCTGAGGCGGGCGCCCGACGATGTTCCGCTCATGACCCCGAATACTATCACCATGATTCCTAGCACCATCACCGGCATGCAACCCCTCCATGCCTTCAACACCTTCCCCACAACCACCGGGCACAACAACACCTTACCCCACCCTCACTCCACCACCCGTGTATAGTAGCGCCACCCAACGAGAGGACTAGCTCTCATACATATCCAGTTTTCTCTCTCTGTCCACCTTTTCAAGCTCCTGAAGTTAAGATGCTCTCAAATGCGCTGACAAGCAGACAAAATCAAAGGTTTGGTAGAAGACTAGAGGAGCTTTGTTTATAGACTCTACGGTGAGCAACAGATTCGGCCGACAGTGACAAGTCATCGGCCTCGTACTCGATTCAACTTGCTGTTTGTTTTTCCACAATGTCCTTAAAGAAGAGAGGCAATTTAGGGAGGCGTCGAGGATTGACTAAGCTGATCTGATGTCATGAGAGGAAATGAAGACATTTCCCACTAAAGTGCAGATGTCATCCATCCTCATCCTTCTTTGTTATTCCACTACCAGCGAAACGCTCTGTCCGAATGTGATCAGTGTCCTTGGATTATGTTTTACACGAATCGTAGGGGCATTCGATACAAGACAGAAGCTGGATATGTTGTGTCAAGTATTAAATCATACCTTGTAACAAGAGACACAGGGAATGAGAGAAAATGACAGCGTCTGACAGAAGGCGGAAACAAAAGTGCCAACCTCCTCTCTTTTACTCTCGCTCCGCCCTGTTTGTGTCATTTTATCACATGTATTTGATTTGCCAATGTGTTGTTTCTTAGGAAGATTTTTGTATGTATAAATATAAAGACAAATATATAAAAGAATGATATAAATATATATTTACATGGATTGCTCTGGGGGATCTATGCATGAAATATTTTAAAGCACCAAGAAGGACACTTCCTGTAAACTCCCACAGCATTTTGCTTATTTGCATTTTTTTAAAGTTTGCTTGCTTAAAAATGGTTGCAAAAACCTTCTCCCCAGTGGTGTTTTCATCCGCATTACTCAAACTGTAACGTCCTCCTCAGTCTGACCACTCTTTAGGACAGACCCAGAGACAGATCTATTGGCAATATTCTTCAAATGTGTTTTTTTATTATTATTATTATTATTCATATGCAGTTGTTGGTGCTATTATTTAACCATCAACCATGTAGTGCTCTACCAGAGCCATCTGTGCTGGTCCGGACAGTTGCATAAATACCGCAAATGGCGAATGCATATGTAGCTTTGCATCTCTTTCATGGGCCTGTGACCCATATTCAGCTTTTATTGGCTTATTTTTCACAGAGACAAATACAAATGACGACCTCAGCCCATCTCTCTCTCTCTGTCTCGGCGTCTCTCGTTCTATCTCTGTCCTTGCTCTTTCGGTTCAACATCATTTGGTATTTGACAACCCAGTTTAATAAGCATCTTTTGTGTATTGGTGTGTGTACACACACGAAGAGTGTGTTTTCTAGCCATATGTCTCTTGCAAGGTGCCCTGTACATTTGTGTAATGTGAATGTGTGAGGTAAAGAGTATATGTGACAGAGGGCCTGTTTACACCTGGTATTAAGATGCGTTTTGGTGGATCGGATTACAAGTAGACGAGGGAGACACATTCCCGTAAAACACCTGGTGTTTTAATCCGTCTCTTTTGCCCACTTTCAACCACTTCTGTCCTGATTTCTTCCAGGGGAGGGTCTATTGTCGAGTAAATGCACGGGCTTTTTCAGATCTTTCGATCTAATGGACGAAATAAGCTCACGCAATTTACATATGAACACACCCGGAGACGACAGAAAAACATACGGAGAGCATCAGCTTTCGTTTCTGCTCTGACAGACTCAAGACCAGCCGAACACTGTGAGTGTGTGTTAGAAATCAGGAATGGTGAGAGAACATTGTGCTTGGGACGTTTCTTCATCTTTAAACCAAACTTGGGTCTTCAGCCGACAAAGTTTGCGCGTCCCATAATGTTCACGCATTAGGTCAGTAGCGGAGAGTAGGCGTCTTTTGTGGCTGTTTGAACACATTCAACCACATGACCACAATCCGGTCGAATGTGTTTTCGACTACCTCTGGAAGTGGTCGAAAGTGGACAAGCTCAAAACGTTTTAGACCCTGTTTACACCTGTATTTAGCGTCATCCACTTGTGATCCGATCGACCAAAACGTCTTTCGAGGAAGCATCTTACACCCAGGTCTAAACAGGGCAAAAGAGGTACAAAGAGAGAGAGAAAGCTTCAAAAGTCATGACACAAAAATCACAGACTCCTTTATCTGTCATTCCTTCATGGAAACCTACCTTTCGGCCATTTTACATACAAAATAGTTGTATGTTGTGCTATAGGAAGAGGCTGGAAGCACCTCATAATATCAGTTTGGTGTGTTTACGCACATCTCTGCATATCACACATCCGTCTGCACTGCAGTGCACACTTGACCTTTTTTGGTTATGACAAGCACAGCAAATAGAGGTTGCGGCAAACCAGATCTATATAAACAAATTTGACATGATTGTCTCGTGTTCAGGTTAAAGAACGAATGGCTCAGAATCACTGGACAGTAACTGCGGGATTAACACGATCACTTCTCTTCTGTTCATGCCTTGTTAGTCTTATTTTTCTGCCACTGCTGTCTGCGTCACGGGAGGATGACGACTTGTGTCAGGAAGTCACTGTTGGCTCGGCTTGCCAGCGTATTGAGTCTGAGAGGACCATCATCACGGAGCAAGAACTAATGCCAGTATGCTGTACTAAAACATGAACGGACTCTAGCTGAGTGAGCATACTGGAGGTTTAGTGTGTCATAAAAACAGGACTGTATTCTGTGTTATGGACTCGCAGCCCAATGGACGCCAGCAACAACTGGACACTAAACAAGAGAGACTGTAACGAGCTTCGGTTACTGGGAGTCTAGATTGGACCTGTGGATAGTGTACCATCTGTGGACTTTTGTGTGGTTGTAGGTATATCTAAACTCCATTTTAAACAAACTATGAGGAGTTGACTAGAGCTGCGTACAAAACAACCTCAATTCTAATAATCAATACTGTTTTAAGGGATGAGTCGAGACTCTTTTGTTATTTTTCTTGTTTGGTTTTGTACGCTCAACCACTAGAGTGTGATGTTGTGGTACATCCAGAATAAAGACTCTACATCCATTATGAGCCATTCATTGGGTCTTCACTAGGCGTACAGTGAGAGGACGATACATAGAGTTTAACTGTACATTTTTAAGTGTGAGAACAAATCAACTGAAAATATTTGTAAATATTCAGTTACTTGTTTAATGTTTTTTTTTCCCCCTTTGTTTTGTTTTTTGTTTTTCTGGTCGAATGAAATATAAAATACTTTGTGACCAGGACAACAGGTGCAAGTTGTAATTCAGCCACCAGCAAAATTGATGAATCCCATTCGTTGGAGGTTAAATCCACTTTCTGTTGCTTCATTTAGTTTTGGGATTTGTGGATAGAGGTGATTTATTGCTCTTGTATTTGAGCATAGAGATTGTGTATCATGTAGCATATCAATGTCACTCATATTTCTGCACAACTGTCCGTTTCAGATACAAAGCCTGCCTGTTTTCAGAAATCTTTAATGTGGAGATATGGACTGGAACTTCTAGTTTATTTAAGCACTGGAAACCATGGTGGTTATGAGAAGTATTTCATCTGCCATGAACTTGTAGCATTAAATTCTTACCAAAATGCAACCAAGACTTCATTAAATATCTAAAATGGAAGAAAAGTATTATTTTGTGGTCACATGTTTAGTATATACTATTGTTAATGAATTAAGCGTCTAGTAAAGTAATGCCAAAATAATGATGGCATTAGAGGGTCTCAATATGTCAAGCCTGATGGTTTTAAGATTACCGAATAAATGAAGCACATGTTATTTCTCTAACAAAATAAACATTTTACTGGGTCCTAAAGCAAATTTACACCTGTTGCCCTGTTTTACTATATGTTCAGAATCAGAACGCCACACATGATGAAGAATAAACATGTTAATAATGGTTCTTAAAAAAAAGGGTAAAAATATATGAATAAGGTGATGATATTTCTCTTTATTTAGAAGTTATTACACAAAATAAAGTTATTGTATGCTGTGACTCTGATCTGGGGAACATTAAAGAAATTCATAGCCAGATATCAGACTCTGTTTCCTTTTAATCAAATTACTAATCATCCAAATGATTTAATTGGAAGTAGTGCATCAATTAACTGCATTAAATCTCTTTACCTGTAATTTCCAGCAGCAACCTTGATGGAGAACATAATGGTCAACACACTATCAGGAGCTATTCGCCACCCATCACTGGAGATTCATTTGTGTCGCAAGTGCAAAGTTGATTGGAGAAGAGAAAGTTATTATAAAGTGTTGAATAAAAGAGAAAGAAATTCATAGCTAGGCATATAAAACTCTGTTTAGTCAAACTATTCTGTTTACTGTTAATTGAGAGGCATGTGATTATAGAGCCGCCTAATTTGAGCATTTTTGGCTTAGACAAAAAAAACTTCTTTAACACGAGGCCACTAAACAAAATAACGTAATTTACTGGAGGTTCTTTGGTTCAGTGTATTTAAAGCTTATTAAAATAAATTTTACATAAAGTATTTAACTCGCATATTTCTAAGATAGCATCCCACACCTAAAAACATTATTAATAAACAAATCGGACTTGTTTCATAAAAAAAAACCATCAGGTGCATCCCCATTTGCATAGTTATGGACTTTTCTATGCCGTTTTGTAGCATAAATGCAACTGTCGCAGCTTTAACATAGCGGAGGGGGAGGGGCTATTAGACTTTGATGTTGAATGACAAAATAACTTTATAAAGTTCATACACTACACAGTTTAGTACACAGTGCATGTAGTATGTAAGTGCATAGTGTATAGTGCTTCATTTGTTGACCCAACTTCAGTGTTTTGAACAAATCGGTTGAATCGAGACTCATTAATGAAGTCACTTGTCGCCACCTACTGGCGTAATGATGTAACCTGCAGAAAGAGTCCCTGAAAAATGTATTTATTTAGCAAGCATTTTATTCCAAAGCTGAGGTGTGTTTAATTGGTTACAATAAGTAGTACATTAAAACCAAAATACATCAATATCAATACCTACATATTTAAAATGATACTTTTTTATTTATATAAAGTATTAATGCATGCAGTACATATTTTCTGTAATATTTCATCATAAAGATATAAACGATTAAAAGTAGATTATTTTGACAACAAACAAGAAAATAAGATTTTCATCAAATAAACAGTAAAATTACACCAAAAAAACATTTCACCACTGTATGTTGATTTTGTACGTTGCACATTGCATATATCATTTGTTTTTCTTTCACCTTTTAAATGATTAACCCATATTCCCATTCCCAAGTGCAAGCAGTATTGATGGTTACTGGAAGTCAGTTGAAACCATTTGCAAAGAATGGTTAGTGAAGGTCATATGTTACCAATGTATATTTCGTGTTTATTTTGTAGGCTGAGTGTGAGAGTGCTGGCAAAATACTGAATCTACGGTTGTGAAATTATGTGATGCTGAAAGACTCTTTTAAACTGTTCTCTGCTTGTTTCTTTGTGATAGATTTCCACATCAAGGGTATATCAGCACGGCGAGCATTGTACTCTTCAGCAAACTTAGTGTTGAACCGGGCCATCACATATTTCCAGTAATCTGAGGCCTCTATGCTAACATCTGCTGGGATGTGCCAGTCAGGAAAGATTTCTCTGTATCTTTTGTAAGGATGAGACTCATAATTAGTCTGGAAACACTTAAAACACTGTGCTTCACTGTGGACATCTGTTGAGCAGATGTCAGTCACTAATTTTTTATTGTTTTCATATCTGTATTGACCGAGTCCCTGAGGTCTGTGAACTGAAGCACAGTGATCAGTGTGAGCTTCTCCACCAGCCTCACAAGGAGCACTGCAGAATGGACACTGTTTTCCACATCCAAACACTCTCTTGAAGAGCTCATTCTGGGGTTTAATCTTGAGCTTGTGGAGTTTGCCCTGTATGTCGACTTTCTTCAGTTGTTCCTTCAGTGTCTGTTCCATCTCCTCTACAGATTTGTTTAGCCAGTCAGCAAATGGCTCTTGAGATGCATTGTTTAGGACCATCACTGTTTCTAGAGCATCTTTGGGAATTATTAGCTTTTGTTCAAGGTTCTTGCATATGCAATGTATGAATCCTTTGATGCCATCTTCATTTGTCTCATTCTGTGCCATTTTGACAGCTTCT
Source organism: Coreius guichenoti (assembly GCA_039654105.1). Lineage (NCBI taxonomy): Eukaryota > Metazoa > Chordata > Actinopteri > Cypriniformes > Gobionidae > Coreius > Coreius guichenoti. The sequence continues at coordinate 51,627,626 of CM077168.1, forward strand.
AGTATCTCCTTGGTGATTCCTCTAAGGTGACCTTCCTCCAACTCAAACACTTCATGTCCGTTTGAAAACTGTTTGGTGATTTTTTCTAATATCCAGCCCTTAACGAAGCGTTCATAGGAGCCGATGTATTTTACATACTGTTCGAAATTATCTTCATTCACAAGTTCCTTTAAGAGTGAGTACTGGAAAAATGCACGAGTGCTGAACTGAAATGCGTTTTTTCCCTGAAGCATTTTGTCAACAATGTCTGGACCCAAGGAGCTGTAGATGAATGTCTCAACTGCAGGCATCAAGCACAGTTTAGTGAATTCTTCTGCCTTTCTCTGACACTGATCACGATCATGGAACAGGTCCTTGAAATCATTGCGATATTTGTCTTTAAACTGTTCAAGGCATCTACGTGGGTCATTCTCCTTGATGAAACATTCGTGCATGTCTTGGAATGTTCTTGCAGAAAACCCACAAATGTACAATTTCAGGGACAGTTCAAATTCCTCTGAAAACCCTGTGTTCTTGTTGGACATTAATCTCTCATCAATAATGTGTAGGATCTCCTGAATGTAGGTGTCATGGTAATCTAAACATCTTTCTCCCTTATCCAGGACAAACTGAGAGCATGTCTGAATGATATTATCTGCTAACCTTTGTAGGTCCTCAGCAGAGTTGTCATTGAACACACGTTTAAACCACCTTTTGAACCAGACTTCTTTAGTGATTTTGAACACCCCTGTTCCATAATTCACCAGTTTTACTTTCACTAATTGCTCTGCAACAGAACCGCTTTTCTGTTTCATGTTTTCTCGAAGTTGCCTGAAAACACAATCATATATATTTCTTTTCGTCAATCCAGTAAATGACAGGTCATTTATGGTTTCTTGCCATATTTGTTCAAAAAATCTGTCAAGCTCTTTGTCAGTCATATGTGCATCACTCTTTGAGCTGTTGTTTTTGCGTAACTCCTCCAGTAGACCCAGCACTTTTTTCTCCATTGTATCTGTGAATGTTTTCTTGATGTTGTCCAGATTATTCATTCCTCTCCTAATGTCCACTGTTGCCTCGAGCTGCATCAGCAAAGAGCTCTCAGTTTCCCTCCTGAGACATTTTACGCTGCTCACAAAGTCTTCTTTGTACTTTTCCACAAGGTAGACATGACCCTCTGTTTGTTCAAAGTACTTGGAAAGATTTTCCATTGTGGTCTTTTCCAAAGTGTCAAGCTTTGTGACAGCTTCTTGCTTCAGTTTGCATAAAAGATCTTTCAGATCTGATTTGTCAGATTTCAGTTTGAATGTCTCAAAATTTGACACTCTGGTTTCAGCTAGAGTTAACCAAGAGTGCATATGCTTCTTGAAAGACCATTCCCATTTGTGGAATTCTGTGCACAGTCTCATGTATGCATCAGCCACCAAGCTATTCCTAAAGCTAAATATGAAGTTTTCAAATTTGACTGCATTCCACAAGCTTTTTGTCCACTCCAAAAACTCTGTTATGTTGTTTCCAGATGTTTTGTTTTTGCATTTTCCAATTACATCAATCATGTTCTTTTTAAGGTCATAGACGGCCTCGGAGTAGCCAGCGTTCACTGGTGCCATTGGAGGATTTCCATGCCAGAGCCCAGGGATATACCAGTTGCATGTCTCCGGATCATACTCCATCACATCAGTGAACATTTTATACTCCTCCTTGTTCTCCATTTTGGCTGCCGCTTCTGTCATCTCATTCAGTTGCTCCAGCAGAAGCTTTCGATCTCTCATGTTCTTGTCATGGGCTGATACATCAGCAACATTTTGGTGGACAAATTGACACTTGGGTTTTTTACCTACTTCCTTCATTCTGAGGAAAGCATGGACTACGATCTGCAAAATGTCCTTCATCTCTGTGGAATTCTCCATTGCGATGTTCATGATTGTGATATCACTCAATCCAACAACAAGTGTGGCTAATTCATTGTCATGTTCATGACTATCATCTAGTTTTGCCAGTTCAGGGGATTTCAGACCTTCAGTGTCAATTATCATTAAATAATCACAGCCAAGTTTTTTCTTGATGTCCTCTGTGACTTTGATCAGCTGCATAAAAGCTCCTCTGGTGCATCTTCCACTGCTGACGGCAAACTGAACTCCAAACATGGTATTCAGCAAGGTGGACTTCCCTGTGCTCTGGACTCCTAAAACTGTTACCACCATGATTTTATTGTTGGGCTGCACCAAAGAGTTGAGATACAGAAGCACATCCCTCACCCATCTGAGAGGAATATTTGATGCATCTCCATCAACCAGTTCCAGAGGGAAGCCATCCAACATCAGCTCAGCACATAGCCGGGGTAGGTGTAGCATTTGTTGACGTGATTCAAAGTTTTCTGGAAGCAACACTGCGGCTTCATAGAGTTGGCCCATTTCACGCAGGAAGTGCTCTATTCCTAAAGAACTGTTAGAGATCTGTTGGTCGAGCTGTGTGATTTCTTCTTTGTTTTCTGAAAATTTCTGACACTTTTCCTTGTACTGCTCACGGAGGCTAGAGAGGCTTTTTCGGGAGAGATTGTCAAGGTTCATCCGCATCCACTTCAAGAAGTAGGACCTCTCCTGGCTCGAACTTGATAGTGCACTAACAAAGCAGGACATTGCGTCTGAGATGTCATGTTTACTTTGTTGTTTTCTGAGTTCAGTCTTTTTAATCTGGAGATCACTCTTGTATGTCTCTATGTTTTGATCACCAGCTTTCCGGAGTCTGCATTCCTCTTTTTCCAGTTTTGCTAAATCTTTCCAGATTTTACCTTGAAGGGGAAGCTGATCCTCTTTGAACTGCAGTGTTTCCTGTATATTTTTCGTTAAGACATCTGCATTATCTTTTGCTTTCTGACATTCTTGAATGTCTTCATCAACTTGAATTCCAAGTTCATGTGCTATAGTGTCCATTCTCTCCAGACATGCTTTTTCTGGATGATTATTAATTATGTGATTTACTGCAGAATGCAGATTTTTGACAAAATTTGCATCGTTTTGATTGGTCTTCAGAATTATGTTGTTCTTCTTCAAACTCATTTCAGATGCGGTCTTTTTCAGCTGCTCCAAATTAAATGCTTTGCTTTGCACATTGCCCACTAAAAAAAACTGTGCTTTAGCATGTTGGTTGGTGAGTAACTTGTAGTTTGTGTCCAGATCGTCAAAGAACACAAAAACTGCAGTGGAGGTCTGGCATAAGAAGGAGTACTGTGTTTCAAAGGTCCTGATGTCACCTCTCAAGTTTGCAACAGCCACAGGTTCAGGAAAAACATCAATGTTTTTATTTCCACAAGGTAGATACCAGCCCATCTCCACTAATCCATCTGATATCTTTCTTGGAACGTCTCCACAGTCCATGTCATGATGTACAAAAGTGTCATGATATTGTTGGGGGTTGCTGAGCAATTTGTTTAAGATCTGAGATTTAGAAATGCTGCAGTCACCAAGTCTAACAAAGGACACTAGGGGGAGCTCAGAGTGAACAATTCTGTCCTCCACAAAACCTTTTGGGTCTGACAAGGAATGAGGTCTAAATTTTTTCACAATATCTCTCATGGCCCAAAGCATGTACATGCACTGTTGCGTGTCACACTTTGGAAGAAGTAAAGGGACAGAGAACTGACACATTGACATTTTTGAGACCATTTCCTGTTGGAGGAAGCCATCTGCACAAAGAAAGAGGGCAGTCACTATGTCTAAAGGGTTTACACTGCTATTCTGATCGTTCAGAAAATCGAATGTGTCATTGTAAAAATCTAAGCTTTGCAAATCCTCATTCTCATCTGATGAATATTTGACACTTCTTGCAGTCACATTCACCATCATCAGTTTCTTCAGGAACAGCCATGGCAAAGACGATAGAGACTGGGCTGGCTCATCTGTCACTGACCTTGTGTCAATCTGTAGCACATTGCTGAGTGACAGTTTGTTCGGGTAGTACTGCTCCAACCCCAAATCATGTAAAAGGCTCTGGATGTTTGTTTCTGTTGAAAAAGTAACAGAACAATCATCAATTGTTTCTACTCATTTCACAATTTTATAAATGTATCAAATAAAATTAGACGTAAAATTTGCTATATTATACTAACTGGTTTGAGCATACGTGACTGCTTCTTTGCTTCTGTTGCCATTTGAAAGCACTTTTGTAATGTGAAAAGAGTACTTCTTTCCAGGACTTAGGTCACAGAAAACCACAGTTCTTGATTTTGTTATCTTTTCCTGAATGATTCCGCCATTCTGGCTGCAAACAACATGAAACGTGTTCTCCTCACAGCCAGATGCATCCCAAATAAGAGTAACTGATGATGTGCTCACACTCTCAACCTTGAAGTTTTCAGGCGGGACTGGCCCTGCAATCATGAAAACATTTATGTTGTTAGTTCTTTTTCAGTCAATTTCTAGGACACATTGTCATACAATTCTAGGTTCATAATGCATGGACAGACAAAAAGAGAATTACTGGTGCATGCAGTCACTTCAACTCCCACACTTCGTTCTCCATTGTCTGCTATTGAAACAAGGGTGAATGTGTATTCAGTCCCTGGACATAGATCTTCCACCTCTATGGCTGTGTCATTTGTGATAGTAGAGGTCTTTGTAGCTGTGATATCATAGTAGGTCAACTCAAATGTAGAAATGTTGTCTGGGCTGTCCCATGTAAGAGTAACAGAACTGGTCCCAATAAACTGCACTAAAATTTCACTTGGTGCAGAAAGGTCTGTGGAAACAAGAAGCATACATTTTTACTACAGTCAGTAGTGATTGGTTTATCTGTATAAATATGCATTCACTAATGCTCAAACAGTTATCGCTGCATGTCAGATGAGATCTTTCTTTTATAATAATAATAAGAAAAAAAAAGTTGTGAGATTGATAGGAACAAGACATTGCGTCAGTAGCTGACACTATAGGGAAAGTCCCTTTCTTCAAAATACTGATTGAATCGCATCAGTGTAACTACACTAACAAATGGCATCTCAGTGCTCCCAAATGGCGGGTCTATTTGCCTATATATGCCGTCACTGAGTGCCATTTCATCAGAATCTTTCGACTGAGGAAAACAGGCAAGCAAACACTATCAGTGCAAACATAATAACACTGCAAGTGTATGCAATGTCTCATTCCTGTCTTTTTTAGGGAACCAAAGTTACATTAGTAAGTTAAAGGTTACATAACGGTTCACTCGACATTTTGTCAGTAGCTGGTGCTATGGGGAACGCAATCCAACAATGCTGTGTTATTAGCGCAGGACTGTCCCAGCCCATAAGGCAGCACTGGACAGTAGTATTACTGGCAGTAGGGCTTGGTGTAAGGAAAAAACTTGTGTGTGAGTGTGATGCACATAAACATAATTTGGTGGCGTCCAGTACACAATAGTCTAACCCTCAAGCAGCCAGGATCTGCGCCTGTAGTGCAGGGACGTCCAGGTTATAGAATGTGGTAAACGTAGAGGGCGATGACAAACCGGCTGCTGCCCAGATGTCACTAATAGACACCCCTCTTGACCAAGCCTAAGAGGAGGCCATTCCCCTGGTGGAGTTGGCCTTCACTTTGATAGGGACAGTCTTTGCTTTGTCACCGCAAACTCTTTGGTGTGGCCTCTGAATCATATGAAAAGCTGCTCTGAGAGCCGGAAGTGGCTAGAGCGCTCTATATATACTCTAAGGGCCCAAACTCTAAACAGAGTGGAGGGAACTTTAGGCACACAGTCATTAAGGATGACTTTACAGTCATTCAGCCCAAACTTGAGGCAGGATGCACTAACGCCTACAGGTTTCCAACTCGCTTAACCGAGGCTAGAGCCAGCAATAAAGTGTTTTTAAGCAATTCGGCTGACTGCAGCAGCTTGAATGGAGGGCCTCGAAGGGCCCTCAAGATGGTGGACAGGTCCCAAATCTGAACAATATGAGGGGTTCAGCCATTGGGCTCTTCTAAGGAACTGAACGATTAGCTCGTTCCTACTCACCGGCTGGCATGCAATGGGGGCGTGGTATGCTGCAATAGCTGGCACATAAATCTTGGACGTGGACGGGGTCCGCCCGCTGTCCAGCTGCTCTTGCAGAAAGGAAAGAATTGACGCCACAATTTACAGGGCCACGATTCCAGACGGCGCATTGCTTGCTTCGTCGAGGGGCCACACATGAAGGCTCCAGCTGAGGGTGCCAGATTGAGCTGCCTGCTTGGGAGAGGAGGTCCCTCCACAGCGAAATAGGCCAAGGTGCTGCCGTCAGCAGTTACACCATCCTGGGGAACCACGACTGGCTCTTGCAGAGCAGGGTCACCTGGAGAATGACTGTATGTCCTCTCTGATCAAGGCATACAGGCGCACTTAAGAGGAAAATATTGCTCCATCAAGAAAATATTAGACATGAGTGATCTCCTTCAAGGCAAAGGGTTCCACTTCCACCTTCCCACAGACATTCCAGATGCACCCTGGTTCAGCCCAAAGGTTGTGCTGTGCCCACAGGAGGAAGAGTCTCACCAGTCTGTTCAGAGGGTGCTGCCAGCATCCTTTGCAATGTCTTGAGCGGACAAAGATTTGAATGATTCCACAGGTCACTGAATTTTCAGAGTGCTCCAGCAACAGCCAGGGGTCCACATCTCGGCAGAGTTGAATACAGCACCCAGGAAACATATTTGCTGGCTGAGTGAAAGCAAGCTTTTTGCCAGGTTGATTCTGAATCAACTTGTGAGCACATAGCCTGTCCGTCGACTGGGCCATAATAAGTCAGTCGTCAAGATAGTTTAGGATGCACACCACCTTCTGTCTCAGGGGGGAGAGTGCCACATCTTCGCATTTCTTGAAGGTGCCAGTGACAGTCTGAATGGTAGGACAGTAAACTGCGAAGCCACTCCTTCGAACGCAAACCTCAAGAACAGTCTATGATGAGAGACTATCTGGATATGAAAGTGTGCATTTTTAAGATCCACTGATAAAAAATAATCTGTGAGCAAATCTGCGAGAGGATACTTTTCAAGGTTAGCGTTTTGAACAGCCGTCTCATGAGGGTGCAGTTCAGCAGACTCCGATCGAGGATAGGCCTACTGGTACGCAGCACATGCTTCTCGCTGTCTTAAAACCGTAGACAGGACCACGTCCCTGAAGTGAGCAGCCTTGTTTGATTGTGTTCAGAACCCACTCCTGGTATGGCTTCCCATGCATGCCGATGGGCACCGAGAGGCTGGGATGCTGTGAGTGGCAGCTCGCCACGCTGAGGCGGAAGAGGAGAAAAGCCCTTTTGTTGAAGGTGTTTGTTTTTATTATTTGATCCGCTGCAACAGTGATGAACTGCTTTATTGCACACACACTCAGTGGGTCAACACCAGCATTGGTAACAAACAAACTGTCTCCACCGCCCTGAACTGAATAGAGGCGTGGAAGATGAACACACAGGAGCTTAGGGAGTGGCCCGACCAAAGCGGGAAGGGGCTGCCTCCTCTTCACTCCTGACTCGTCAGGAAGACTGCTTGGGCTGCTGTTCAGGGTCCAACACTACCTGGCTGCGCTTAACGCTCCAAGAGTGCTGCCGGACTCTTGGCTCTGCTTTAGGCTGGGCCCGAGCAGGTGCAGGTGTCGTCTTGACGCACTGCTGGGTTGTCGAGGACCTGGGGCAATTTGAAAATTTAGCAACTTCTGAACCACGGTAAAGCGTTCGGCAAAGCCGTCCACAGCCGAGCCGAAAAGGCCCATCTGAGAGACCGGGGAGTCAAGGAGGGCTGTCTTGCTGCCGTCCTTGATCTCCATTAAGTTGAGCCAAAGGTGGCGCTCAAGATAGCGGGCTGCTCATACCCCCTCTGCTCCACACCATCAACAAAGGTGAGGGTGGACAAAACTAATGAGTGGATGTGAGCCGAATAGGAGGCACACCATGACTTCCGGGAAAACTGAGCTGGTCTCTGGCCCGTTGGCGGCACCCCGGCTGCAGGAACCACTAATCAAGGCAGCTACATGAGGGGTCAGCTGGAGCCGACCAGATCTGACACAATGTCGAGTGAACCGCTATCGAAAGGGAACAGGGTCAATTTTGATTTCAGTCAGAAAGTAACTATAATTTTGTTACCTTGTAACTTGGAAACATCTTCCTTTTGATATGACTCAACAGCACATGCTCCTGAAGTAAATGTTTGTGGTTCGTCTTCAAGGTATTCACTGGCGTCTTCAAATTCCTTAATTTGACAGTTTTTATAACGTTAGTGACATGCAAACTCAGGTAGAAAGATCAAAGAAATCTGCCTTGTGAAAGAAAAAAAACGTGATACTTACTTCATTCTCTTCATTCTCACTGTGGCAGTCCATTTTAACTGCTTGTGAGTTGATTGAGACTCCTAAGAAAATATGTTGCAGTTTTAATTACATAATTAGTAGGCTATAAATGATTCAGTAATTGTTAAAACAGGGTTTCTGCAGGTTTCACCAAGTCAAATTTAAGACTTTTTAAGACCACTGTGAATGAAATTTAAGACCTATATCACGCAATAAAAAAACATACAAAGGAAATGCAGAATCACAAAATTACTTGCAAAGCAAATTAATTTATTCAAATTGAACAAAGTATCAATAAACTTGCACTTCCCCATAGCTCAATCCCACCAGGATTTCGCAATATATATATATATATATATATATATATATATATAGGTGATTTTTTGACTGATTTTGTGGTGGTAATTTCCAGAAATTCCAAAAATGTGCATGTTTTTTTTTTTCATAATTAGGATGCCACCTTTACAATATTATTATGTTAGATGCACAATAGTCACACATGACAATAAAACAAACAAAATGCATAAATCTTGTTTGGTATCTTACAAAAAAAAGGCTAGTCCAGTGGTGTGCTATCTAATATGACCAAAATCTTATAAGTAAACCACAGCAATAAGCAATTGCTTAATATAAGTAAAAAGTTCTCAAGAAATTAAGTAATCAAGTAAATGGCCAGTAATAAAATAAGAACTTATAAACAAATGACAATAGGACAAATAAATACAACATAAAGATACAGATACAAACAGTGCAACAAAAAGTTTAAGTACTGTTTGTTTTTTCCCCCGTTGTTGTTGTTGTTTGGTTAACATGAATGACACAGACAGAGCGGGTATAGGCTATATTAGGTTGCTTTCACTTTAAGACCTACAGTAATGCGCAGATCCAACACTGACACACGTCCCAAACTTGTTTACTCAAATTATTTACGCCAATATGGACATTTAGGCTTAATTGTGTGTATTTGATTGTTCAAGGGCAATAAGCCTAGAAATAGAACACATTCGGTATACTCGCGCGAGCGCTGACAGGCGGCAAACGCGTGCACAGAATCCGCAGCCAGTTTGACATCGGTCTGTGTGTCAGTAGTAGTACCAAATTGAGTTCCTGGTCTACATCGCTTTTATTAACTCTTTTTTTAGTGCTATCAGGCATATCATACGTTTTATTTGGTCATTCATCCACCTTGCGTAATCGCTTCGCACGGTCCTTGGCGCTTATGCGAGATGGCAGGTGAGAAAGACTCGCCTCCACTTTTACGATCGTGGAACTGGAAGAACTGGAGAACTATTTAACTATTAGCTGAAGAATAAAATCTGTCTTGGTACAATCCGAAAGAGACTCGCGCCAATAACACGAAAGCTGATTGGTTGCAATATAAGATGCATATTGGTCTCATTTGTAGTCGTAATACAGCGAATTATATTCGGACTAGCGAAAGAAAGAACTACAACACCCTGGAATAAACACACACACACACTAAAGCGCTGCGGGAGCATTTTAATGAGCATTAGAGGTAGCGTTACATGGACGTAGGAAAATTAAGACCTGTTTAAAATTATTTAAGACCTAGAACTCAATACTTCAGCGAATTTAAGACTTTAACGCTGAGGCCTAAAATTTTGATTTTGAAATTTTAAACTTTTTTACACTTTTTAAGACCCCACGGAAACTCTGTAAAAGTAGAGTGATTAAAATGGTGGCTTCATTTCAAGTTTACATTATCACACTGTATTTGGGATTTAAAGCTTTCTTAAAGATCAGGTAAGGTACAAAGGGGCTAAAGGCGCACCGAGGTAAAAGGCGCATTTGACTTTTTTCGCTTTTAAACCACTAGATGGCACAAAAATTCAACTCAGCACTTTTCTTAACAACCACTTTTGATGATGAATGTGGAAATTTGGCCGTTCCTTGACGCGATCGCGGGCTGCAACGCAAATTCGAGCAACAGTTTTTTAATAACACAAGAATATGTAAAAGTATGGTATTTGGGGTAAAAGGCGCCCCCGCTGTTGGGGCGAAAGACACAATAATTAACATGATAATAAACAGCTGGCTGACTTTTCCATTTGTTGACATGACATGGTTAGATTCAGATGGTAAATATCATATATCAAATTGAGTGTCCACCTTATATAGATAATAATCTATAAAATAATTATAATAAATATAATAATATAGATAGGCAATCACTATATTTATAATCAAACCATCATATTTAAAAATCTACTTTCAACTTTAGTTAGTGTGTAATGTTGCTGTTTGAGCATAAAAAAATATATGCAAGGTTAGCTTGAAGCTCCAAGTCCACTTCAAAAGGAGATATATTATTTAGCAGTATCCACATTTCAAGAACTACAACGGACAACTCGTTTGGACTATTGTTTTTTTTTCCGGATCTTGTGAAGTCACGATGTTACACATTTAAATAATCTCCGCCCACGGATTTCGCAAAAAAGAGGGTGCACATTTTACGGAGAACAGCTTCCAGAACCTAAGACAGTACAATGTAGGCTACGCACAAAAGCTCCTCCTGAAAGACAATCTGTTGTTTATGGATGACAACTTGTAAGTATGTCTTACTCTTTGTAGTGGTGTTTTCTATTAACAGCTCCAATTATAAGTTTTATGTAGTTGCTATGATGTAAACAAAGTGCAAAGCTTCGCCTCCGCTAGCCTGCTAACTAACATTACAGTATTGATGTAGTGTTTACTGTAGCTTTTGTAAGCTCTTGCTTTTGTAAGACTGTTCCCCACCCCTTAGGAAAATTATCCATGATTTTGTGATCAATTACTGTTTGTGTTACCGACAAATATGATTAAATGGTGGATAACATTGTATCTTTAATCTATAAGAAAATTACAAAACATACCACTCTGAAACGTCCTGTGAAATCCATGCTTGCAAAGTCCGTGCTTGAAATCCTTTCTGCACGATCCTCTTGTTCATAACATTGTCAGAGTCTGAATTGGTTTGAAATTGAGGCCATACTTAATTATTTACACCAGAGCAGAACTTGCTGTTATGAAGGGGCGTGACATTTCCCGAATATGCGCTAAGCGGTGCCAATCACAACACACTGGGCCAGATAACCAATCCCAACACATTTCGTATTTTGGAAGGAGGAACTTCATTACAACAGGAACTAAACGGCGCGTTCTAGCAAGACTGGGGAGAGAGGTGCTGTAATAATGTAAAATATGTGAAAAGATTGTTCAAAAAATATTTTTGAACAATCAAGCATGAAAACATATTCTAGTACACCTAAAAAAACAAAATTAAGACTTTGTAAAAGGGCATAATAGGACCCCTTTAGATATTTTTTAAATTAATATTAATAATATTAATATTAAAAACGTAGTATTTGTATCAATACTTTGCGCCTTTGCCCGTCGTTGTTGAGCCTTTTACCCCATGCCATGTGTGGGATAAAAGGCCCACTTTGCCACCTCATACATTTATAAGCTTTTTAAACAAACACTTTCATGATTTATTTTCACACAAAATCTGTTGCTCCATTAGTTCAATAAAAACATATTTTTTCTGCAATCACACACTATGGGAGTAGTGAAAAGCGATTTTTTTTCTGTGTGCCTTTAGCCCCATTGTACTCTACATTTCTATTTGCAAACCATTTTACTTCTATAATGTGATGTATGTGACACTATCAGAAATTGACTGAATCACGAAAAAGCCTGTGCAATAATTTGTTAAAACTGCAAAACAGAAATGCAATAATTAAAAGACAAGTATAACCTAACCACCAAGGATAACTCAATAGTAGGGCTGCAACTAATGATTATTTTGATAATCGATTAGTTGGGTGATTATTTCTTCGATTAATCGGATACAAAGCCCAATTTTCTTTCTTTCTTTCTTTTATTTATTGACAAAACACACTATTCCACATCCTGCCCAATGCTGTCCTTCAAACAAACGTGCCAATTTACGATTAATCCAGGATTAGGCCTTAGTTTAATTGGCTTTTATAAACATGCCTTTTAGAAAAAAACATTACTGGTGTGAATCTTGAGACAAAACAATGGCAGTGGCATATTTTAATATGTCAGTGCAAGTTGCTTCCAGTTAAAACAGCTCAAACATGCATTTTAGTCTGGGACTAATTTAAGCCTTGTCTGTGAAATCAGGGGTATACCTATGAGTTATAAAGCAAAAGGACAGTTTAAATCTCTATATTAAAAATTAAGATAATAATAAAGATAATAAAGAAAAAGAAAAACACAAGTCTGGACACAGTAACCTGTTACTGTCATTTCTTTATCCTGTAAATATAAGAAACGTCTTACATTTATATTCAATTACACGCTGTTATTCCTTTACAACACTCTCATAATATACTTGAATTACATGTAGACTTTTAAACCTAAATGTAACGTCCAACAACAGATATTTCAGCAAAATTAATATTTTTTTGAATGGCCTATTAATTGTCTCCCTCTCTAATGTATGTTTGACGCGCATGCGCGCCGGCGCTCGTTCAGTAAACGAAGTTTAACGCAGATGAGTATTCATGCAAAATAGAAATGCTCGCTTGAATTTGTAACATTTACAGATAAGGATATCCGTAAAATGACAAAAGCTTAAGATAAAGCTAAAGAGATAAAGCTGGCCTATAAAAAAATGATTAATGAATAAATCAAATGTATTGTTGTTGTTGTTGTAGCATATCAAACAGTTTGAAGCGGGTAATGAAGAACTTTAAAACAGAAATATTTTTTTACCACTCTTAATTATTATTACCAGGTGAACCAATTCTAGGCTTTTGCCATTTGGGAACGAAGCCAGGATGAATTCACAATAACAAATAACACTATAGGCAAATAAAGACGGTGATTCTGCAAATCTTATCGATTAATACTTACAACTTATCCAAGTGCTGGAAAACCTCTGCTTTCCAAAGTCGTAACTCCAGATACCGAGGCTCTAACCAAACGTGTGCTCGTATACCCGAACAGTGAGTGACTCACCAGACTAAACCATTTAGGCAATTGTTTATATTGCAGTAGTGTTGATACCCTGTTAGTTTAAGCGCTTTGAGAATACTTAGCCTACGTTTGCTTACATCTTTATTCTCTCCGAATTAACCGATGGTTCTACTCCTTAAATTTGTGCAAAAATGTAACCACAACCCATAACACGTTTTCAGTGGTTTGGTCCTAACAGTTAAAATGAAACTATGAGTTATAACTAAAACGAAACTGGTTTGGTCCAGACATTTCAAATAAAACTATGAATTACATATAAAACGAAACTACTACAAAGCATTTTTTTTGGTAAATCTCGAATAGGCCTATGCAACGGGAATGAGAAAACCTTTTTTTTTTCGATGTACTGTATAAGAGCGTAGAAAATGTAATAAAATGTTGTAAAAAAAAAAAAAAAAAAAAAAAAAAAATGTGGGTAGTCATAAATATACATGTAGGGCAAAACATCCATAGAACTGAAGCACAGGCCTGTCAATTGTTCTGTTTCAAACCAAATATTTAGATATTTCTTGCACTTGTGATCCATATACAGCACCTGCCAGAGTAATATTGCATAATCATTAGTACATAATCATATGTACTAACATTTAAATTAATAATTTGATAAAGTGCACTTGTTGTGTACATACCTGTTTTTACATTGTACTTATATTTTTAAAAATACCTGCATGAAAATACAGCTGTAATTCATTTCTGTAATTACATCTATAATTACACTGTTCCCTTAGTCCTTAACCCACCCTTAAACTTACCCATACCACCACACCTGTCCCTAACTTTACCCCTATCCCACCTCAATAGCAGCAAAAGTGTTATGCAATACAATGTGAACACAATAACTACATTTTACTTATTTTTTGAAGTAAGTATAGTAGTTAAGGGCACATAATATGAAGTATGACCTTGTCAGGGTACTGTAAATTACCTGAGAGTTGTATTGTTCTATCCAGCCCACTAGGGGGACTCAAGGAGTTCTGTATGGGCTAGTTATACAGAGAAGTGTGTTCCTGATGAAAACAAACTGAATATAGTGTTGTTCCCTGCGCTCTTCAGTAAACCTGCAAGAGATGATTAATGCCTCCTTGTAATTGCATACCAGACAGACCTAATAATTTCCTGTTCAAAAAAATTCCATTATGAACCATTTGTAAATTACTGTGGGGCCAGTATTCTGTTCTTATGTTTTATTTCAATAGACATACTCTGATTGCCATTTCATTAAGCCAAATTTCTTTATGAACTGAATTTGTGATCGTTCATTCATTCTGTTTTCAAAACCTCCCAGTGTTCTATTGATCAAACTGGCCTACACATACGGCAGGCTAATGGAGGTGATGCTTTGCATATGGTGACTTTCACTCTTCCGGGTTATCAGTCTGGCTTGGAACAGCATGGAAGAACAGATGGATTGGCCTGTCTTTGCATTTAAAAAACTGGAAGTTTTGTTATAGACACTAACTTATACAATAACTTATCAACTTCCCAATCTCTGATGGCACTTTGTAAGGTTTTTATCTTCAGACTTCTTCTATTGACACGTCTGCGTCTGGCAGGCGGCACAGTCTCTGACAGCTTTAAAGAATGCAATCAGTTCTTCTATATGCATACAGCACCCACAGGTATCCGAGGGGGGAATCTGAAGAGGATATGCCAACGCTACGGAGATAAGCTACGTTATGCCACACTGTACGACGGCAGTCGCCGGCTAGCACTTTATTCAGCCTACACCTTCAAAAAGTCAGATGGACAGAGGAGGATGGACA
The DNA here is from genome assembly GCA_039654105.1 of Coreius guichenoti. Classification (NCBI taxonomy): domain Eukaryota; kingdom Metazoa; phylum Chordata; class Actinopteri; order Cypriniformes; family Gobionidae; genus Coreius; species Coreius guichenoti. The sequence goes on from CM077168.1 coordinate 51,642,658, forward strand.
CACCCTGGATGTATGAACCACAGGTAACAGATACACTATGTTTTATATCATAATATTTTATTTGGTTACACTTTATTTTGATGGTCCACTTTAGACATTCTACTAACCATATGTAACTTTGCAACTGCATGTCATCTAGCAGTCATTAGAGTATTAGTAGACTGTTAGGTTATGGTTAGATGTTAGGGTTCGGTTCGGTTTAGTAGAATAAATTGACATGCAGTTGCAAAGTTATTTATAGTCAGTAGAATGTCTGTTGGGGAGCATCAAAATAAAGTTTTAGCAGATAATAAGCAGACAGTCTTGATAGTTAGTAGAATGTCTAAAGTGGACAGTTTAAATAAAGTGTTTTGGGTGTATTTCAGATACACTATATTGCCAAAAGTATTGGGACACCCCTCCAAATCATTGAATTCAGGTGTTCCAATCACTTCCATGGCCACAGGTGTATAAAATCAAGCACTAGGCATGCAGACGCTTCTACAAACATTTGTGAAAGAATGGGTCGCTCTCAGGAGCTCAGTGAATTCAAGCGTGGTACCGTGATAGGTTGCCACCTGTGCAATAAGTCCATTCGTGAAATTTCCTCACTACTAAATATTCCACGGTCAACTGTTAGTGGTATTATAACAAAGTGGAAGCAATTGGGAACAACAGCAACTCAGCCATGAAGTGGTAGGCCACGTAAAATCACAGAGCGGGGTCAGCGCATGCTGACAGAGTCCTGACCTCAACCCGATAGAACACCTTTGGGATGAATTAGAGCGGAGACTGCGAGCCAGGCCTTCTCGTCCAACATCAGTGCCTGACGTCACAAATGCGCTTCTAGAAGAATGGTCAAAAATTCCCATAAACACACTCCTAAACCTTGTGGAAAGCCTTCCCAGAAGAGTTGAAGCTGTTATAGCTGCAAAGGGTGGGTTCCAACTCCATATTAAACCCTACGGATTAAGAATGGGATGCCATTAAAGCTCATGTGCATGTAAAGGCAGGCGTCCCAAAACTTTTGACAATATAGTGTATTTTGAACCCGTTTACACTGTGTATAAAAATGTCATACACTTTAAACAAAATAGCCTTTATTTTGTCAACAGAGAAATAAGACCAAATGACAATGTCCATATATATTTAAAATTCTGTCAATATAAGTTTATATATGGCTTATGATTTCTTGTTCTTTTGCCTTCCATAGCTGGTTTCTGCTGATGAAAGTGGGAACATGAGAGTCTTGCCCTCTAGTGGTGAAACCGACCAGCTGCTTGAGGAGAGCCAGGCTGTGCTAGTAGATTATGTTGATGCAGTGGAGTATGAGCGAGGCCCACTTAACCCTGACCAGCACCAGGCCGACAACCAAGACAAAGCAGCTACCTATACACTCACAAATGTGGTACCTCAGATCACAGACTTTTTGGAGGGCCCGTGGGCCACATATATTGATATGGTGCGCCGGCGCCTGAATAACTTCTGCCGTGGGTCTGCCTATGTGGTGACCGGGGTGACTGTATCGGGGATGACCATCCAAAGAGGAAGTGAGGAACGCATGGCTGTCCCAAAGCACTTGTGGTCAGCTTATTGCTGCCCGCGCTTTGACCGAAACTCTCCCTATGACGTACGGTACATGTTTCCCACTTACGCAGCATATGCTCTGAATGAGATAGTGGGACACAGTGTTACAGAAGTGCCTTTGAAGGCTTTAGAGACCTTTCTGAAAAATCAGACTGGCATGGACAAAAGCGTGGGCATCTTTTTCAAGGACTGTGTCTCAGAAAATACGCACACCAATGGGAAGTGAACTAAAGCGAGTTTGTGAACTCTGGATTTATGTGTGCAAGCATGTAGATAATGAATGCAAAAACCTGTCAAGATAATTATATATATAAACTAATAAAGAAAAAGTCCAGTGAATGTGGCTTACAGGAAGTTCTGCTAAGAGAGCTGAGCAAAGACAGCTAAAGGTTTAATAATTGCTGTAATATTTTGTACTACAAAATAGTTAAATTAAATTAAGTCAGCCATGTACAAACCCAGCTAACAGGGAACGCTCCCATAACTTTCACTTATGTTCTTTAAAAGTTATGTAAATGTTAGGACAAAACATTCTTAAAATGTTGTTTATGGAACGTTCTTATAATGTTATTAATAGTTAATATACATTCTCGTAATGTTGAGAGAAAACGTTCTTAGAATAACATTCCTTGAAAATTCGTATCATTTATTTTTAAGTTTTCATGTTATCATAAAATGTTTTGAGTACAACGTTCATGGAATGCCCTTATGATGTAATTTGTACTTGATGAATGTTCTTGTAATGTTGAGAAAACGTTCTTAGAATAACATTCTCAGAACGTCCTTATAATGTTATTTTATTTGCTGAATGTTTTCATAATGTTATCATAAAACGTTCTGAGTACAACGTTCATACTTTTGTACTTAATGAATGTTCTAGTAATGTAGAGAGAAAATGTTGTGAGAACAACATTCATGGAACGTCCTTACAATGTTGTTTTACTTGATGAACATTCTCATAACATTGAGAGAAAACGTTCTTAAAACGTTTAAAAACAGGGTGTTTTGAACATTCAGAAAACATTCAGAAATAACTTTTTCAGTATGATAGAATGGAATGTTCCTTTAACGTTCACATAAACCAAGAAAAATAATTCTTAAAACATAAAAAAAAATGGAACGTAGAAATAACATTTTCATAACTTGTTAGCAAAACATTCTAAGAACATATTTTTGTCAGCTGGGAAGACACTACCTGAGAAGTGAATAAAGTCACCTATCAGATTTTGTCACTTTTTGTGGATAATTTCCATTCTTATCATGCCACACTTTAGAGCAGAGTATGTGCTCTATGACTTATCATAGCATGTTTTTTACACAATTCACAGATGAGTACTCATATAGTTAAAGTCTGCTCTATTGTTATTGTTTAACGGTATTTGTGAGAGCAACTGCTGACATTTTGCACTGAATGGACTCAATTTCCACTCAGTCCTAGAAGAAAAGAAAAGTATAGTTTATTGTTCTCACTGTGCTTGCGTAGTGTTTCATTAAATTAATTTTGTCTAAAAGTAGATATCTTCAGTTAAATTTCTTCTCTATCACATCTTATTCAGGCTCAGGGTGTGCTGGCTGACTCTAACATTAGCCATTGAACATTAGGCCGGTAGTGAGCAAATTTACCTTCCTGATTTGCATGTAGATGAGGATAACAGCACACTGAAGTTTGTCTTATCAATATGCTTTACATTCAAGTTTTATTGTAGATCAGACTCTCTGAACATGGTTTTGCATGTGCTTTGTACTCTGTATTAGCATTTTCAATGACTCATATTATTCTCCACCTACCAGTGAAGAGTCATTCGATTTGAAATGAGATAAAGACAGTCGATAGGAGAGCGTGAATATAAGCCAGTCATAGAAAAAGGAGTGACGTTTTTTTCTGAAAATATTGCTGTGTTACTGTCCTACTGTCAGTCCAAAGAACATTTCACAGAGAAGAAAGACAACTCTTTAGGACAACATGAAGCTCACGGTCAGTTGCTGGCTCTGGTTTGGAAACTTGCTGATCCTGCTGACGTGCTTGATATTAAGATCACAGGCTGGAGTGGTGGAAGACTTCTCTCGTGTCGAGCGCTGTAAGGACTTTCTTTATATGGGCACTCCACCACGAGGTTACCTCAGTACTTCTCAAAAAAAGATCTGCCAGCGGTTTGTGGACGAGCCTCGCTTCATCACCCTCTACAACCCTCAAAAACACATCCCCATCTATTCAGCGTACATCTTCAAGAAATCAGATGGGGAGAAACGGGTAGACGTTCCCTGGATGTTTGAACCACAGGTGAGTGTGTGCTAAGAAGAACATATTCAGTAACCTCAACACTATGAACACTTTTGATCAACTTTTACATTGTTCCAAAAAAATTCAGTTTCAAATAAATGCTGTTCTTTGGACTTACATGAAAATATTCTATTTAGCAGCATAACCATTTTAAACAATAATAATTTCAAAAATTGTTTAATGAGCAGCAAATCATCATATTAGAATGATTTATGAAGGATCATGTGACACTGAAGACTGAAGTAATGATGCTGAAAATTCTATTAAAATAAAAAACAGTATATACATGTGTGTGTGTGTGTGTGTGTGTGTGTGTGTGTGTGTGTGTGTGTGTGTGTGTGTGTGTGTGTGTGGTCCTGGTAAATCCTACGTTATGTGGACAAAATGTCCCCACAAAGATGGCAATATCTAAAATCCTTGTCCTTGTGGGGACATTTTTGTCTTGATGAGGAAAACAGCTTATAAATCATACAAAATTATGTTTTAAAAATGCAGAAAGTTTTCTGTGATGTGTAGGTTTAGGTCAAAGTCCCTTTAAAACAAGTCATTTCACTCGGTGGCCATCTTTGAAACGCCTCTCGGGCATGCAAGTGCAGCTCCTATCTCTTTGAATGGGGAAACATCAAATTCTACAACTGTCTCATAAATTTGGTTTCTAAACGCTCGAATCCTGACAAAAAAAACTGCATTTTTCAGCCTGGACAAAGTTAATACGCATATGCAGTCCTAAACGTGTGTCTCAGAACTGTTTCTATAGCAACCAGAGCAGCAGCTGCAGTGATGCAATGACTTTACTAATCAATGATTGGCTCATTCATTTAGAAGGCGGGGCTTATTCGCCATATTGGGCGTTGCACTTTGTCTCATTAATAAGTAATCGGAGTGCACCGTCTTCCTATATATAAAGTCTTTGGTTTAGGGTTAGGGGATAGAATACAGTTTGTACAATATAAAAATCATTATGTCTATGGAACGTCCCCATAAAACATGAAAACCCAACATTTTTGCATTCTCTCGCAAAAGTTTTGCGTTCCCCCAAGAATGCAAAGTTTCTTGAAGGAATGCAAAACTTTTGCAAAAGAACGCGAAAGCATCGAAATATCATTTTTCCTTCCATCTCATATCATATCACCATATCCCTTTAGGAGCTCCATATGAATGTGATCTTGGTATTCATTTACAGTAATCATTACATTTGGCAATGCCTCTGGGTCTCTAAATCTAGAATCGTTAGAGACTGCGGTCTTTAGCGTCCTTGTTAGTGCGTCTGCCTCCCATGCCAGTTCAAGTCCCGCTCAAAGTGGGTCGAGTAGGACCGGAGGGGTTACATATGTTAGCCTCAACTTCATCACCTGTGTTTCTTATTTTCCACAGCTGGCCACTGATAAAGGAAGCAGTAACATGGAACCCTTCCCCCAGTCCTCCTTCATGCACAAAAACTTTGAAGACACGCAGGCTGTGTTAGAAGACTACGCCGACGTGGTCCAATATGAACGTGGCCAACTGAACCCAGACGAGCATCAGGCCAACCCGCTGGACAAGGCCGCCACCTACACCTTGACCAATGTGGTTCCCCTGATAAGGGAGTTCAGTTTTGGTCCCTGGAGCGCACAGGTAGAGGTTACCCGCAAACGCCTCAACAACTATTGCCACGGAAAGGCTTATCTCATCACTGGGGTCACAACATCAGGTAATACGATTCGACGTGATAACCAAGATCGCGTCGCCATCCCAGAGTTCGTGTGGACGGCCTATTGCTGCACAGATTACGATCACAACGCTCCCTACTCAGAGCGGTACAAGTTCCCGGCGTTTGGCGCCTATGGTCTCAATGATCGTGTGAACAACCACATAGTGGAGGTTCCCATCAAGAATCTGGAGAAGTTTCTCAAGGGCAAAATGGAGGTGGACAAGAACTTCCAGATCTTTTACAACGACTGTGTGTCAGACTTGTAAGGATTCACTGAATGAAGGCCCCAAGTTAAATCACTATTATTTCAACATAATATTATACAGGGTTTCTGCAGGTTTTATGAAGACTTATTTTAAGACCAAGTAAAGAATATTTAAGGAATAAATTGAAGGGAACACAATACGTTAATATGTTCTCTAAATGTAACTGTCTAGGGAGAAACATGAGCTGTATTAGAAACACTTCTTTTGAAAATACAACTTCCAACATTACTTTTTTAATTAATTTTACTTCAAAATGGAAATAACTTTTACTGTACCTTCTGATCACACTGCAAAAAAAGTGATGTTTTTCCTCAGTATTTGTCTTTATTTCCAGTACAAATATCTAAAGATTCCTAAATAAAGATACATTTACTTCAAATGTAAAATGACATAAAATATGAAGTCTTGTTTTCTGTGAAATTGATCAAAATGAGGTTTATGACTAAAACAAGAACAAATATCTGCCAATGGGATCAGAAAAATCAGCTTAATTTAGAAGTTTTGACAGACATAAACTCACTTCATTTGGTTCAATTTTTCAAGACTGCATTTTACATTTGCATCTCAAGTAAATATATCTTGATTTAAACTTTAGATATTTGTATTGGAAAACAGGACAAAAATACTGAGGAAGATATATATTTTTTGCAATGCATGCAACATTTAAGGAATTTTAGACTTTCTGCTCAGATTTAAGACTGTTCTAAGGCCTTAATAAGAACTTGCAGAAACCCTGTTCCTTGGGGGACAAAGTAGTTCAAACTACTTTTTTTGAGACGTGCTAAACATTTAAAGGGACAGTTCACTGAAAAATGAAAATTAGCCCATGATTTACTCACCCTCAAGTCATCCTAGGTGTATATGACATTCTTCTTCCAGACGAATACAATCGGAGTTATATTAAAAAACATCCTAGCTAATCAAAGCATTATAATAGGAGTGAATGCATTATAAAGCTTGGAAGAGCCAGGACATTTTTTAATATAACTCCGATTGTATTCGTCTGGAAGAAGAATGTCATATACACCTAGGATGGCTTGAGGGTGAGTAAATCATGGGCTAATTTTCATTTTTCAGTGAACTGTCCCTTTAAACAAGGCAACTGAGCCTCATTTATGTCTTGATATTTTTCTTTAGAAACTGTATGTTAGTATGTTTTATAACATGCTTTATAGCCTACCTGTGAAACTAAGTCACATTTTGGATAAAGAAGAATAAATGACTATAAATGTAAGCAAAACAGTGTGACAAAAATCAGGATGTTGTTATAAGAGTCTCAGCTGTGAGAAAAAATATATTAAAATAAAACGTAGTGTCACATATGGTTCATTTATCAGTTCAGTTGAGGTACATGTTAATGCAAGAAAGAAATGATCATGGAAGTCAATGACATTTTTATTTAGTTATTTTATTCTGTTATTTTGATGAGGTGAAACAGAAAAAAAGACAAATTCTGTAAATGTAGTCAGTCACAGTATGATCCTCACATGGTTACAGCAGACAATGGGAATTTTATTTTAATGTATAAAAATCTAACAAGAAACAGTCACTTAGCACTGAGGCAGGCAAAGATTATAGAAAGAACACTGATTCATAGAAGCAACTGGTTTCCATGAAACCCAACCTTGCATTTGCAAAGAGGTTTTATCTAAGGGACAGCCAAAGTAGTGAGGGTCCATAACAAGCAGATAACTCCCCTGTTTACCGGTGCACACACCCAAGATCCCCTTAGAGGAATTGTCCCGGTCTCCTCCCATCATAACAGGTGACCCACAGGTAAGAAAATGCTTATGAAGATCCTCTACAGTTTGATCGAGCTCCTTTCCGTACCGCACATGCACTATGCGACAGGGAACATCATAAAGCTGGTCAAGAACAAGACTTGCCTCAAATGTCCCTATCCACTCCCTGGAACCCAGGAATGAATCTGGTTTGTCCCCTATTTCCACCAAAGTTTGTTGTATTTCAGAAAGACTAGGTGGGTGTCTGCGGCTCACACTCGGAGGTTGATTAAGACACAACCATGAAGACATGGTCTGAATAGTCCTGTACCCACAACCCCAGCCTCTGTCATCCTTGCCATCACAACCATAATGATAATAAAGACACTCTCCTGATATCACAGAGCATCTGTCACAGTCGGGAGACGGCTGAGGTAGTCCATCATGGGCATTCTTTACTAATACATCCTTCCATGTTTCGTTGTTGGCAGTTATTTCTCCACAAACATGTCCACCCCAATCTATACACTCAGTTTTCTGACGTCTCCCTCTTTTCTCGGTCTCTTCCATGTCAGTAGGTGTATATCAGCTACGATAGTCACCGTTTACATACTAAATAAGACGAATGAACGTTACATGGCATCTCGTAACAAACGTCCATCTCCGAAAGTCTTCCCTGTGGTGTATGAGCTCGTTCGGAAACAGTTCCGCCTCAAATTCGCGCTCTTCACGAATCTTTTCTGTTTTACACACAATAAAGGGTAATATTAACATTAAATAAATACCGTCTATAAATAAAACACTCAGTATTGAAATCAAATAAAAATAAAAAAATAAAAAGTACTGTTGGCTCTGTAAGCGAGACAAGATTTTTTTTGATGCAAAGGTAATACAATACAAAGTATAGTGTTATAAATGTATATACATTAAAAAAAAAAGTGAAAATATTAAAAACTTTGCAGGATTTATGATTGTAATGACCGTTAAAACGCGTCATCACCGTCTATGAAAAGGCAAGCGTTTGGCGCGCTAACCGTCAGTCCATCAGTAGAGGGAGCCAGTGTTTTGGAAGTAGGTATATCTTTAGACCCATTCAAGTTTGGATGTGGTGGAGAGAACTGCTAACTTTAGCCAAGGCTATGAATAAGGTAAGCTATGTGTTGTTACTTAAGTTTATTAATTAATGAGAACATTTGGTTGTGCAATAAATGCCAACCTAGAGGCTGAGTTTTTGATTGTTTAGAGATCCTGTGTCTTGAATAATGTGGTGGAAAACTATGTATTTGACATCTTATTTGTTCCCCTTGTTGTGTGGTTTATCTTCATAACGTTTTGATTGGAGGTTACAGTCTTTTTGTTTCTCTAAGTTGTTTCCAAATGGACAGAAATAGAGTCATCCTCAACTGTCCATTTCCCATACACGTGAAGATAAACAAAAACCTTTTTCTAACCAAAGAAACAACACTGGCAGAGAGAGTATTATTATGCATCACTCTGTCAATAACGATTCCAAAGCAGGAACAGACCCCAAAATATCTCTGGATAGACTGGATGCCATTATCAAGGGAAAGAAAACAACCTGTATGAGTATAAACACATTGTTTGGTAAACAGTTGTTTTTGACCTATTATGTAGGATAAGTCTTTGCATATTTCTGTATGAGGCACTGTATGCATGAGATGGCCCTTTGTTCATTTAATCATTAAATTAAATGAGTTGTTTTACATAGAAATTAATCTGAATTTAGAAGCTGTACAATTCAGCAATCAAATATTGGTCTAAAATCTGATACTTAGATAATACTTGAAACATCAATCACATAGTTTGCAGTAAGCATTTTCTGCTTGGAAATGGATTGATATAAGATCCGTTCAAACCATTACTAAAACAAGGTCAAGACTTAGCAGGTAGATAGCATGCATGGAAACAGATCACAAGGTCAAAGAATAGACTACGATAAACAATGCATGATAAGAGAAATGTGAATGCTGGCCTGAAATTGAATGTTTTGACTTGAGATAGACTAAAGATGAACACTTAAGACAAATCTGGAGATGGAAGACATTTCAAAACTAACTTATATGTCAAGTCCCTGATGCAAAATACTGTGGTTAGGATGGAAAAAAAATAAAACCCTGTACTTAAAGAGGTCAAACTGTTTGTGAGTGTGTAGTTATGATTCAAGCTGGACACAAGACTGTACGGATAACTGTAGGTGAGTGGAAGCTGGCAAAGTCATTGCATTCAACTTTTTCTTGTTGGATCCTTTTCTGAGATTTCATTGACAACATGTGTGTATTTTAAATGCTTAAGAATAGCATGCAAATAATGTAATAAAAAAGCATATAGGAATTACTCGTTTAAGTGTTGCCAAAACGTTTTTGGAAACAGTTTGTTGCCAAAACCTTACTAAGCTCACAGGTTTATCATATTTGCTGATGAACGTTTATGTAATGTTATGTAAGACACTTGTAGCTGCATTATTGGTTTCTCTAGCTTCAGCAGTTGTTTAAGTACTGCTGTCTTCATTCATGAAATGACCTCAGGATTTCTTTTTGTCCGATGGCTGACTCACTGTAATTCTCTGAATGGTTTAACTGTGGACTTGGCATAGTGACATGATTAGCATGCATCTGCTGTTGAAGAATGTGCAACAGCCAGAACAAGGAGTACTTCACTATGTCAGTGGTAGTGCATTACACACGCCTATCAACTAATTTTAAAATGTTCTTAACCTATGTTTATTGGTGTTGGTGAAAATGTACGCTGTGTGACTTTATGCACAGCGTGTTTTTGACTAATGCTCTTTTGCACTAGCTGAAAGCTTTTTAAAAAACAACTGATCCAGTGGCTGTTTGGTAATTGCTGGAGCAAAACTAAGTTATAGCATTTTAATTACAACCAGTAAAATTGTACAAAAGGCAAATCATATGAATTGAGGAAGAAAACTGTTAAGCTGGTGAATGATATGGAGGTGGTTTGAAATTACACTAAAATTGATTAAAATCTGTTTGAATGAATTATAAAAAAATATTGAATTAATTAAAAACATTTTTATTGAAGTGTCAAAGGTAACAAAGATTTCTATTTCTTTCTGCTGGAGAGAGCAAAGGCCAAAGCTAGAAATATCCCTAGATGCTTCAGCCAGTAAATGCTGGCCGTCTTATTATTGTAAAGTGCAGATTTTATCAGTAGATGAAGCTCTTTCCAGTCTATTAAAATCCCCACACCTCCGAAAGAGCATGTGATATTTATAGCTGAAGATGAAGGGGTGGGTAGCAGGGTCCAGAGCGAGAGGAAGGGGTCTTCCTGAAACAATCAGTCAGGTTGTTTAGAGCAGCGGAGCCACCAGAAGGCTGTGTGTGGGAGAACGCTGCCAAATAAACTGCAGCTTTTATCTTTTGGCCTGCAGACCCTTATCCTGAAACAAAGAAAGAGCTTCACATTTTTATCTATCCCTATGACAGCAATACATTAACATAACAATGCTTTTGGAGTGATGCACTAAAGTTGGGATATAAAATGGGATGGTGTGTGTGTACGTGTGTATATACACTCACCTAAAGGATTATTAGGAACACCATACTAATACTGTGTTTGACCCCCTTTCGCCTTCAGAACTGCCTTAATTCTACGTGGCATTGATTCAACAAGGTGCTGAAAGCATTCTTTAGAAATGTTGGCCCATATTGACAGGATAGCATCTTGCAGTTGATGGAGATTTGTGGGATGCACATCCAGGGCACGAAGCTCCCGTTCCACCACATCCCAAAGATGCTCTATTGGGTTGAAATCTGGTGACTGTGGGGGCCATTTTAGTACAGTGAACTCATTGTCATGTTCAAGAAACCAATTTGAAATGATTGGAGCTTTGTGACATGGTGCATTATTCTGCTGGAAGTAGCCATCAGAGGATGGGTACATGGTGGTCATAAAGGGATGGACATGGTCAGAAACAATGCTCAGGTAGGCCGTGGCATTTAAACGATGCCCAATTGGCACTAAGGGGCCTAAAGTGTGCCAAGAAAACATCCCCCACACCATTACACCACCACCACCAGCCTGCACAGTGGTAAAAAGGCATGATGGATCCATGTTCTCATTCTGTTTACGCCAAATTCTGACTCTACCATCTTAATGTCTCAACAGAAATCGAGACTCATCAGACCAGGCAACATTTTTCCAGTCTTCAACTGTCCAATTTTGGTGAGCTCGTGCAAATTGTAGCCTCTTTTTCCTATTTGTAGTGGAGATGAGTGGTACCCGGTGGGGTCTTCTGCTGTTGTAGCCCATCCGCCTCAAGGTTGTGCGTGTTGTGGCTTCACAAATGCTTTGCTGCATACCTCGGTTGTAACGAGTGGTTATTTCAGTCAAAGTTGCTCTTCTATCAGCTTGAATCAGTCGGCCCATTCTCCTCTGACCTCTAGCATCAACAAGGCATTTTCGCCCACAGGACTGCCGCATACTGGATGTTTTTCCCTTTTCACACCATTCTTTGTAAACTCTAGAAATGGTTGTGCGTGAAAATCCCAGTAACTGAGCAGATTGTGAAATACTCAGACCGGCCCGTCTGGCACCAACAACCATGCCACGCTCAAAATTGCTTAAATCACCTTTCTTTCCCATTCTGACATTCAGTTTGGAGTTCAGGAGATTGTCTTGACCAGGACCACACCCCTAAATGCATTGAAGCAACTGCCATGTGATTGGTTGATTAGATAATTGCATTAATGAGAAATTGAACAGGTGTTCCTAATAATCCTTTAGGTGAGTGTATATATATATATATATATATATATATATAAAGGACACACATAAGGACGTCTGCCTTTACATGCACATGAACTTTAATGACATCCCATTCTTAATCTGTAAGATTTAATATGGAGTTGGAGCCCACCCTTTGCAGCTATAACAGCTTCAACTCTTCTGGGAAGGCTTTCCACGAGGTTTAGGAGTGTGTTTATGGGAATTTTTGACCATTCTTCTAGAAGCGCATTTGTGAGGTCAGGCACTGATGTTGGACGAGAAGGCCTGGCTCGCAGTCTCCGCTCTAATTCATCCCAAAGGTGTTCTGTCGGGTTGAGGTCAGGACTCTGTGCAGGCCAGTCAAGTTCCTCCACACCAAACTCACTCATCCATGTCTTTATGGGCCTTGCTTTGTGCACTGGTGCGCAGTCATGTTGGAACAGGAAGGGGCCATCCCTAAACTGTTCGCAAAAAGTTGGGAGCATGAAATTGTCCAAAATGTCTTGGTATGCTGAAGCATTAAGAGTTCCTTTCACTGGAACTAAGGGGCCAAGCCCAACCCCTGAAAAACATCCCCAAACCATAATCCCCCCTCCACCGAACTTTACACTTGGCACAATGCAGTCAGGCCAGTACCGTTCTCCTGGCAACCGCCAAACCCAGACTCGTCCATCGGATTGCCAGACAGAGAAGCGTGATTGGTCACTCCAGAGAACACGTCTCCACTGCTCTAGAGTCCAGTGGCGGTGTGCTTTACACCACTGCATCCGACCCTTTGCATTGCACTTGGTGATGTAAGGCTTGGATGAGCTGCTCGGCCATGGAAACCCATTCCATGAAGCTCTCTACGCACTGTTCTTGAGCTAATCTGAAGGCCACACGAAGTTTGGAGGTCTGTAGCTATTGACTGTGCAGAAAGTTGGCGACTTCTGCGCACTGTGCACCTCAGCATGCGCTGACCCCGCTCTGTGATTTTACGTGGCCTACCACTTTGTAGCTGAGTTGCTGTTGTTCCCAATTGCTTCCACTTTGTTATAATACCACTAACAGTTGACCGTGGAATATTTAGTAGTGAGGAAATTTCACGAATGGACTTATTGCACTGGTGGCAACCTATCACGGTACTACGCTTGAATTCACTGAGCTCCTGAGAGCGACCCTTTCTTTCACAAATGTTTGTAGAAGCGTCTGCATGCCTAGGTGCTTGATTTTATACACCTGTGGCCATGGAAGTGATTGGAACACCTGAATTCAATGATTTGGAGGGGTGTCCCAATACATTTGGCAGTATAGTGTATATATGTATTATATGTGTGTGTGTGTGTGTGTGTGTCACTACTGTTAAGAAAATGGGTCTGTAAGACTTTGTTTTAAAAAATAATCTTATTCAGTAAAAAAATGCAGTAAAAATGTGACCATTTAAAATTGTCTTCTATTTTAAAATGTAATGTAATGCTAATTTGGTGCTCAAGAGTTATTATTATCAATGTTGTATTGCTTAATATTTTTGTGGGGACCATTATTATGTTTTCTTAGGATTCTTTGATTAATAGAAAATTTAAAAGAGCAGCATTTATTTGAAAATAAATCTTTTGTAGCATTATAAATTTATTTACTGTCACATGTGATCAAATTAATGCATCCTTGCTGAATAAAGGTATTAATCTCTTTCCAAAAAGAGATTGAGTGTGTGTGTCTGTGTGTGTGTGTGTACCTGGTATTCCCTACATTATGGGGACCAAATGTCCCCACAAGGATAGTAATACATTTTGAGTTTATGGGGACATTTTTTTTGGTCCACATGAGGAAAACAGCTTATAAATCATACTAAATTAAGTGTTTTGAAAATCTAAAAAAAACTGCAGAATGTTTTGTGTGATGGGTAGGTTTAGGGGTAGGGTTAGTGTAAGGGAATAAAATATACAGTTTGTACAGTATAAGAATCATAACGCCTATGGGAAGTCCCCATAAAACATGGAAACCAGTGAGTTTGTGGGGGGGTTGTCAAACAGTTTGTCTCGTAACAAACAAAACGGTACCCAATGAACTCACGATTATTCTGGATGCTTCTTTTTCAGAAACAATAACTTCCGACAGGCCACCTTAGTGGCTCCGACCTCCCCGTCCCCCATTCTTTCATGTGAGTTTCCTGTCTTGTGGCGCGCCACTGGACCTTAAACAAGGAGCCTGATCTGGCTCACTTCCCATTCAGGAATCAAGACAGTGGACGCATAGTCATTCTCTATTTACTATGCAGATCTCCCTCTTATTCTCACACTCTCTCTTTCTTTCTCTCTTTCTCTCTTTATCTTTGCATTGCCAATTTATGGCTGTCTTTGTTTACTAGTAAAGGGGGGAGGGGGGTGTCCTTGGGTCTTCCTCCCACACATAACCCCCCTCTCTTTTTGAGTCATCCCAAAATCAATGGCAGGGTCCAAGCCTCGGAGTCACTATGCCGAGACTCTCCCGCCCTCACCCCCTCCTCATCCATGACACATGTTCCGCAGCACGTACCTTGTCTCTCCCTGCTCACAGTTTGGCTCAGGCAGAGCAAACAGTAGTTTGATCAAACAAGACGGCAAGTGATTCAGAAAGATTTCTGGCTATGACAACAAACACAGTGTCTGTAGGCAATACAGAACTTGTCTATGTGTATCCAAACACTTTATTATTGTGATATTTACTAAAACAGAGGAAATAATATACAGCGATATCCAAATTGTTTTTACAGTTTTGTGAACTGCAGAGCCATGACAGCTAACACAATGACTCTAAGGCTATGGGCTTCTCTGAATAGACTACGATATGCTATATACATACTCTGTCTATCTACAGAGCGTGAACACTAAGCACAAGAGTGTTGCAGCTGCCTATCAGTGAGTACCGAATTGAGTCAAAATAGTCTTGGTTATTGGACCCGCAGTCCACCCTTGCCTATTGATTCCCGACCCGCACCCGCATCGCAAATGACAACGTCAATATTATTCCACCTGTTACATCAAATATTAGCGATTCACTTGTCGGGTACCCGCCCGCATGCAGGACTCTGATATGATGACCCCTGTCCACCATCAAAAGCAACTACAATGGGCAAGCAAGTATCAGAACTGGACCTTGGATCAGTGAAAGAAGGTCACCTGGTCCGATGAATCCTGTTTTCTTTTACATTATGTACATGGCTGTAAATGTGTTCGCCGTTTACCATGGGAAGTGAGGGCACCAGGATGTACGATGACAACAAGCCAGTGGAAGGAGTGTGATGCTCTTGGCAGTGTTCTACTGGGAAACCCTGGGTCATGTGGATGTAAATTTGACTCGTGCCACCTACCTAAACATTGTTGCAGAACAGGTACACCCCTTCACGACAATGGTGGCAGTGGCCTCTTTCAGCAGGATAATGACCCTGCCGCACTGCACACATTGTTCAGGAATGGTTTGAGGAACATCATGAAGAGTTCAAGGTGTTGCCCTGGCCTCCAAATTCCCCAGATCTCAATCCAATTGAGCCTTAACAAGTTTGACCAACAAGTTTGATCCAAGGGATACCACAGGACACCTTCAGGGGTTTTGTAGAGTCCATGACTCAGCTGGTTGGCGCTGTTTTGGCAGCACGTGGAGGACCAACAGCATACAGCTCGTCGGTGTATATACAGTCATGGTCAGAATTAATGGCACCCTTGGTAAATATGAACAAAGAAGCCTGTGAATATTAATCTGCATTGTTAATCCTTTTGATCTTTTATTAAAAAAGAATCACAAAAATCTTGAAAATTGAAAATGGTTGGAAAATCACATTCTCCAATACACATTGCCACAATTAATGGCACCCTTTTATATTTAATTATTTTTTTTCAAACTTTCTTTTGGCAAGATAACAGCTCTCTGAGTCTCCTATAATGCCTGATGAGTTTGGAGAACACCTGACAAGAGATCAGAGACCATTCCTCCATACGGAATCTCTCCAGATCCTTCAAATTCCAAGGTCCACATTGGTGGTGCTTCTCTTCAGTTCACCCCATTCATCTTCTATAGGGTTCAGGTCAGGGGACTGGGATGGTCATGGCAGAAGCTTCATTTTGTGCTCAGTGACACATTTTTGTGTTGATTTTGATGTTTGTTTTGGCTCATTGTCCTGATGGAAGATCCAAATATGGCCCATTATATTATTTTTAGCAGAGGCGGTCAAGTTTTTATTTATTTTTTTATCTGTTAGTATTTGGTAGAATCCTTGATGCCATGTATCTGAACAAGATGTCCAGGACCTCTGGCAGAAAAATAGGCCCACAACATTAAAGATCCAGCGCTATATTTAACCATGGGCATGGGGTACTATTTATTCTTGTTTGCACCAACCCCATCTTTTGTGTTTGCTGCCAAAAAGCTCTTTTTTTAGTTTCATCTGACCATAGAACCCGGTCCCTTTTGAAGTTCCAGTAGTGTCTGGAGTTTATTTTTGGATGAGAGCAGAGTGAGAGCAGAGTTTTCTTGAAACCCTCCCAAACAACATTTGGTGATGTAGGTGCTGTTTGATTTGTTTTTTTGTTTTTTACTTTAGGCTTTCTAACTCCAAGACTCAACTAATCTCTGCAATTCTCCATCTGTGATCCTTGGAGAGTCTTCATCCACTCAAACTCTCCTCCTGTGCATTAGGACAATATAGATACACGTCAGGTAGATTTGTAGCATCTTTAGTTGATTGGAACTTCTTAATTATTGCCCTGATGTTGGAAATGGGAAATTTTAATGCTTTAGCTATTTTCTTACAGCTGCTTTCTATTTTGTGAAGCTCAACAATCTGCACATCAGAACTATCTGGATGATTACCCTTACAAAAAATAAGTTTAAGTGTGCTATTAGTATACTTCTTTTAAACTAAAAATAAGAATATACTTTCAGTCCACTTTTTATGTACTTCTCAGAAATATACTTAAAATTGCACATAAGTATACTTGACTTGTACTGACAGAAAAGTCTAAGTATATTTGGCCTGTACTTGTACTCAATCTTTTGATCGAGATATACTTAAAAGTATAATTAAGCATTCCAAGTTTTCTTGACTTGTAGTTGTTTAATCTTTTAAGTGAGTAGCCTATTAAATACTTTTTTCACATAGTTTTGCATACTGTCTTATAAACTTACATTGTTTGAAAATATTGATTTATAAAGGAAACAGGAATATGTTCCTAATTCTGAGTATCTGAATTTTTGTGTAGGCTAGTCCACTGGTAGTGTACACAGGAATTTACTTCAAATCTACTTGACTCTGTCCCCGCCATTGACTGAAATTTCCGACTATCCATGTTTTGACTGTTATACGGTAGGGGGCGCTATTACACATCTTCTAGTACAGAATCTCCGGATCAAAACACAGGTGAAGAAGAAGCAGAAACAAGCAATAGCATATGTACATCAACATTCAACAGCATAAAAATCAAAACTGCCTAATGTTACTGAATGAAATGATGAACCCAAGAAGAGGAAACGACTGTGAAGCTTTGGCGGTGCTGATGGACTCGATCTACAACATCTGTGTTTGATCATCATTCTGAATCCCATCCGGATCTAGTCTTTGACAAAAATTCGATTTTTCTCAGCTTTTTGTTTAAATTGTTGCTGTTTTTATGAAACTCACCCACATCAAAAAGTATTGATTAAAAAAGGATGCATGAAGCTAGAATAAAATGGAAAGAGTTAAAGTGCAGTTAAAGGTATATTTCAAGAATGAAAAATTAATACCTAAATAGGAACACAGTATATACTTAAAGTGCAAAAATAATATATAAAAAGTAAACTATAAGTATAATGTTATGTTCACTTAAAGAAAACTATACTTGCAGTATAAAACTAGTAGCCTAGTTTACTGGGAGTATACTTCAAAGAGTATACAGTACTTTAACAACGCTCAGTCTGACCTTCGTGGCTTTCGAAGGCATGGCCTTTGAAGTCTGCATCCTTCGAAGGATGCAGCCTCTGAATTGGAACACAGTGTATGTGCACAACTGTAGGGTTGCAGCCACTGGGCTATAATAATATTTATAGATCTATTCTACAAACCCGATTCCAAAAAAGTTGGGACACTGTACAAATTGTGAATAAAAACAGAATGCAATGATGTGGAAGTTTCAAATTTCAATATTTTATTCAGAATACAACATAGATGACATATCAAATGTTTAAACTGAGAAAATGTATCATTTTAAGGGGAAAAATAAGTTGATTTTAAATTTCATGGCATCAACACATCTCAAAAAAGTTGGGACAAGGCCATGTTTACCACTGTGTGGCATCCCCTCTTCTTTTTATAACAGTCTGCAAACGTCTGGGGACTGAGGAGACAAGTTGCTCAAGTTTAGGAATAGGAATGTTGTCCCATTCTTGTCTAATACAGGCTTCTAGTTGCTCAACTGTCTTAGGTCTTCTTTGTCGCATCTTCCTCTTTATGATGCGCCACATGTTTTCTATGGGTGAAAGATCTGGACTGCAGGCTGGCCATTTCAGTACCCGGATCCTTCTTCTATGCAGCCATGATGTTGTAATTGATGCAGTATGTGGTCTGGCATTGTCATGTTGGAAAATGCAAGGTCTTCCCTGAAAGAGACGACGTCTGGATGGATCATATGTTGTTCTAGAACTTGGATATACCTTTCACCCTTTCATACCATCAGAGATGCAGGCTTCTGAACTGAGCGCTGATAACAACTTGGGTTGTCCTTGTCCTCTTTAGTCCGGACGACATGGCGTCCCAGTTTTCCAAAAAGAACTTCAAATTTTGATTCGTCTGACCACAGAACAGTTTTCCACTTTGCCACAGTCCATTTTAAATGAGCCTTGGCCCAGAGAAAACACCTGCGCTTCTGGATCATGTTTAGATATGGCTTCTTTTTTGACCTATAGAGTTTTAGCCGGCAACGGCGAATGGCACGGTGGATTGTGTTCACCGACAATGTTTTCTGGAAGTATTCCTGAGCCCATGTTGTGATTTCCATTACAGTAGCATTCCTGTATGTGAATGAATCTCTGGATGATATTATGCACTGTAGATGATGATGATAACTTCAAACTCTTTGCAATTTTTCTCTGAGAAACTCCTTTCTGATATTGCTCCACTATTTTTCGCCGCAGCATTGGGGGAATTGGTGATCCTCTGCCCATCTTGACTTCTGAGAGACACTGCCACTCTGAGAGGCTCTTTTTATACCCAATCATGTTGCCAATTGACCTAATAAGTTGCAAATTGGTCCTCCAGCTGTTCCTTATATGTACATTTAACTTTTCCGGCCTCTTATTGCTACCTGTCCCAACTTTTTTGGAATGTGTAGCTCTCATGAAATCCAAAATGAGCCAATATTTGGCATGACATTTCAAAATGTCTCACTTTCAACATTTTATATGTTATCTATATTCTGTTGTGAATAAAATATAAGTTTATGAGATTTGTAAATTATTGCATTCCTTTTTTATTCACAATTTGTACAGTGTCCCAACTTTTTTGGAATCGGGTTTGTATGTGACGTGGTTGTATATGATTTGGCAATAGGGAACAGCCTTAACACTGGTCAAAATCAGGCTGACTCCTCAAATTTTTTAAACATTATTTTTTTTTTTTTTTTTTTTTTTAAATGAGGCAATTTCGCGTGCTTCAGTAATTTATTTGCGTTAAATTATTTTAACACATTAAAGATTTTTTATTAATTAACACGATAACGTTGACAGCCCTAATATATATGTACACCGATCAGGCATAACATTATGACCACTGAGAGGTGAAGTGAATAACACTGATTATCTCTTCATCACGGCACCTGTTAGTGGGTGGGATATATTAGGCAGCAAGTGAACATTTTGCCCTCAAAGTTGATGTGTTAGAAGCAGGAAAAATGGGCAAGCATAAGGATTTGAGCGAGTTTGACAAGGGCCAAATTGTGATGGCTAGACGACTGGGTCAGATCATCTCCAAACCTGCAGCTCTTGTGGGGTGTTCTCTATCAAAAGTGGTCCAAGGAAGGAACAGTGGTGAACCGGCGACAGGGTCATGGGCGGCCAAGGCTCACTGATGCACATGGGGAGCGAAGGCTGGCCCGTGTGGTCCGATCAAACAGACGAGCTACTGTAGCTCAAATTGCTCCAGAAGTTAATGCTGGTTCTGATAGAAAGGTGTCAGAATACACAGTGCATCGCAGTTTGTTGCATATGGGGCTGCATATTTGCAGACCAGTCAGGGTACCCATGCTGACCCCTGTCTACCGCCGAATGCGCCAACAGTGGGCACGTGAGCATCAGAACTGGACCACGGAGCAATGGAAGAAGGTGGCCTGGTCTGATGAATCATGTTTTCTTTTACATCACCTGGATGACCGGGTGCGTGTGCGTCGCTTACCTGGGGAACACATGGCACCAGGATGCACTATGGGAAGAAGGCAAGCCGGTGGAGGCAGTGTGATGCTTTGGGCAATGTTCTGCTGGGAAACCTTGGGTCCTGCCATCCATGTGGATGTTACTTTGACACGTACCACCTACCTAAGCATTGTTGCAGACCATGTACACTCTTTCATGGAAACGGTATTCCCTGGTGGCTGTGGCGTCTTTCAGCAGGATAATGCGCCCTGCCACAAAGCAAAAATGGTTCAGGAATGGTTTGAGGAGCACAACAATGAGTTTGAGGTGTTGACTTGGCCTCCAAATTCCCCAGATCTCAATCCAATCGAGCATCTGTGGGATGTGCTGAACAAACAAGTCTGATCCATGGAGGCCCCACCTCGCAACTTACAGGACTTAAAGGATCTGCTGCTAACATCTTGGTGCCAGATACTACAGCACAGCTTCAGGGATCTAGTGGAGTCCATGCCTTGACAGGTCAGGGCTGTTTTGGCAACAAAAGGGGGACCAACACAATTTTAGGACATAATATTAGAGATTGTTATTATGAACTGCAGAACTGCAAACAGGCAAAGATGTCAGCAAAGAAGTTTGGGGTAGTTATATTTTGTTAACCAAAAAATATTTGTGTGTATATATATATATATATATATATATATATATATATATATATATATACTGTATATTATACATATAGAGAGATTTTCATATTGATTATCCTTAGAACTGAGAGAAGCTGATCCTCATATACTACTTGGAATATATACATTAACTGTTGCCCAAACAACCTCTATCCTGCCCTGTCACCCTTCAACAAACAGACCTGGTTGAAAGAGCATGCAAGATAAAAGTAAACAATTAAACTATGGAGACACTAAAAGGGAGCTTCCAATTTACTCAACATAAACATAATTTTAGCCAATTTTTGGCTGTATGTAGTCTAGCAAAAGATTACATTTAAGTGACCTTTGAGCCTTAGACAAAATACAGAGATTCTCTTTTGAATGCCCTCTAGAGATGTAAAGATAAACTTTATTGACCCCTGAGGATAAAAATCAGGAGCTTTGAACTCTGTAGGCCTACACTCATTCTCTTTGTCTTCCCAGTGGCCTAATATGTTTTCCTGGATACACACATATATTCCTGAATTACAGTATTCTGTTCCAAATATTAAACACGCTTGAAGTTTAATATTTATTTCTGTCAGAGCCAATAGCCTCGTGGGCAGCGTTCTGTCATGTGGAACGGTTGTGCTTTGGGTGACTCGAGTTCGAGTCCCAGCTTGTGGACTTTTCCTGATCCTGTCCCCCTCTCTCTCCCACTACATGTCTATCTATACTATCCTATCCCAAAATGCCCAAAATAAATTGTGTGTGTGTGTGTGTGTGTGTGTGTGTATATATACTGTTTGTCCATTTACCAGAAAATAATAAAGTAGTTCTGATACATTTTCTCCTTGATCTTAGATCCTAGATAACTGTACGATTTACTGGAAGGCTTTATAATGTTCTTCCGTTCATGTTAAACTCCAAATGGCATCTGAAACAACTTCCAGAAAATCAAAATTCGGTCTGCAAATTAAATCGCTTGATCAGCACAGATTTTATGGACGCATATGCTCCTAAAGCCTAATCCTGGAGAGTGATTTTGCTGTTCACAATGCAGGGTGATGTTTAAGTTCTCCTGGCCCTTAATTAATGTAAATTAAGAAATATGGGTGGAGTTGATGTGGTGAAGGGATGCTGGAAGAATAGTCCCACAGGTGAGGTAAGTGACTGCTAATATACATCCTTGTAATGTGACTGAAAGGATTAGGTGAACTTTAATTTATAACTTTTTTTTAAATTTCAATTTTATAGTTGCAAAACAACCTTATCTGAATGTTTTACCTGAATTTTACCTATTTAGATTTAATTCTTGAGTTTTAAACATGAGGATAGTCCCCCGGATTATTTTGGATGGTTGCAAAAACCAAAGTTTTAGTCATCCGTTTGACTTACCACCTTGTTGGCTGGAAATCTCCAAGGCATACAACCTGTTATCTATATCTTTATTTAAACGTCATATACACTGCCCTTCAAAAGTTTGGGATCGGTAAGATTTTTTAGTTGTTTTTTGAAAAAAAGTCTCTTCTGTTCGCCAATGCTGCATTTTTTAAAATAAAAAAAAACTAATATTGTGAACTATTATTATAATTTAAAATAATAGTTTAAATAAATGTTATTTATTTCTGTTTTGGCAAAGCTGAATTTTCAGCATCATTACTCCAGTCTTCAGTGTCACATGATCCTTCAGAAATCATTCTCATATGATGATTCTTGTTCTTAACATTATGCCGTTCAGAGTCAGTAAAAATGAAAAGAAATTTTGGAAAGAAAGCAATACTTTTTTTTTCAGCTAGGATGCATTAAATAGATCAAAAGTGACAAAGACATTTACAATGCGGCAGTGTATATGGATTGCTTCTTATGAATATGAAGATCTACTGAGTGAATATGAAGAACTGCCTCCCTGAACCCTGAACAAACCTTTAATAAAAAGCATAAATGGATACATAACTGTGAGTATTATTTCATTTCTTATAGTATTACCACCTTACCTGGAAGTATGCCAAGTGGAAAATGCAGTTAAAAGATCATTGTAGAAATTGCATTGAGAGGAAGCCCTTTTTAGTACACTGTTTACTTTTCTAGACTACTTTAAGAAACCAGATATTATGTGAGTAACAATGAAAGACTAATTTCTTCCAAAACAGGAAGTTGATCTGATAACTATCACAAGACCGTTATATTTGATTTTTATTTTCAAAGTCATGAATTGAAAATAAATAATTAGCTAAGCATTACGGAACCGATGAGTGCTGACAATACCTTAAAAAGCTTTGGTTGCAATTAACGGGCTATAGACGGAGCTATGGACAAAACGGAGAGGATCCTGTGAAGACTAGATTCTGAGATGCACATAACCAGTGAGTAAATTAAACGACCTCAGTCTCTTTTTTTTTTTTTTTTTTTCCCCTACCTGAGCTTCAACATTTTGTAGCTGTCTCATGGATGACAGGTCCATTCTCCACCTCATACTGGACATTAGTGAGAGCATTCCACCTTTTCTGCGTAATCGCTTTCGTGGAGTGAGGGGGGGGATTTACATTCATTGAAAGCTTGCCAGTAGGGTGATGCAAAGCCTAACTGATTTGAGTACGTGCATCCTGGAAAGGGACGGTGTCATTGTATTTGATCGCGTGTGCGTCTCACAGAGTACGTGGAAGCAGCGCGCAGGGCTGGATGCGTCTGTGCTCCAGTCTATTCATGTCTTTTGCGCCACCAGTTGAGCTGTCTTTGCGCGATATTTGTCATTTTTAATCATGTGTTTGAAAAATGCCAAGTTGCTTTGCGAATGTTTCACGGTTCAGGTAAGACCCTTACTTTATTGCTTGTTATTGTCTTAACATGTGCGCTTAGCAACAAGTGTCAATTTGTGTTTTTGTTGTTTTGGCGCGTTAAATTCATACTGAATGCAATGAATAGCAAGCAATACGTTAATCGTTTACTGTTTATCCATGCATAGGCAAAAAGGCAAAATATAAACGGCCACAAATCATTTTTTACTGGTATTATTATTATTTTGGAACTACAAAAGTGAGCGTGTAAGTGAAAATCACTAGAATTATAATACGAAATCAAAAAGAATAAATTAATTCAAAAGCTCAGATTCCCCTACACACAGAGAAAAGGGGTGTCAAAATTGTACCCCTAAAGGTACAACATCTTAAAAGGATATATTTGTATCTTTTTTTAACACAAAAAGGTTCATAGTAGTACTTTAAGGTATGTATTTGTACTCTAATGTACTAATATGCAACTTTTAGGAGTAAAAAATGTACAAAGATGTCATTTTAAAGGGTACTGCCCCAGCGACAAGCTGTTGTACCCCTAAAGGTACAATTTTGACACCCTTTTTCTCTGTGTAGTGATCATTCAAATCACATTTTAATTGGTAAAAAAAAACAAAAAAAAAAGGTATTATTCATAAAGGGGATTATTTTGAGCTCTCAGTATTTCTTGTAATCAATTTGTGTTGGAATTTCCCATGCATGACCTGGCATCTTTATAAGCATGAACTTTACATTGCAATGAGAGCTGACTCACTCAATGTCAAACTGCTGCATCATCAGAAGTTCACAATAGACTAGCAAATTCTCTTCTGAAAATGAGAGTGACTTTGCAGAAGAAAAAAAACGTTACGCAGATCATGGGATGTTCACAAATCTTTATTGATTTTCCCTGCAAGAAGAAAAAAAGTTATCACAATGTACAAAAAATAATATATACATTTGTAGATTAGGTTTAATTGTACTTTCCTATACAATTACATCAATGAATTCCCATAGCTGAAGTCCACCTTAATTAAACATTATCCTTTTAATGATGTAGTGGATTTGTGCTCACACAGTCAATGTATATGATATCAAGTCTAATTGATATTTTTAGGTCAAGGTCCTTGGTTTTATCAAGGGTAAATCTTGCCACTTTGACAGTGCTCTCTGTTGCCAGGCAAAAAATAGACTGTGGTTGTTGGCATTTAGTGTTGGCACTTTCGCTGTTACCTTTAACATTGGCTAAGATCCTAACGTTAAGCTCTTAGACTCATAGACACTGGCGGTTCCCTCTGCTGGAGAGAAAAAGGCATGGGATATAGTCTCTCCCCCTCTTCCTGTTGCTATCCTTTAGCCGTTCAGTGAGGTATACAAGTCATGTGTTTGTGCAAGGATATGGAGAGTTAGCACATTCTCCATTGAGTGACTCTGAGGTTGATTCTCTTCAAATCAAACTCTTGCCTCTGGCTGTTCAAATCTAAGGCCCTATAAACAAGTGAATAATTTTGTTTATTATCTTTTCATGGTTTAGTTGTTGTAATTCAAGTAGCCCCTTGAAAACATAATCAACTTCCTTCATTCCTTCTCTTAAAGTGACTAAAATTCTCTAGTATAGGCTATTGATTTCACTCTTTTTTGCCAGTTATTTATACTTTTTTATTATATTTTATAACCCACTAATAGTGTGTACGGTTCAGAAGTTTGGGGTCAGTAAGGATGCATAAAATTGATCAAGAATGACAGTAACGACTTTTACATTGTTCTAAAAAAAACCATAGAATGATTTCTGAAGGATCATGTGACACAGACTGGAGTAATGATGCTGAAAATACAGCTTTGATCACAGGAATTAATTACATTTTAAACTAGAAAGTAAAGTTCTTTGGATATCAAAAAAATTATCACAATAGAAATTTTCATATCAATCGATATAGATAATTATCACGATAAATGTCAAATCTTTATTTCTTTCCAGTTTAAAGGCATCTTTTTGCTCCTACGTGAAAGTTGTAGAAACCAGAGTGTTAATTGTGGTTTTAAACTACCCTTTATTGTCAGAACATGACAAACACTTGCTAAACAGGTAAACTTTTTACAAATCTGAGGTAGAATATTCAAAACTTTTTTGAATTCTTTACACTTTTGCAGTCATTTTTTCTTAAAATAAATATCTTAATAGAAAAATGGATTTCTTAGTTTGGGTGATATTGTTTCAAGTCATGAAACAGGTTTGTGTTGCCTGACTTTGATGGCGCGTATCTTCAGCACAGTTTGCAATATTAATAATATTACATCTTTTGTCTCTTAGAAATGCACATTTGACAGTAGCTTGAGTTTACAGTAGTAGTAGCTTGAGTTAAGATGTAGATGTAAATTTAAATGTTCATTAATAAAAACAGTAAAAAATGTAACAACCTCATTTTTATATGGTAAAATTTTAATATTCTGACTGTTTAAGTTTTATTAAAATTTGCCCCCCTGCCCCCTCCCCCCCCAGACCAGAGCCAATGATTTTGTCTGAGCTATAAATTAAAAAATAAAATAATTCATATTTTCTCATTTTCTCATCACTTGTCTTATCTTATCCTTTTAGTGTAGAATGAGTAAAGCTGATTTGTTTTTAGGATGATGAAATTTTTAGGCTGATTATTTTTTTTAGGCTGCTCTACCTCAGTGGCCTAACAGCGCTTGCCAATGTCAAAATGATCGAGATGGCCAATTAAATCAAAGAAGGCGGGTCTTACTGTCATACTGTCACTGTCATAACCATAGACCGTAAAAAACTTAACAACGTAACGAGAGTTCCTGGAAAGATAAGTAGATAGAAATGTTCAGCTACCGATAGTAATAGACTATCTAGTGATGCAAAATTTTTTATGAAATTTTGCCGTTTTGAATTGAAAAACTGCGATCATGATTCATGTTATTCATGAATGTGACGACGAGGCAAAAAAACGTTTGCATTTTCTACATATTATATGTATATGTATATTAGAAATATATGTAGAAATATACACTGAGGCTTTCCCATCAACTGTATCGAAAAATGGTTCATTACTCGAAGCTTTTCAACACTGTGCACACTATGGCCGTTTTCACGTTTATTCATTCACATGATATGAATTCTTGATATCAACAATTGAATTGCTACTGGTAAAATTTTTCATTTTTGATTATCAACAATTCAATTGCCACTAGTGACAATGTTAATTTCTGATATCATGAATGTGATTGTTACTAGTAAGAAAGCCATTTTAGATATCTGAAATTATATTGATATCAAGAATTGAATTTGAATGACAGCGACATTTCACTAGTGAAAATACAATTACTGATATCAAGAATTAGAGTTTTAACTAGTAAAAATTGAATTGTTGATATCAAGAATTCATATCCTGAGAATGAATAAAAGTCAAAACGGCTTGCATACACTAATGACATCTTGTGGTCAAAAGGTGGAAAATCTGCATTTTACATTTGTTGTTTTGTGTTACGAAAACAACAATTTATACTAAGGCAATACAAATATTTAATCAATATAAATAATAGTCTTTCATGTGATGTTACTTACACAATGTATTAATAAATGTGAATAAATGTATGAGTCTGTGAATAAATGTATTGGGGGAAAAATTTAAAGTTTTTTTAGGGATCTGCTTTGATCAACACATGCAGCCGTATTCACATAAACCTTTGCCTAAGACTTAAACCTATGAGTTTATAAGGGTCATGTAGGAATATATTATCAAAATAAATGCAATGGTCAGTTGAAGTACTTGTGAACTGGGGATTAATGCTGAAATTGAACATGCACAAATATTCGTATTATGATTTATTCTTATCAAATAAGCGAATGACACTAGAGCTTCACAAAGGGTTTGCGCTATTTTTGAATCCGAATATGAAGCAGTCACGTGGTTGTGTGCGGACGTTACAGATCACCAGGTTATGGCAAAACGAATCATGCTCCGATACAGTGCTTTAATGTGAGATTTACATCTTTTTTTTATTTTTTATACAAGCTTCGAAGCCTTGGTGCCGAAAGTCACATCACTAATGTCTAGCATTATTTTACATTTTGTTAGCATGTTTTAACACATTGCTAGCATGAATTGGCATGTTTTAACACATTGCTAACATGAATTAGCATTTTTTAGCACGTTGCTAGCATGTTATACCACATCACTAACATGTTTTAACACATTGCTAGTATGAATTAGCATGTTGCTAGCATGTTTTACCATGTCGTTAACATGTTTTAGCACATTACTAGCATGAATTGGCATGTTCACATTGCTAACATGAATTAACAGGATTTTTTACACATTGCTAACATGTTTTAGCACATTGCTAGCATGAATTAGCATGTTGCGAGCATGCAACGTTATCGCAGATATTTTTTTTTGACCTGAGGGAGGGGTTCTAGCAGACCAATCACAGCGCTTGCGGTCTGCATAGAATTGACGCGTTGTTACAATTTTGCAGCGGTGCGCGTCAGGATACGCCATAGGCTACGTGTGCTACACACAGCATACGATGTAGGTTCGACGCAGAAGTATAAATCAGCCATAAGATTTTCAGAAGGCAGCTGTCTGACTCTGAGATGGCGAACGGGAACATGGTTTGTGTGACATTAGCAACACATTATTAGCTGTTTGATAACGTAGTCACGCAAAAGGCTAATCATATTAATTACCGTTATGTGTCCAACGTTGTAGAGAGCGATTTACAAAACGCTTTACCATTCTGATACATCGACTTGTAGACGAGCCTGTATAATTCACTCTTCCGCTTCTTCTGAATCAGTTTCTGGTTCAAACATACAGTCAAACCAAAAATTATTCAGACACCAGATATAATTTTTACTAGTGGGTGCAGGACACTATAGTTCATTTATGTAAGTGAGGATAGCAAAATAAAGTAAACTGTGACCATATTATACCCAAATATTCTTCATCCAGTGGACTACCAGTAAAATTGATCAAAAATTTGGGACCAAAATTATTCAGACACTTTGACCTGACCATGTTTTGCTGAAGTGTTTTTTCTTCAATTGCTAACTGCAAAATTAAGCATTGCTTGGTAATTGGTTGACCTAAATTGGTACTTAAATTTAACAGCTGACAGCTGATTGGTTGATTGTAATCCTTTACATACCTTTCTATCAAAGTTATCTGACATTATCAAGATGAATTTGTTCTGACACAGTTTAACTCAGCGTTCTTGTCATGTTTTATTATCATTTTCTAAACTAAAGCGAATAAACTGTGATAATGTGTAAAAATGTTGAAGGTGTCCATATTTCATAAATAAATTTTGGTTTGACTGTATATGGCTGAATTAAACCAGTATCTCCACTTATCTTTGTGCAGCGTTTACTACAGTAAAATTGAGCGAGTGGATCTTTGAGCTGGTGTGAGTGAGTGGAGGCGGGGCTCTTTTGCATATTCATGATTCCACGTATACTAAATGAAGCAAAGGTGTAGAGTTACATTCAAGCTATTTTAAGGCATGAAGACATTTTTCACAGGGAAAAAAAGTTTAAATTTGCCATTTTGGTGACCAAAGATGAGTTTTAAGGGATAGAATTATTGACTACAAGGGGACTTTAAATACTCTATTAAAGCTCTATTACAGAACGCGTTTTTGCTTTGAAACGCGAGATTCGGCAAGTGGAATGGGGAAAAAACGCAAGGTCTCAAGTTTTTTAAAAGTTGAACTGATTTTAACTTGAGCGCCGCATTTTTAGAATGCCCATGCGCATTTTTAGAACGTTCATGCGCATTTTTAGAACGCCCATGCGCATTTTTAGAACACTCATGCACGAGACGCTGCAAAAGACGCAAGACGTGAGCGCAATGGTTATACACGTCCATCTAGCGCATGTTTACATAGAAAAACAATGGAAAAGTAGCGCATTGGAATGGAAAAACGCGTTCGTTGTGAACTTCATTGGGGGGAGGGGGGGTCAAACATTTTATAGAATAACTCTAAGGGCCCCTTATTCTATAAAAGTTTTGACACCCCTCAATGAAAGTCTATGGGACTTTTTGATCGTCTGATTAATGAAAACTGTAAGTCCGATCATTTAGAAAATATATAGCAACCCGAGTCAGAACAGCCTGAAGGTCTGACCCGAGTTTGGTGGTTGTAGCTTGAAATTCCTAGAAGGAGATACTGTTTAAATTTAGTTTCAGAAGAATAATAATAAGCATAATAAATAGTAGATCAGTATGTTGGCTTTCTCAAGTATATAGTATATCTATCTTAATAAATATATTAAGATAGAAAACCCAGTTATTTTAAATTGTAATATACAATGCAATATTATGGTTTTACTATATTTTTTGATCAAATAAATTCAGCCTTGGTGAACATTAGAGACTTCTTTCAAAAACATTTAAAAAAAGCCCACATATCCCAAACTTTTATAGTGTGACTAAAACAAAAGTATATATTGGGGCATGCAGCAGAATCCATGCATGGTGGTCTCGAAGTGACCTCGTCGTAGCTGGGTCACTGCAACTGAATGAGAGATGGCTGTTTACAGAGATAATATCCATAAGTTTAGGTGTGGGAGGCCACAGAAGTTGCTTCATTTAATTAAATTATGTGACTGTAAAACGCTGGAGACATGGTCAGACAAAATATAGGTCTAGTTCCGGGAAAAGCTGTCGGGGATTGGCTGATTAAATGGTGGACGTGCGTTCTGTAGCATTCAGACAGACACTGTGTGTTTCTGTAGCAGTTCTTGGTTTCACGATAGGTCATGGTGTCAACAGAACCTCTGTTGCCTTCGTGACAAGACGCCAATTCTCTGCCAAGATCAGCAGTAAAGTGATTTGTCAAGCTGAGGCCAACAGAAAAACTCACACCCGCTCTTGTCTCAGGAAATTTCTGATCATTGAAATTCTACGAAATTTTGGCCCAACCTGGAGTGCTTCGTGTGCTCAAGATCAGAGCATCTCCAGAGGGTACTTCTGCTTTGATCAGAGTCCTATTGCGTCATAGCCTGCTAAAGCTGAAAGAGTGCATTCAACGTGTTCCAATAAGAAATAAATGCTGCTCAATCACATGACTAGCTACATAGGATGAACACTTATTCACTCAGTGCTTATCTGCCCTAAAAAGTAGACGAGCAATGCCGAACCTCATGGCTTCAGCTCAGCAGAATAAAGAGAGGAAACGATAAGAAAAGATTAGAATTACAATTTGTTGCCACTGCAAATATGTATTTTTATCGGACGTTAGGCTTCACGCAGTCTGACAAGCATGTGATGAGGACTAAAGTCTGCAGACCAGACATACACAAACAGTCTTTCTGTGTAATCTGTCTCTTTAGGATAGACAGAAGAATCAAGCATTGTGTGGGTGTTGTCTTTTTCTTTATGAATTCTCCTGTTTTCAGTTGCTTAAATCTTGACCTCTTATTCAGCTGGTTACTGGTCTCCTTGACTGTCTTATTTGCCCAAGGTATTATTATATTATATTAATTTGATAATCAATTAATCTGTCATTTATTTTTCACATCGGATAGAAAATATTTTAGCAATATGTGTATTTTAGTTTGACGTGCATGTGCCGACCGGCGCTCGTTCATTGAAGTCTGTGAAGTTTAACGAGACGCAAAACGGAAATACTCCGGGACTTTCTAGCATTTACAGATTAGGATATAACCATAAAATGTAAGTTATGCGCTGAGGAAAACGTGTCAAAGGCATTAAACAGCACATGCATCTATCAAACCACAAGAGGGCAAAATGCGGTAAACGCTTATGCTTTTGTTTGAAGTGCATATAAATATAAAGCATTCTCATGTTTCAGACAACTTGGATCATGTACCTTTTGTATTATTTGGAAAAAGATGGCTAGAGTCTTGGATCAGCTTTAACACATGCAAGTCTAGTTTTATTTCTCTTCTCTTCTTGCATACACATCCTGTTCACCCACTGCCCCCTAGAGCCTATATGCAGGAACACAAGCAGAATTACAGATCTAATGGTGCATTCAAGTCCTCCTGGGAAGTTCGTATTTACGAGGTGGGAAGTCGTGTTTATGGCGGCAGGCACGTTCAAGTCACTTTCGTTAGAGTAAGACGGCGGTGTACTTTCTCTTAATTATTTACACAAAAATACAGCAAGGTTCTTAAACTCTAATTCTAGAGATGTTTCTCACTGACACGCCCCCAACTCGTAAAGATCGGGGCTTAACGAAAATCCCGAGCTTCCCACTAGTATTTACGACATTGGTGGCGTTCATGTGTAAATACGATCTTTACGACACGACTTGAACGCACCATATATTCAAACAACTTGAATATTACACCTTTCCTGCAGCAGCTCACTCTGTGTCCTCCGCTATTTTCTATTATGTGTTTTGTCTGTAGAAATGGGTTATTCACTAATGTAAAGCGACGTAACTGCCGGATGATTTCCAAGCACTGCCCGCAGACATGACTAATCGATTATCAAATTCGTTGTCGATTATTTTCATTATCAATAATTAGCAATTGTATCGATTAGTTCTTGTAGCCCTATTATGTTTTACAGTGGTTTATTTATTTACAGAGAATTAAATCAGATGGCTCATCATGAAAATCATGAAAAATTAGGACGTCTTTTGGTGTCTGTCAGAGCTTTTTTTCAGCAATTGAACATGCTGAATCAGTGCTTTTCTGGTCGTGGAATGTCTGAGAAGTGCATGGTGTAATCTTGTGATTGTCCACATTTGTTTCCGTCTGTTGGTGTAGTGTGAATTTGCCTTTAAAGGCCTATTCATAGTTCACCGACAGACGGCGAACAACACTTTGTCGGATTTTGTCGGATCAGTGTGCTACATCTGTTGCCGTTGGTCGGCACTTGTTTTCACAGATTGAACATTTGTCGGGAATATAGGACTGTCGTTAAAGGGATAGTTCACCCAAAAATACAAATTACCCCATGATTTACTCACCCTCAAGCCATTCTAGGTGTATATGACATTCTTCTTTCAGACGAATACAATCAGAGTTTTATTAAAAAATGTCCTGGCTCTTCCAAGCTTTATAATGGCAGTGAATTGGAGCCCAAAATTTTAAACCCAAAAAAAGTGCATCCATCCATTATAAAAGTAATCCACACGGCTCTGGGAGGTTAATTAAGGCCTTCTGAAGCGAATCGATGGGTTTGTGTAAGAAAAATATCCATATTTAAAATTTTGTAAAGTAAAATATCCAGCTTCTGGTGGACCGCCTTCCGTATTCACAAAGTTCTGCTAATCGATTAAACTGACTGTACAATAAATATCTTATTTAGCCTACATAATGTCTACACTTTTTGTTAAAAGTTAAATTATAACAAGAGGATTTGAGTGTGCAGATCTCAGCACTGGACAAAAACTTTTTTTGAGTGGTGAGGGGATTCTAACTTAAACACATCTGATTGGCCATTGCGTTCAAGAAATCATCAGATATGTTTGTGTTCTCAAAGCTGCAAAAATACGTCATGAATAGAAAAACCTATTAATTAGTTTTGACGCTCTCAAGAGCACAATCACCAAATCTGTTTATGTTTATCCGTTTATGATGAGAGTATTCACGAGAGTGCAAAACTATGGCGTTTCAGCGATTACGAATCGTGATTGGCCATTGTATTCTTATGCTGCGTTCACACCACCTCGTATTTACCGGAATCTTGAGATGACAACAAGTATTTGATACAGATGACAACACGTGACGTTGTATTCGGAGCTGTTCACGTCCTAGAACTAGGGATTATCCGTTTCTATAGCAACAGTCCAAACTGAACCCGCGTGAAAGAATGCTGTAATTTAATTTGTCAAATGTAATAAAATGTAATTTAAGTACTAAGAAGAAGAAAAAACACAATAGAAGTAACATTGAAGTGTTATTCAAATGCATTATTATTACACTTTCATTTATTTAGGTTGTCATTTCAAGAATAACCTACCTGGATATCTAACTCCGCTGTCTTTTGTTTATGTTCACATTACTTTTGCATGAAAAAAAAATAGTGCACATTGGCAAAAGTTAATTACACGAATTTTAAAATATTACAAAATATAACTGCTTTTTTATGTTTTACTGCTGGAATCGCTGCCATTTCTCTGCTTCCGCATGAGGTGAGGTGAGGTGAGGTGAGGTGCAGCGGTCACGTGGTACAAGCCATAACTTTCAGAAAATTCCCAGCCTACAAACTGTAATTATGAGCTCTACGAGGACGTGAACACTTTTTACAAGCTAGAATCTCGTAATTACAGGAATTACGAGGTGGTGTGAACGCACCTAGAAACTCAACAGAGTCGTGTGTGATTGGTTATAGTGTCGCTGTAAAACGCGTAAAAAGTGTGATGCAACATGAGCAGATCTAAATTTAATGCCGCAATCAACACTTTTAATTTCATTTTCACTTTATTCGTTGATTTAGTTTAAATGTGCAAGTGCAGTTTTGGCAACAATTTGATGTTTGATTAATTGTGAGTTCCCTCAACGTCACGTGCACTCCTCAAAAACAGCGCTGATTGTTGACACGCTAAAAATAAAAGATTAAAATGTGTATATATATTAAATTCAATTCAACTTTATTTCCTTTAGGTCCATTAGAGAGGAGACATACAACAACTAACAGAAAATTACATACAATACAAAACATTTCTTATATATTTAAATGGGATGAAAGATATGGAATGTACCGAATGTTAGCTTTCTTATTGTGCCCAAGAGTATGATCTGTTTCCGCATGTAATTTTAACAAGAAACTATACTTCTAACGACAGATCAAGAGCTTTTTCCAACTACAGTGGGGAGAACAAGTATTTGATACACTGCCGATTTTGCAGGTTTGCCCACTTACAAAGCATGTAGAAGTCTGTAATTTTTTTCCTAGGTACTCTTCAACTGTGAGAGACGGAATCTAAAACAAAAATCCAGAAAATCACATTGTATGATTTTTAAGTAATTAATTTGCATTTTATTGCATGACATAAGTATTTGATACATCAGAAAAGCAGAACTTAATATTTGGTACAGAAACCTTTGTTTGTAATTACAGAGATCATACGTTTCCTGTAGTTCTTGACCAGGTTTGCACACACTGCAGCAGGGATTTTGGCCCACTCCTCCATACAGACCTTCTCCAGATCCTTCAGGTTTCGGGGCTGTCGCTGGGCAATACGGACTTTCAGCTCCCTCCAAAGATTTTCTGTTGGGTTCAGGTCTGGAGACTGGCTAGGCCACTCCAGGACCTTGAGATGCTTCTTACGGAGCCACTCCTTAGTTGCCCTGGCTGTGTGTTTCGGGTTGTTGTCATGCTGGAAGACCCAGCCACGACCCATCTTCAATGCTCTTACTGAGGGAAGGAGGTTGTTGGCCAAGATCTCACGATACATGGTCCCATCCATCCTCCCCTCAATACGGTGCAGTCGTCCTGTCCCCTTTGCAGAAAAGCATCCCCAAAGAATTATGTTTCCACCTCCATGCTTCACGGTTGGGATGGTGTTCTTGGGGTTGTACTCATCCTTCTTCTTCCTCCAAACACGGCAAGTGGAGTTTAGACCAAAAAGCTCTATTTTTGTCTCATCAGACCACATGACCTTCTCCCATTCCTCCTCTGGATCATCCATGGATGGTCATTGGCAAACTTCAGACGGGCCTGGACATGCGCTGGCTTGAGCAGGGGGACCTTGCGTGCGCTGCAGGATTTTAATCCATGACGGCGTAGTGTGTTGCTAATGGTTTTCTTTGAGACTGTGGTCCCAGCTCTCTTCAGGTCATTGACCAGGTCCTGCCGTGTAGTTCTGGGCTGATCCCTCACCTTCCTCATGATCATTGATGCCCCACGAGGTGAGATCTTGCATGGTGCCCCAGACCGAGGGAGATTGACCATCATCTTGAACTTCTTCCATTTTCTAATAATTGCGCCAACAGTTGTTGCCTTCTCACCAAGCTGCTTGCCTATTGTCCTGTAGCCCATCCCAGCCTTGTGCAGGTCTACAATTTTATCCCTGATGTCCTTACATAGCTCTCTGGTCTTGGCCATTGTGGAGAGGTTGGAGTCTGTTTGATTGAGTGTGTGGACAGGTGTCTTTAATACAGGTAACGAGTTCAAACAGGTGCAGTTAATACAGGTAATGAGTGGAGAACAGGAGGGCTTCTTAAAGAAAAACGTCTGTGAGAGCCGGAATTCTTACTGGTTGGTAGGTGATCAAATACTTATGTCATGCAATAAAATGCAAGTTAATTATTTAAAAATCATGCAATGTGATTTTCTGGATTTTTGTTTTAGATTCCGTCTCTCACAGTTGAAGAGTACCTATGATAAAAATTACAGACCTCTACATGCTTTGTAAGTAGGAAAACCTGCAAAATCGGCAGTGTATCAAGTTCTCCCCACTGTAAGTTTGTGAATGTTCCTTGGAACTATGGTTTCGGGAAACGCCAAATTGCTCAACTGTGTTGGTAATGACAGAACATGCAACCATAGTTGGCCAACGATGCTTTTGGGAAAAGCACCCCTGGAATCTGTCTGTTCTGGCTTGAGTGCTCTTGCTAGAGCATATAAGTGTAAAAGTGCTGTTTTTGAATTAATTTTGAACTGATCTTCATCTGCTCTGTGTGTATCAGGACTCTTTGCCTTACTGCTGATGGTGCTGGAGTGGACCCATCCAGGCCTGTCCTCCCCATTACGCCCCATCTGCGATCTGCGCGTCCTCGACCATTACATTAAGGAGGCATGGGATGCAGAAGCTGCTATGGTGAGAGACATGCACATGACGGCTAAAAAAGCTGTGATCTTATAAACACATTTCATTGGAATTCGCATGGGACACTTTCTTGCGTTCCATCCAGTGGTGCAGTCTACATGATACGCAGGTATACACCGTATACCCACTAGGAAAAGTTAAGGATTTCCGTATACCCACTTAAAAAAGCGTGAGGATACATAAAAACATCTTTTGTGACAGAACTGTCACACTTTCATTCATAAATTCACCCCGTCTGTGTTGCGAAACGACACCGATCGAATCACGGAATCCAGTCACAAATGGAACTTATTGTGTAAAGCAGAACATCACAGAATTTGGCCATTTTTTAGTTAATCACAGTACTCGAATTGAGGGGGGGCTGGAGGGATCCGGGACCCCCCCCATAAGGCATTGGGGACCCCCCATCACGAGCATTTCACCATTTAATTTGATTGTCATTCATTCGTCATATACACACAGAAACTCTACAGTGTTCTCGACAACCTGTCAAAATAAAAGTTTGTATAACTTAAAGAAATTATAACAGAACTATATTACCACTGCACAGTAGAGTGTACTTCAAGTAATAATAATAATAATAATACAGTTTATTAAAATACACAGAAACTCAAATGTCTTCATTACAACCCGCCAAAATAAAAGTTCGGTCTAACTTCAAGAAATTATGAAAGAAAAGTAGTAGTAATAATAATAATAATAATTTAAAGTAATGATAAAATCTATTAAAACATTATTTTAAAGGAATATCACACAAGTTTTCATACATGTTTTAAACAGTAAATGTGCCAAAAAAGGAATTTGAATTTTTATTTGATTACTTTTTAAAGAGCGATTTATTCAATTTAGATTAAATAAATTGTTAGATTTATAAATTGATTTGATTACCACCATTTTTAAAATACATTTGTATTTGTCCTTACAATGTTTTTATATTCTCTGTTTTCCTGACAGCAAAACCTGTTTTCCTAAACCACAATAAAGGTTCAGTGGGGAAAAACGTGATATACCATGAAACCACCTAAGAATCTTAAAAAAAACATGATAAAGATTTTTGGTCATACTGCGCATACAGTCTTTCAGAATGCTCTCAATTACATGTATATCCATACTGTATGCATTAATGAGTGTGGTGTCGCTCTGGGGCGGGTGAGTATGAGGCTAGGAGGGGGAAAATCCCAGTATACTCACTACAAAAAACTAGACTTGGTTCCATCTGTGCAATTTTAATCTTACGCAGTGTCAAGCTAAGAATTCTCACCGTGTGAATGTTCTTGTTATCGCAGAGAGCTTGTAAGGATGATTGCAGCACTGCAACAAACTACACTGTTCCTCTGACCAGAGTTGATTTTGATGTCTGGGAAGCGATGAATGTAAGTGACATGAAGCTTCATGTTCCTGTTGTGAAGATTGTAATATAATATAGTCATTTCCCAAATCAGTGCCTTAACGTACTTTAACACTCTACATTTCGTTTTAATATTCCTCTCTTCTGTATGTCTCTTCAGATAGAGGAGCAAGCTCAGGAGGTCCAGTCAGGCTTACACGTGCTGAACGAGGCCATCAGCTCATTACAGGCATTTAATCAGACTGACGTGATACAATCCCACATAGATGGCAGTATTAGAAACATGGCCAGCGTCAGACAAGTGCTGCGAAGTCTCAGCGTACCGGTGAGTTATACAGACCTCTTGAGTCTCTTCCGCTCACCAATTCAATTCTATCACAATGAAACAGTGATATTGTGGAATATTATTACAAGTCAAAATAACTGTTTTCTATTTTAATATATTGTAAAATGTCATTTACTCCTGTGATGCAAAGCTGAATTTTCAGCATCACCAGTGTCACATGATCCTTCAGAAATCATTCTAATGTGCTGATTTGATGCTCAAGAAACATTTCTGATTATTATCAATGTTGAAAACCGTTTTTGTGGAAACCTTTTTTCTAGGTTGTTTGATGAACACTTATTTGAAATAGTATTTTGCAACTTTTGATCAAATTAATGCTCCTTGCTGAATAAAAGTATTAATTTCTTTCAAAACAACGAAACAACAAACATTTGAACGGTAGCATTAGTTTTGAAATGAGCGTTAGTCTTTATTAGCGGTTAGGGTAATACACTTAGAACTGAATTTGCATTTGGCAGAAGCTTTTTTACCAAAGCAACATACCGTGCAGTGCATTCAAGCTATACATTTGATTCGATATGCATACATTACATCATTTCATCAGCTTGTCTGTTCCCTGGGAATCAAACCCCATGACCTTGGCATTGCTAGCGTCATGCTCGACTACTCAAGCTATACGGGAACAGGAAATGGATGTTATGCTAATCAAGTGCAGTGTACTACAAACTTATGTCAGCTTCAGGAAGAGAGCATGTTCGTCACTTTGATTGTGTCATAGTGTTACATGAAAACAAGCAGCGACTATGGGACTACCACTTTAAAAAGTCTGTAAAAATAGAGTCCAATGTACTGTGTTTATATGAGGGAATTTTCCGTATTGATTTTTCACAGTTTCTGTGAAAATGTCTATACATTTAATGAAAAATATCCTGGGAGAAAATTACCTGTACCTTTTATGTTTTTCTACTGATTTTTTTTCTTACAGTGAAAGATTGCTTAAAATTTAAAAGCGTGAAATCTAAAATGTAAAACTGTCACAGAATATTCGAGTAAGTGTTATCTTAGTTTTATTCATATTTTGAATTAGCTTTTATTTTTATAATTTTACTTTTCATGCTAATTTTAGTCATTTTGTTATGTGCTTTTGTCAATTTATTTAGTTTTTTTAATGTTGCTACTTAGGTTTAATTTTAGTTTTATTTTTTCATTTATTTCCAGTTAATAACTTTAGTGCTTCAACTTAAAGAGGACCTATTATGCCCTTTGACAAAGTCTTGATGTTGTTTTTGGGGTGTGCTGGAACTGGTTTTCATGGTTGAATGTTCAAAAACATTATTTTTTCCCATACTTGACATTGTTGTAGCTCCTCTCTTCCCAGTCTTTTGCTTTATTTCCAGATTCACTCATAGGCTCGTTCTTACGTACTAGAGCACGTAAGCAAAACGGTGCTTTAAATCTCTTGAAAAAACTAAAAGACGTAAATGACATTTGTGTGTATTCGAAATAAAAGATATAGATTGTACTGAATGTCAGCTTGCTTATTTTGCTCAAGATAAGGATTTATTAAGTCCACGTCATGCATACAAGAAAGTATGCTTCTAACCACAGGTCGGGAGATGTCGTTCCAAAAGCTCAACTTTGCGATGCTGTTTGCGAATGTTCGTTGGAACTATGGTTTTGGGAAACATCAAATCGTTGAACTATGTTGATAATGACGGAACTTGCGAGCATAGTTGGCTAAGGATGCTTTTGGGAAACGCCGCCTGTTTAATTCCTGTCTCTATGAAGCCCCTCCTTCTGAAAAGCACTGTGTGCTCTGATTGGTCGGCTGGACCAGTGTGTTGTGATTGGTCAAGCACTTCCAGCGTGTTTGCGAAATGTCCCGCGCCTTACCATAACCTTGAGTTTCAACACACTAACTAACTCAACTAGGCCCCGCCCCTTTATTTAGCGTATGCCTTGGGCGGGAATGATTTAAGTGAGGAATATTGTGACGGAAGAAAACTCAAGACTCTAAACGAGGCGTTTCAGGGAGTTCAGAAACAGTGACACTGATATAGAGAAGAACTCACTTTGTAGTGACTTTGCAGAGGTTTTTAATGCTCAAACAGCAACATTACACACTAAAGACAGCTGAACATGTAAAAAAGCATAATACGACCCCTTTAAAGGCAACATTTTAAATCTTACATTTATAATATATTTTATTTTATTTCAGCTTTAATTAACAGACATGTTTTAATTTTAGCTAACGATAATAACTTAAGTGCGCTTAAATTTAACAAATTTCTCTCTGTCTCTCAGGATTATGTAGCTCCAACCAGTGGTGGAGAAGACAAGGAGACGCAGAAAGTATCCTCAATCTCAGAGCTGTTTCAGGTCCACGTCAACTTCCTGCGGGGAAAAGTGCGTCTTCTGCTCGCCAATGCACCTGTCTGCCATCAAGGTGTCAGCTGATAGACAATTCAGGGCAAGAGTCAAACTAATTGGAGCTCCTCATATCAGGAGGCAGGATGTGGACTATTACAAAGGATATGTCGCCGAAGTTTGAATGACTGGGAGTTGTAACACACTGAAAGATTTACTCACAAAGGGAAAAGAATACATCGCCCAGAATGCTAAGCGCCCCCTATGGCTGTCTACTCTCTGTGTGTTGAGCATTTGCAAACCCACCTGCGTTACCCCGGCAAAAAAAAAAAAAAAAAACTGCAAGAAATCACTCTTATTTCCCCATTTGACTGATGGCACTTGCCCAGCTTGACTGGGAAGGGTTATCCGGGACTCTTTAAAAGTGTTTTGTATTGCTTATGAAATTGTGGTTATTTATATAGATTCTATATTTCCTAGAGCGGGAATCACTGGCTTTTGCAGGTTCTTCTTACTGAAGCTATTCAACTGAAGACCTCTCTTCCTCCATCCACCATGCCCTCAAGCACCTCCAAACGTCGAACTGTTGATAGAGAAGACTATTTATCAATATTAATTATGCACTGTAGGTTTTATACTCATTTCAGTGTAAGTGTATATGTGTGGATGTATGTGTGTGACTTTTGAGAATGCTGCAGGGAATGTTCTCATTGTCAGGGTAGGAAGGTTGTAATGCTGAATTCTTACGGGTCACTTGGGGTGAACAGGAAGAAGGACTAGATTGCTGCTTGTGTCGGGGGAATTGGAAGCTTTCGTTCGTGAGAGCTGATGAGGCTCTGTGTTAGCTCATGTCTGAATTACGCCGATGAGCGCGGTCTTGTACAGATAACGCCGGTGCCAGGAAAAATATTGATTAGCGTATGACGAACATCCTGGCTTACTTCCACTTCACGCTCAACGCTGCATACTTTCCTTGGGGAAATGATCGTAAGGTTGACATTTTGTTTCTTTTTCTGTTCAACTTGTTTGTGTTTTTCGTAAATAGCCTGTCTTTTTTACATCTGTCTGGGTGCAACAAGTGTGTTTGTAGATGTTTTTTCCTGTTATTTTGCTGTTGTATGGTTCTTTCATCACAATGTTATTTGGTATTCAAATACAAAGTATTATTCTTAGCTAAAAACAAGGAGAGAGGAAGTTTTTCTTTTTGTCTTATGAAGCATATCTGCTGAGAATGTTCCAATACACATGCTCACCATTCTGTAAATACATGAAATTCCAAGGAAAATTTGATGTGAAAGCAAGTACTTTTTTTTAAGCTATGATAGAGTGAACTATGTAGGCATACATTATGCCTAAGCCATAACTGGATAATAAGTATTGCATTTTTGTTATGTTGTTTCCTCACGCCACTAAATATTTTTGAACACCGTTTGTGTCATTCCTTTCGCCTTACCGCCAACATTTCTGCTCTTTTACAGTCTGGTCAAGAAACACTTTGATCCAGTTTACTTTTTGAAAGAAGATCTAATCTATTACTGATCAGCCAACAGCTGTCAGGTATCCTTTTATTCAATTCAGTTCAGAATTATTTGTATAGCGCTTTTCACAATACATATCATTTCAAAGCAGCTTTACAGAAAAAGTGCATGTTTCTACATTACAATTTAGAGTGATTTGTTATCAGAGATGACTGTGTCCTAGTAATGTCCACATGTCAAAAATGTACAGTTCTAAGATAACACAAATCATGCAGTTAGCTAACATCATGTATTAAGGCAGAAACAATGATCTCATTAAAGCAATTATTACAAGTTCTGACCATAATGATTACAATATATAGAAAATTTGTCATGAACTAGCTTTTCTGTATCAGAAACCGATAACATGTTCCGTAGCTTAGCACTGTTTTTGTAACATATGAAATATGATTTGTTGTCTAATATAACACCCAGGTCTTTAACTGTAGATGATGAAGAGTACATCCTTAAATTGTATTCTAAGAGATTCAGTGTACAGGTTTTTTTGTCCAATAAGTAATACCTCAGTCTTATCTGAATTTAATAGAGGAAAAAAAACTACTGGTCATCCAGTATTTTATATCTTTAACACACGTAACAAATATATAACTGAGTATCATCGGCATAACGGTGGAAAATAGTTCCATGATTTCTAATAATTTTACCAAGAGGCAGCATGTATATTGAAAATAGCAGAGGGCCTAAAACAGACCCTTGCGGCACTCCATAATTTACCATAAGTTTGATAATTCTCCATTTAAATAAACAAAATGGCAATGGTCAGATAGCTACAATCTAAACCACCCTAATGCCTGTCCCTGAATACTGGTGTAATTTTGTAATCAATCTAAGAGTATGTCATGATCTATAGTGTTGAACAC
Source organism: Coreius guichenoti (assembly GCA_039654105.1). NCBI lineage: Eukaryota > Metazoa > Chordata > Actinopteri > Cypriniformes > Gobionidae > Coreius > Coreius guichenoti. The sequence goes on from CM077168.1 coordinate 51,685,841, forward strand.
AGCACTAAGATCAAGTAAAAATATAGCTGCAAGCAGCAATTATCGGGGCCAAGCACAAAGAACATGACAAGTCATGCCAACATGGCTGGCAGCATCAGACCAAGTGCAACAATGACCAATAAAAGACATTTTAAGATGATTTTAGGCAAAATGTCAAAAAAAAAAATGGTCACTGGTAAAATTATTAAATGGTTTATCTCTTTCGACCAATAGGTGGCGCTGTTACGAAACTGATGTGGTGTTGTCAGAGTGAGGTGACAATGACACATGCAAAGTTTGGTGTCAATATGCCAAAGCATTGCAGAGATACAGCCTCAAGAGTCATTTTGGCATCATGCCTCAAATTTTTTGCTGCGGTATATTAAAACGGTTTCGTCTATCGACACGAAATCCATTACTTTTTGTCAGCACGGTCTGGAGATGATCGGATAAACGGTCTAGGAGGAGTTTGAAAAAGTACGTTTTGAAATAAAATCAAAATGGCGGACAGGAAGTTTGGTTGGTGTCTATGTCCTCGGCATGACCCATAGAATCTATTAAGATCAGTTTCATTACAATAGGCTAATTTAATCAAAAGTTATTCGCATTTTTGGAAATTTCATTATAATTTTCATGTTTGGTATCGTTGGCCTCGGCAAGGATGCAGGAATCTAAGGAGATGACTCCCGTGAAAATAAGTCAACCAAATCCAAAGTTATAAGCATGTGAATATTTTATTTTGCCACTAGATGGCGCTGGTTCAGGGACTCCTTCAGGGCATCATGCCGAGTTTCGTAACAATACGCTTCATAAAATACAGCATTTTACTACAAAATTCAAAATGGCCGATATGGGAAAATTGGATCTCATTCGACTCTGCATGCTGACTCGAATCTAACGAGACCCGATTTTTGGGCAAAGCGTTAAGGAGTTATAAGCAAAAATAGCAAGTTTTTTGTATCTCCGGACCAGTAGGTGGCACTGCGCCGAAATGCAGCATGTAGCCTCAGGTCATGCTCGTGATGTCATGTACCAAATTCCCTTTCTAGCCCTTACGATTCAAAAGTTATTAGCATAAACATGAGTGCAACTTTGGACAGTTGGGGGAGGGATTGAGTTAGAGACACCAAATTTGCTATGGTTACAGTTCAGACTGTCCTCTATCTTTGTGCCAAATTTCATAGCTTTCCCGCAAGCGGTTCTATGGGCTGCCATAGACTCCCAGAGCGGAAGAATAATAATAAGAAGAACGTGCTTGGCCCCTAACTAGTATTGCGATGCAGCCTTGGTCAGCAGCTAGAAGTCATTTATAATTTTAATGAGTGCAGTTTCTGTGCTATGATGGGGCCTGAATCCAGACTGAAATTTTTCATAGATATTTTTTGCAGGAAGGTGCACTTGACTACATCTTTGATAAATGTAGGTATAATGTATATACAGTAAGAGGAAAAAAGGCAGGAAGGTCCAACAATGTCTTTTTACTTGCCAGCACAACTGCTGCATGGTCATTAGTATACTACACACACACACACACACACAAATAAATATATACATAAACTACTGTTTCTGAAAGGGGAAACATATGATATGGCACATTTTCTTTTTACTTCTTGGTACACCACATCAATAAATTTCATAAGTAAACTTAGTGCAAGGATTAAGAGTCTTAGCTCAGTCTGAACCAGACCAAAACTTATACCAAATAAAATAGACACCACAAACTTTACATGAATGTTTATGAAGTCTTTGAAGTTCCCATTTATTGTGTTGATATTGATACTGGCTCTACGGGTTGGGATAAAACACCTTGATGTGGATAGCCGAGTTATTACGGGTGCGTGTAAGCGGCTCTGCAGCTTCATCCGGATCCTCAGGCTCCAGGTCGTCGATGAGCTCTACGGTGGACGTGTTGGCGGCCAGCTGCAGCGCACCCTGGCTGGACGCCTGAAGCTGTAGGGCGATGTTAATGGCCCGGTTGATAGCCAGTCCCAGACCGTGGATGCAGATTTCCCTGTGAGCGTCCAGAAGTTTCTGACATCTCGCCAGCTGGGCCTTGAAGTCTGTTTTCATATTGACGTAGACGTCGTTCCGTCGTTTGGGCAGCTTGCGGGGCAGACGCTTGCGGAGGGTGTACTCCATTGGGTCCATCTCAAGAGTAGAGCCCTCAGGGGTGGGCAGCACCAATGGATTGTGGGGTACAGAAGCGGACACTGGGCTGCGTGGCTCGGCCATGTCAAATCACTGGAAAAGCACTGTACAAATAGAACCAGACATCCATTAATCAACAGTTAAATTCCCCCTGTAGTCAATAATTTTATTCCTTAAAACTCATCTTTAATCACCAAAATGCCTTAAAATGTCTTCATGCCTTAAAATAGCTTGAATGTAACTCTACACCCTTGCTTCGTTTAGTATGCAGATCCATGAATATGCAAACTATCCCCGCCTCCACTCACTCGCACAAGCTCGGAATAGTTGATCCACTCGATCAACTTTACTGTAGTAAACACTGCACAATGGTATCGCTCTTTACAACGTCAGGAACATAGCGGTAATAAATATGATTAGCCTTTTGCGTGACTACGTTATCAAACGGCTAATAATGTGTTGCTAATGTTACACAAACCATGTTCCCGTTCGCCATCTCAGAGTCAGACAGCTGCCTTCTGAAAATCAGCATCCTTAGAAACGCTTTGAACAACTTACAACGTCAGTGGAGAAAGGCATATAGTTCATCATAATATACATCATATACATGAATCACCCGCTATATTGCTAAATGTAATCGATTTTTCATATCAAAAGAAAAAAATACCGGGATAACCTTACCTGGCTTCTCTTGAGACTCCCCTGCTTCAGAGCAGTCATAGTTAATGATATGATAAAGCCCGCCCCCCTCGTGACGTGATTGGTTACAACGTAGTTAAAGGGATAGTTCACCCAAAAATGAAAATTAGCCCATGATTTACTCACACTCAAGCCATCCTAGGTGTATATGACATTCTTCTTTCAGACGAATACAATCGGAGTTATATTAAAAAATGTCCTGGCTCTTCCAAGCTTTATAAATGGCAGAGAGACTGGCGTTCCAGCGTATGATGTAGGACGCTCCGGTGAGAATATGCTAGTTCTCTCGACAACCAAGTTTTGTTTTGCTCTATCCTCTGAACTTACGCTACGCCTGCATCATACGCTGGAACGTCTCTCGTGAACGCGCGTACGACACTTAGCAGAAGTCAGAGATTATAGTTTGTAAAGTTTTAAATATGGATATTTTTCTTACACAAACGCATTGCTACGCTTCAGAAGGCCTTTATTAACCCCCCGGAGCCGTGTGGAGCACTTTTATGATGGATACATGCACTTTTATGGACTTCAAAACACAAACAGCAATTCACTGCCATTATAAAGCTTGGAAGAGCCAGGACATTTTTTAATATAACTCCAATTGTATTCGTCTGAAAGAAGAATGTCATATACACCTAGGATGACTTGAGGGTGAGTAAATCATGGGCTAATTTTCATTTTTGGGTGAACTATCCCTTTAATACCAGCGATTTCAAACTGCGTTTTTGAGACTCTCTTTGATTCACTACAGTTTTAAGGACAAAACACTGAGCAACGGTGTTGACTTATGAATTTGCACATGGTTTGTCTTAAAGCATATTAAAAACACCACATAGACATATAAACAACATTATAAACTTGATTTTCACCACAGGGGGTCTTTAATGTTAATTTTTTTTACAGAGTGTCACACAGCAGACATTTGTGTTCAAACTGGCATTGCAGAAAGCAATCGAATTTATTCATACAATACTTATATATCTATTGCAGAAATAATAAGAGCATAAATAAAAGCATAAAATGCTATTTCTAAATAAATAACTGATGCTTTTAATTCACGAACTACAACGGCTCATTCGCAAATCCAAGTACTACACAGTTGGCGCTTTAGGATTTTGAATCATTAAAAAGAACCGGCTCGTATGAATCAATCGTTCCCGAAACGGACTCGACTGGTCGCGCTGAATGTTACTGACTCACTAAAAAGAGCCGACTCATTTGAGTCTTTCGTTTTTGAATCTCTATACACTGGTCGCTCTGTATGTTTTGAGCTGTAGCGTTGTGGCACCGCTGAAAAGAAGTGCAGGATACACTGTATTACACAGGATAAACCATGTATGGTGTTTTTTTTATGTAACCGTTTCTCGGTGCCCTAGAAACAGGGGCGGCGTTTACGTATAGAAATATTAAAGCATTACCGCTTAATCGATATGCTACATAAATTTATATAGTCGTTTTGTTTTTTGATTGTGAATAGTACCTTGAATTAGAAGAGCTTTTTTTTCGGCTTCACGCTTAATAGCTTGGTAAATAATTGAATCTGCGTTTTGGCAGGTCTGTCTTCTCTCCTCATGTACCGGAAGTCCTCTCACAGGAACTGATACTTAAAGCCGTATCAGTATCAAATTTGATTACATAATACAAACTGCCCTGTTCCTGGATAAACATTATATATTTGTTAAATCCGTATATTATATCATTATAAATTAATAAAAAAATAAATAAACAGGTTCTATTTGTCTCCGTGCCAGTATGAAACTAATCATTACTGAAATGTGGAACATTGCGCTGTGAGTGTCTTTTATTTTGAAATTCATCCAGTTCATCCGCGTACTAGTGCGGTCACTCAGCGTTGGATTGCTAGACGTAAACTAAACTCAATGAAATCTCGTTTCGTTTGTACGGTCTTTTTGATTCACTGTTTATCTAGTTTAATTTAAGTCATGTCGGACACATGGAGTCACATCCAGGCGCACAAAAAGCAGCTGGATTCCCTGCGAGAGAGGCTGCAGAGGAGAAGGAAAGACCCAACTCAACTGGGCATCGGTGTGTTGAGCAACTTTACATGCTATGAGATCTGCAAAACTATTAACTGTGTCTTAAGTAGTATTTGATTTATTTGTTAATAAAATATAGCTATAAACTTTGAATGTGTGCAAAGGAAAGAATGAACCAGGTTTCAACCATTATTTTTTGCAATAGTAGTGAATTAGTGAGTATATGGTGCCACCTGCTGTATGCATTTCCCAACAATTAGTTCTTGTTTTTATTTTAACAGAGGTTGGAGGTGTTGAGGGTGGATCTGCAAGGAGCGACAGCCCCGGACCGGCGCTCCAGAGTCCCCCGCAGGTGGAAGCTGAGCAGCCTCCTGACCCAGAACTAGAGAAGAGACTGCTGGGATACCTGTCTGAACTGAGTCTTTCTCTGCCAATTGATTCCCTAGCAATCACCAACCAACTAAACACAGTAAGTGCTGTGAACGTGCTTGTGTACACTACCAGTCACACACCTGCTATTACTACCCACATCTTAGAAAAATAGGAAGGTTATCAAAACTGTGAAGTATATGGATAATGAGAAACATAAATATCTATGGAAGCTTGTTTCCGCCACAGAATAAAACATTTTAACTTTTTATCTCACAATTGCGAGTTTACATCTCACAATTGAAGTCAAAGTTGCTTGATATAAACGCACAAAACAATCGATATTGTTGATTTTAAGTCGCAATTGTGTGTTAAGAAGTCAGAATTGTGGGATATAAACTCGCAATTTTGAAAAAAAAAGTCATAATTGTGAGATATAAAGTCATAATTGCTTGATATAAGCAATGATGTGTTAAGTCAGAATTGCTGATATAAAGTCGCAATTTTGATAAAGTCAGAATTATGAGTTATAAAGTTAGAATTGCGTTATATAAACGCACAAAAAAATCGATATTGTTGATTTTAAGTCGCAATTGTGTGTTAAGAAGTCAGAATTGCTGGTATAAAGTCGCAATTTTTGAAAAAAAAGTCAGAATTGTGAGATATAAACTCGCAATTGCAAGAAAAAAAGTCAGAATTGCGAGATATATATTGTTTTCTTTGTTTCTTTCTTCTCATTCTTCTTCATTTTCTCAGTCTGAATCTGCAGTTTCCCATGCCTGCATCCAAAGTCTCCTCCTCAAATTCTCGGCTCAAGAGCTAATTGAAGTTCGGCAGCCATCCATCGCTGCCTCCTCGTCCTCCTCCACCCTCGTCACTTCTGTCGACCACACCAAACTATGGGCTATGATTGGCAGCGCAGCGCAGCCGCAAAGAGCTGCTGTTAAAAGAAAAGGAGATGACATCATTCATCAAAAAAGAGCTCCAGGCTCCTCTCCTTTGCTTCAAGCTCCATCTTCCCCACCCAAGAAATCCTCTGCCTCATTGGCTCCTGCCTCAAACTCGCAGCTAGCGGGATCCTCCGGGGGCGGAGGGGGCGGACCTGAGAAAAAAGGGCGGAGCAATAAGGTGCAAGCTTCTCACCTGGATATGGAGATTGAGAGTCTACTGAGCCAGCAGTCCACTAAGGAACAGCAAAGCAAAAAGGCATGATACTTAAGTAGCAAATCAGTCAAGCTTTGTCTCTATATATGTATGTGGAGTCTTATGTATGTATGCTTGTGTGTCAGGTGAGCCAAGAGATCCTAGAGCTTTTGAACACCAGTTCAGCCAAGGAGCAGTCGATTGTGGAGAAGTTTCGCTCGCGCGGCAGAGCTCAAGTACAGGAGTTCTGTGATCACGGGACTAAAGAGGAGTGTGTGCAGTCGGGGGACACACCACAGCCCTGCACCAAGTTACACTTCAGGTCAGTTCACACTCACATTATTAAACAATAATAAATAACCAATGCACTCACACACACACAAATTCTATTTCTTCTCTGTATTTCTCCTCTTCTCTAGCTTGCTTTCTAATCTAGTTGTCTAATAAACCTGGCATTGTATATTACGAATATTGCTGGCTCAGACAAAACACTTTTGGATAACAGCATCTGCTAAATGCATAAATGTACATAACAACCATATACATTTTATATAAATTAAAATAAAATAATAGTTTTAATACATTTAGAAATAATAACAATCATAATACTTGTGGCATTAAATGTTGCATGCATTGCAAAAAAAAAAAAATCTTCCTCTATATTGTTTTCCAATACATATATCTAAACATCTTTGAATCAAGATGCATTTACATGAGATGCAAATGTAAAATGAAATCTTGAAAAAATTAACAAAATGTAGTGAGTTTATACTTAAAACAAGAACAAATATCTGCCAATGAGTTATGAAAACTTCCCTTTGAATTAAGATGATTTTTCTGATCCCACTGGCAGATATTTGTTCTTGTTTTAATCATAAACTCCCTTAATTTTGATCAATTTCACCGAAAACAAGACTTTGTATCTCCAGTAAATGTCCTCTCCCTGGTGTTGTTCTAATGCTGTATGCCGTTCTTTCTTTTTCGGACCACAAATGGAGAATTTTTTTTGAACTATTGAAATATCCCGCTCACACTCGTCCATATAATGGCAGTGAATAGCGACCAACTTCAAGCTTTAAAAAAAAAGCAAAAGAATCACAGAAAGATCCCATACTCCAAGGGCCAGATTTACTAACAGCTTGCGCCAGTGCAAACCCTCTTTTGGCGTTAAAAAACTACTGTCAGGATTTACTAAAGACACGCAGTGATAAATTAGCGCTTGAAAGGCTGACCTTATTGCATATGCATTTGTAGGAGTTTCCCTTTCAGACACAAAATTTATGGGAGGAGAGTATTTAAATGAATCATGCGAGGTGATTTACTACGGTTTGCGCTCGTCAATTTACTGGTGTTTGCGCCATTATTTACCGCCCCCAAAAAAAAACATGTCTTAAACAAAAGCACTGCTCTTGGTAGATTGTGTTGGTCATTATGGAAATGATCCGGCGGCGTCTGTGTTCTTAAATTTGCACAACATCAGTAGATCACGCACAGAACTTTACACTCCCATGGGCGCTTTTATGGGATTGCGCTCTCACGCTAATTTGCCCTTTTTAGTAAATCTGGCCCAAGTGTTCGGGGGGTTTATGATAGGGTTTGGTGAAAAACAAACCGAAATTTAATGGAAATCCTGACCTTGGCCGTTGGTCTTCTGTGCTCGACTGTGTGTTCATGAGACTCTATTAGCGCCGCCGATTAAGCCATCTGACCAATCAGAGCAGAGTAGTCCAATCACAACAGACTGGGCCGTCTGACCAATCAGAGCAGAGTAGACCAATCACAACAGACTGGGCCATCTGACCAATCAGAGCAGAGTAGACCAATCACAACAGACTGGACCATCTGACCAATCAGAGCAGAGTAGACCAATCACAACAGACTGAGCCGTCTGACCAATCAGAGCAGAGTAGACCAATCACAACAGACTGGGCCGTCTGACCAATCAGAGCAGAGTAGACCAATCACAACAGACTGGGCCGTCTGACCAATCAGAGCAGAGTAGACCAATCACAACAGACTGGACCGTCTGACCAATCAGAGCAGAGTAGACCAATCACAACAGACTGGACCATCTGACCAATCAGAGCAGAGTAGACCAATCACAACAGACTGGACCGTCTGACCAATCAGAGCAGAGTAGACCAATCACAACAGACTGGACCATCTGACCAATCAGAGCAGAGTAAACCAATATCTCGCAATTATGACTTTATATCTCGCGCCGACTCGCCCCACACAAAGCACACAAGATGTGAGAAATCAATATTAATAAAAAACGCGACATGAAATACAATCCATATACTATCTTCTCAGAGGTGAATATATCTGTTGTGTTCGTCGTAACAAGAAGAATCTGTCAAGAATCTGACATCTGGAGTTCCGGTCCGGAGATATTCACAGTCAAGAAAGTACACAGATATTTTTGGGGGATTTCTAGGAATTGTATTTCATATCGCCTTTTCATTAATCTTGATTTCTCACAACTTGTGAAAACTGTGGCGCTAATAGAGTCTCATGAACGCACATCCATGCACAGAAGACCAGCGGCCAAGGTCAGGATTTTCATTAAATAATAGTTTTTTTTTTTTTTTTTTTTACCAAACCCTATCGCATATGGCCGTTATTCACTGCAAATTATATGGATGAGCGCGAGCCGGAATTTTTTTTACATTTCTCTTTTGTGGTCTGAAAAAGAAACAACATACTGCATTAGAACAACACTACGGTGAGTAAATGTAATTTTCATTTTAGGGTGAACTATCCCTTTAAGTTTACCTTCATAAAACCTGTAGAAACCCTGCTCATTATAATGTGACTTTTCTAGGCGAATCATCAACAAACACACAGACGAGAGCCTGGGCGACTGCTCCTTTCTGAATACTTGTTTCCACATGGACACTTGTAAATATGTGCACTATGAGATTGACAGTCCCCCTGAGGCAGAGGGTGACGCCTTGGGGCCGCAGGCAGGGGCCGCAGAGCTTGGACTGCACTCCACCGTGGAAGACAGCAACGTTGGCAAATTGTTTCCTTCACAGGTACAGTATCATGCAAATGGGCCTGTTCTACAGCTTCTGTCAAGCTATAATAAAATTGATTTGAAACTGAAAATCTCCAAAACCTGTATAATATAGTAATATAGAATTATGCTTAGTCTCTTGATGTGTTTCTAATCTGTAATTGCTTTCAGAGCTTCTTTATTGCACATTTGCATTTCTCATATTTATCCACAAATTAAAAAAATGTATTTGATTTTAACGGTTAAAACTGCATTTTTATTTTAAGACACACAATACAGTTAAGTTTGTGGTCGGTAAGATTATGTAATCATTTAATGTTTTTGAAAAAAGTCTCTTATGCTCAGGCTGCATTTATTTGATTAAAATTATGAAGACAGTTTGACATAACTATTTTTAAAATGTAATTTATTCCTGTGATGAAAAGCTGAATTGTCAGCCAGTCTTCAGTGTCACATGATCCTTCAGAAATCATTCTAATATGATGATTTGCTGCTCAAGAAACATTTATTATTATTATCAATGTTGAAAACAGTTGTGCTGCTTCATATTTCTGTGGAAGCATGTATTTTTTCAGGATTCTTTGATGATTATAAAGTTCAAAAGAATAGCATTTATTTGAATAAATTTGATAAATGTAATGCATCCTTGCTAAATAAAAATATAAATTTCTTTAAAAAAAAAAGAAAAAAAACTTACTGACCCCAAGCTTTTGAACTCTCTTTTACACTACCGTTCAAAGGTTTGGTGTTTATTTAACAATGAATCCTGAAAAAAAAAAAAAAAAAAAAAACGGTTTACCCGGTTAAAACAGTTTACACAAAAAATATTAAACAGCACACCTGTTTTTTTTTAACATTGATGATGATGATAATAATAAATGTTTTTTGAGCAGCAAATCATCATATTAGAATGATTTCTGAAGGATCATGTGACACTGAAGACTGGAGTAATGATGCTGAAAATACAGCTTTGACCACAGGAATACATTACACTTTAACATATATTAAAATAGAAAACATATCTTAAATTGTACAAACCCGATTCCAAAAAAGTTGGGACACTGTACAAATTGTGAATAAAAACAGAATGCAATGATGTGGAAGTTTCAAATTTCAATATTTTATTCAGAATACAACATAGATGACATATCAAATGTTTAAACTGAGAAAATGTATCATTTTAAGGGAAAAATAAGTTTCATGGCATCAACACATCTCAAAAAAGTTGGGACAAGGCCATGTTTACCACTGTGTGGCATCCCCTCTTCTTTTTATAACAGTCTGCAAACGTCTGGGGACTGAGGAGACAAGTTGCTCAAGTTTAGGAATAGGAATGTTGTCCCATTCTTGTCTAATACAGGCTTCTAGTTGCTCAACTGTCTTAGGTCTTCTTTGTCGCATCTTCCTCTTTATGATGCGCCAAATGTTTTCTATGGGTGAAAGATCTGGACTGCAGGCTGGCCATTTCAGTACCCGGATCCTTCTTCTACGCAGCCATGATGTTGTAATTGATGCAGTATGTGGTCTGGCATTGTCATGTTGGAAAATGCAAGGTCTTCCCTGAAAGAGACGACGTCTGGATGGGAGCATATGTTGTTCTAGAACTTGGATATACCTTTCAGCATTGATGGTGCCTTTCCAGATGTGTAAGCTGCCCATGCCACACGCACTCATGCAACCCCATACCATCAGAGATGCAGGCTTCTGAACTGAGCGCTGATGACAACTTGGGTTGTCCTTGTCCTCTTTAGTACGGATGACATGGCGTCCCAGTTTTCCAAAAAGAACTTCAAATTTTGATTCGTCTGACCACAGAACAGTTTTCCACTTTGCCACAGTCCATTTTAAATGAGCCTTGGCCCAGAGAAAACGCCTGCGCTTCTGGATCATGTTTAGATATGGCTTCTTTTTTGACCTATAGAGTTTTAGCCGGCAACGGCGAATGACACGGTGGATTGTGTTCACCAACGTTTTCTGGAAGTATTCCTGAGCCCATGTTGTGATTTCCATTACAGTAGCATTCCTGTATGTGATGCAGTGCCGTCTAAGGGCCCGAAGATCACGGGCATCCAGTATGGTTTTCCGGCCTTGACCCTTACGCACAGAGATTGTTCCAGATTCTCTGAATCTTTGGATGATATTATGCACTGTAGATGATGATAACTTCAAACTCTTTGCAATTGTTCTCTGAGAAACTCCTTTCTGATATTGCTCCACTATTTTTCGCCGCAGCATTGGGGGAATTGGTGATCCTCTGCCCATCTTGACTTCTGAGAGACACTGCCACTCTGAGAGGCTCTTTTTATACCCAATCATGTTGCCAATTGACCTAATAAGTTGCAAATTGGTCCTCCAGCTGTTCCTTATATGTACATTTAACTTTTCCGGCCTCTTATTGCTACCTGTCCCAACTTTTTTGGAATGTGTAGCTCTCATGAAATCCAAAATGAGCCAATATTTGGCATGACATTTCAAAATGTCTCACTTTCAACATTTGATATGTTATCTATATTCTATTGTGAATAAAATATAAGTTTATGAGATTTGTAAATTATTGCATTCCTTTTTTATTCACAATTTGTACAGTGTCCCAACTTTTTTGGAATCGGGTTTGTAATATTTCACTGTATTTTTGATCAAATGCGGTCTTGGTGACTTCTTTCAAAAGCATTAAAAAAAAAAATCTTACCGACCTCAAACTTTTGAGCGGTGGTGTATAACACATATATGCCCTCTGACCTTATCCCCATCTCAGTGGATTTGCTGTGACATCCGTTATCTGGATGTGTCCATCCTGGGGAAGTTTGCGGTGGTGATGGCCGACCCGCCATGGGACATTCACATGGAGCTTCCATATGGAACGCTCACAGACGACGAGATGAGGAAACTCAACATTCCTATTCTGCAGGATGACGGTTTCCTCTTCCTCTGGGTGACAGGAAGGTAGGGGCTCTGGGGGATCGGTGCACACAAAGCTTCTTGAGATCATTTTGCGTCACTTTTATTCCACAGATAAATGTAAACCTGAATACAAAAACTCTAATAAAATGAGTGATCATAGCATAGATGGATTTGATGTATCAAGAGTTACATATTCACCACCTTTCAACAACTCTGCACACTTGATTAAACTTGTACATTTTCCATTACCATATGCATGCCATAAGAAGAGTTCTGTATGAATAAATGATCTGAACCATATGAGAGGAGGTGATGTAATACTTGGCAACGAACCAAATGCAGGTCAACAATAGTTCATCTTCTGTGTTCACAGAGCTATGGAGCTGGGCAGAGAGTGTCTGAGCTTATGGGGGTAGGTGATTTTACACATGGAATAATGTAAAGTGATGGTGATCTCTTCAAATGGAACTAAATCAGTAAACGAAATATTTTAATCCGTTTTTTTTTCTCTGTCACTTAATCAGCTATGAGCGTGTGGATGAGATTATCTGGGTGAAGACTAACCAGCTTCAGAGAATCATTCGTACCGGAAGAACTGGACATTGGCTGAATCACGGCAAAGAGCATTGCTTGGTACGTGTGAGAATATACGCTACTGTTCAAACATTTTTTGAAAGAACTCTGTTATGCTCAGCAAGGCTGCATTTATTTGATCAAATGTACAGTAAAAAACGTCAAATATTTTAAATAACTGTTTTCTATGTGAATATATTTTAAAATGTAATTTATTCCTGTGATTAAAACTGAATTTTCAGCATCATTACTCCAGTCTTCAGTGTCACATGATCCTTCAGAAATCATTCTAATATGATGATTTGGTGCTCAAAAAACATTTATGATTATCATCAATGCTGAAAACAGTTGTTTGTAGCAATGTTGAAAGTTTTGATGCTTTTGATCAATTTAATGGATCCTTGCTGAATAAAAATTATTTTAAAAAAATCTTACTGACCCCAAACTTTTGAACGGTAGTGTATAAGTAGTGTAGTGTATTTTTTTATTTTTATTTAAGAGTATTCAATCTGACAGCTTTCAGATTTAATTACATGGCTCTTTGGAATAACTCAAAACTAAGGAGCCCCTAAAGGGAGGGACACATGGTGATGGAAGGAAAAATAAAATCGGGGCTTTGCCTTCTCCTAAGAAACACTCTCACTCTCGCTTGTAAAACTTTTGCATTCGCTTGCAAAGAGTGCATTAAATTTTCCTCCCATCTCATATTTATTTCCATTGCAATGTCCCTTTAGGGGCTCCGTACAAAACAGAATTTCATAACCGTATCACAGTGAAGGAATCCTGATCTCCCTGTCGGGGTTTATTTGTGTGATCATATTGACAGGTTGGATATACATTAACCCATATATTCTTTCTTTCTTTCTTTCTTTCTTTCTCTCTCTCTCTCTCTCTCTCTCTCTCTCTCTCTCTCTCTCTCTCTCTCTCTCTCTCTGTTTTGTTCAGGTGGGAGTAAAAGGAAACCCACAAGGTTTTAACAGAGGTCTTGATTGTGATGTTATAGTGGCAGAGGTCAGTCATATTCAATATCACAGTCAATATTACTGATAATACAGTGATGAATTTAAAGTGCCCCTATTATGCTATTTTAAAAGATCCTATTTTTGTTTCCTACAACAGGTTTACATGCATCCAAGGTTAAAAACACTTTAATTTTCTCATAATATACAATTTACTTCACCTCATTTTTCAAAGAGTCTGTCTATCGGTCTTTCTAAACCCTTCCTTTCCGAGGGTCTCTGCTGCTTGGTCAGACGGCCCAGTCTGTTGTGATTGGTCTACTCTGCTGTGATTGGTCAGACGGCCCAGTCTGTTGTGATTGGTCTACTCTGCTCTGATTGGTCAGACGGTCCAGTCTGTTGTGATTGGTCTACTCTGCTCTGATTGGTCAGACGGCCCAGTCTGTTGTGATTGGTCTACTCTGCTCTGATTGGTCAGACGGCCCAGTCTGTTGTGATTGGTCTACTCTGCTCTGATTGGTCAGATGACCCAGTCTGTTGTGATTGGTCTACTCTGCTCTGATTGGTCAGACGGCCCAGTCTGTTGTGATTGGTCTACTCTGCTCTGATTGGTCAGATGACCCAGTCTGTTGTGATTGGTCTACTCTGCTCTGATTGGTCAGATGGCCCAGTCTGTTGTGATTGGTCTGCTCTGCTCTGATTGGTCAGACGGTCCAGTCTGTTGTGATTGGTCTACTCTGCTCTGATTGGTCAGACGGCCCAGTATGCTGTGATTGGTCTACTCTGCTCTGATTGGTCAGATGGCACAGTCTGTTGGGATTGGTCTACCGCTTACAGTGTGTGCCGGAAACAAAACTCCCATAACAATATCTGAAGCTCTTGATCTTCCTCAGCTCTTGATACACAGCGATACGAACAGTGGCGATGGTGTCATTTTTTTCTGTATCAATTCCAGCGCAAGTCCTCATGCTTTTAAAGTGCAGCAAAGTGGATTCTCAGCGCTGAAAACAGCGTCTTCTCGACATGTTGACAACACGAACCAAACTCTTCCAGTCTCAGCTACAACTACAGTGCAAATCTACAGTGGGGAGAACAAGTATTTGATACACTGCCGATTTTGCAGGTTTTCCTACTTACAAAGCATGTAGAGGTCTGTAATTTTTATCATAGGTACACTTCAACTGTGAGAGACGGAATCTAAAACAAAAATCCAGAAAATCACATTGTATGATTTTTAAATAATTAATTTGAATTTTATTGCATGACATAAGTATTTGATCACCTACCAACCAGTAAGAATTCTGGCTCTCACAGACCTGTTAGTTTTTCTTTAAGAAGCCCTCCTGTTCTCCACTCATTACCTGTATTGACTGCACCTGTTTGAACTCGTTACCTGTATAAAAGACACCTGTCCACACACTCAATCAAACAGACTCCAACCTCTCCACAATGGCCAAGACCAGAGAGCTGTGTAAGGACAACAAGGATAAAATTGTAGACCTGTACAAGGCTGGGATAGGCTACAGGACAATAGGCAAGCAGCTTGGTGAGAAGGCAACAACTGTTGGCGCAATTATTAGAAAATGGAAGAAGTTCAAGATGACGGTCAATCTCCCTCGGTCTGGGGCACCATGCAAGATCTCACCTCGTGGGGCATCAATGATCATGAGGAAGGTGAGGGATCAGCCCAGAACTACACGGCAGGACCTGGTCAATGACCTGAAGAGAGCTGGGACCACAGTCTCAAAGAAAACCATTAGTAACACACTACGCCGTCATGGATTAAAATCCTGCAGCGCACGCAAGGTCCCCCTGCTCAAGCCAGCGCATGTCCAGGCCCGTCTGAAGTTTGCCAGTGACCATCTGGATGATCCAGAGGAGGAATGGGAGAAGGTCATGTGGTCTGAGGAGACAAAAATAGAGCTTTTTGGTCTAAACTCCACTCGCCGTGTTTGGAGGAAGAAGAAGGATGAGTACAACCCCAAGAACACCATCCCAACCGTGAAGCATGGAGGTGGAAACATCATTCTTTGGGGATGCTTTTCTGCAAAGGGGACAGGACGACTGCACCGTATTGAGGGGAGGATGGATGGGGCCATGTATCGCGAGATCTTGGCCAACAACCTCCTTCCCTCGGTAAGAGCATTGAAGATGGGTCGTGGCTGGGTCTTCCAGCATGACAACGACCCGAAACACACAGCCAGGGCAACTAAGGAGTGGCTCCGTAAGAAGCATCTCAAGGTCCTGGTGTGGCCTAGCCAGTCTCCAGACCTGAACCCAATAGAAAATCTTTGGAGGGAGCTGAAAGTCCGTATTGCCCAGCGACAGCCCCGAAACCTGAAGGATCTGAAGAAGGTCTGTATGGAGGAGTGGGCCAAAATCCCTGCTGCAGTGTGTGCAAACCTGGTCAAGAACTACAGGAAACGTATGATCTCTGTAATTGCAAACAAAGGTTTCTGTACCAAATATTAAGTTCTGCTTTTCTGATGTATCAAATACTTATGTCATGCAATAAAATGCAAATTAATTACTTAAAAATCATACAATGTGATTTTCTGGATTTTTGTTTTAGATTCCGTCTCTCACAGTTGAAGTGTACCTATGATAAAAATTACAGACTTCTACATGCTTTGTAAGTGGGCAAACCTGCAAACTCGGCAGTGTATCAAATACTTGTTCTCCCCACTGTATTACATTATGTAGGTTTGTAACAGGAAGTGAGACTGGAATTACTGATGACTCTTTTTGGCAGTTCAGAATCGATTCTTTCTTTTAGGAGACAATAACTTAATTTGTTATAAAGCTATATTACACACTGCATGAAAGGTAATATTGGAATAATAATAATAGGGGCACTTTAAAGTCAGTGATGATCAGTATACTAAATTATCTGTGTCATCTGTCTACATAACAGGTCCGCTCCACTAGTCATAAACCAGATGAAATCTACGGAATGATTGAGCGCTTGTCACCGGGCACAAGAAAGATTGAATTGTTTGGTAGACCACACAATGTGCAGCCCAACTGGTGAGTCAGACATTCAGGAGCTTACTTGATTTCCAAATCAAGACTAAGTACATTACAGCAATCAGATGTGCTGTTGTCTTCCTTATTAACTCACTTGTTATCTTCTCATTCGTTCCCTGTTTTGTTTTCCAGGGTAACTCTTGGTAATCAGTTAGACGGTATTCACCTTTTAGACCCTGAAGTAGTGGCACGTTTTAAAAAGCGCTACCCTGACGGAGTCATTTCCAAACCTAAAAACATGTGAGAGAATGTACAGCTGCTGGATGAACTCGGCCACTGGATTCAAGACTGAAAGATAGTTTAAAAAAAACGACAGCTTCAGGAACAGACTTTTGTACCACTTTGCTTTTTTTTTTCTTTTTTTTAATAAAAATGCTGAACCTCATTTTTAGTTGTCTTTCCATACAGATTGATTAATAATTTCAGTTAATTCTTTAAAGTCGGCATGAAGCGGAAGTTGCGATAGTCTTTTCTTCCCTATTGTGACGTATATCCAAGTAAAATGTATTCTCGAACAGGAAAAAATGTAGGACGGGACTTGATATTGTCCCTCAGGAATTGATTAGATCATTGTGATTTGCGATTGGTCGATCTCGTGTGAGTGACAGGTTGCCCCGCCCTCCCACCAGTAAATACGTCATCAGAGAAGAGATGTCATTGCAAGGAGGGGGAAGTTTGATTAAAGATTATGAGGGCACATGAATTTGCACGGATAAATGATTTATAACACTGCAGTGTTTTTCAAAGGAAACTTTTCTATTAGAATAGCATAAAACAACATGGGTTTCTTTTTGACAGTTTTATTGTTTTACAATCATCAATGAAAGCAAAAGTACATGTGCTGTTTTTATTCTATTATAATTTAGTTTAGTTGCTGTCTTTTTACTTATTACAGTTATGTTTTTAGAAAATTGATTTACACATTGTTTTCATACAAAACATACAAAAATATCTTTCATATTAATTGAGGTGTAACAGTGTCTTCTGTTCTTTTGCTGGGTTAGGGTGCAAAAATACATATTTAACATCTAAAAAAACACATGCTAATACATCTGCACACGACAAAGTGAAGATGGCCAGACACACATCATCTAAAACCTGTTTTTCAAACATGTTGAAACAGAAGCAATGAGTGGATCATGATAAACATCTTCGCCATTCACTCGACTGGTTTTATACATGCAATAAGAAGAAAATCTTTTAAAGATTTAGAAACTGGAAAACCTTCCTGTTAATACATTATGTTTACGTTACATAGTTAATGAAACAAACACTTTTCAAACAAAATGTGTTTATGATGGGGCATATTTCAATGAAATCCATACATAATAAAAATGAACATAGAGCAGAGCACACTGTTAATGGACAGCTTGTATATAAGGGAGAGAAAATGGCACTTGCATAGAAAGCAAAATAAGCTTTAGAAACCTTTCTGTTTATGTGACAGAAAAAACATTCATTTGCTTTTACAGTAAACTGACTTTATGATCAACGAGGCAAAGCATGGTTGATTTTGACAGGCAAAATGATAGGTAGACTGCTGAACAAATTCCTATCTGGCTCAAAACACTCAATTGTCTCCTCTGATAAAACCAACCAGAAACATCCAGTTCAGACAGTGTAGATATAGAAGAGAGTGTGGAGGGCAGATGCTACAGGCTAGAAAAAAAGCACTTGGTGATTATGTAAACTTTGCTCCTAAGATTGGGTTTCACAATTTACCCCCTTACCAAATTACACTCAGCTGTACCGTTAATGTTAGAGAACATCAAACACTTATCTTGACATTGTTACAATGCATACAGCTGACGCTCATGAGTGTCTACTAATAGCTCGTCCTACAGTTCCCCTCAAAAGCTCTCCAATGAGGGATTTAAACTGGATTGGGGCTGTAAATCTGGTTTACTTTCAAGGATTCTCCAGGGACCACTTGCAGAACAAAGTTAGTATGTGGCGTCCACTGCATTGATGTTGCTATCCATCTGGTGTCGAAGCGAGAGCCGAGCCTTGTGGGAAAAATAGGCCTGTGGGCAAGTCGGACTGCTGGCGCTGTCCCCTTCACTGCCCCAGGAGGTGGTGGAGGACAACCGAGGTTTCAGCTCTTCACTTGCTACTACTGAAGACATAAGAAGAAATGAAAATAAGTTAGAAAAAAATATATTTTTGCATGGCACTGGGTTAGTTCACCCAAAAATGAAAATTCTGTCATTACTCAAACTCATGTCGTTCCAAACCCGTAAGACTTTTGTTCATCTTCGGAACACAAATGAAGACCTTTTTGATGAAATCTGAGAGCTTTCTGTCCCTCCATTGACAGCTACGCAACTACCACTTTGACGCTTCAAAAAGTTTATAAAGAGATCGTAAAACTAATCCACATGAATTGAGCGGTTTAGTCCAGATTTTCTGAAGAGACATGATCACTTTATATGATGAACAGATTGAATTTAGTCTTTTATTCATGTATTAACATTGATCAGCGAACATAAACAGAAGCTCAACGCGTGAGAAAATGAACCTCATTGGTTCTTGCAGAAGCTCAAACATGCTGCGTAACACGAGAATGAATCTCATTGGTTCTTACAGAAGCTCAAAATGAACCTCATTGGTTCTTACAGAAGCTCAAATGTGCTGCATAACACGAGAATGAACCTCATTGGTTCTTACAGAAGCTCAAATGTGCTGCATAACACGAGAATGAACCTCATTGGTTCTTACAGAAGCTCAAATGTGCTGCATAACACGAGAATGAACCTCATTGGTTCTTACAGAAGCTCAAACGTGCTGCATAACACGAGAATGAACCTCATTGGTTCTTACAGAAGCTCAAAATGAACCTCATTGGTTCTTACAGAAGCTCAAATGTGCTGCATAACACGAGAATGAACCTCATTGGTTCTTACAGAAGCTCAAACGTGCTGCGTAACACGAGAATGAACCTCATTGGCTCTAGCAGAAGCTCAAAATGAACCTCATTGGTTCTTGCTGAAGCTCAAATGTGCTGCGTAACACGAGAATGGTTCTCGCACATCAAGTGAACATGCTTGAGCTTCCGTTTATCACAACTGATGTGTGAGTTGAATGTTTATATGTGAATAAAAGCCTAAATTCAATCTGTTCATCATATAAAGTGATCGCGTCTCTTCAGTAAATCTGGACTAAACAGCTTAATTCATGTGGATTAGTTTTTCGATCTCTTTATGATCTTTTTGAAGCGTCAAAGTGGTAGTTGCGTAGCTGTCAATGGAGGGACAGAAAGCTCTCAGATTTCACCAAAAAGATCTTCATTTGTGCTCTTCAAAGATCTTGCATTTTTGGGTGAACTATCCCTTTAACCTTTTCTGCATGTTTATTTCTTTTACAAAAGAAGCGACATCGCCATCTACAGGGCACTGAAGGTGCTATATCTTGGTTGTCAACAAGGCTACTTATTACGTGATTTAAGTCCATTAGCAGGTGTATATCAGATGAAGACATGACTGCAACCCAAACCAGCACGTCCAGTGTAAGTAGGCTTTGACTATTTAATTTTACTTAACATAGTTTTATTTATCCGTTATATTGAAGAGAAGGATATTGCCCTTTTTGAGCTCTTGAGCTTAACTGAGACTTGAGTGTTTGTTTGTAGATGTTTAAGAGGCTTTGTGTCGACCTTGATTTATTGCAAGATTTTAGAAAACAAATGTGATCGCTCTCCTCACAAAATAACTGTTTCTTGTTTTTCACTGGCATGTCGCTTAGGTGTTGAACTATCTGAGCATCTTTGAGCCTACATTCAATACAAGTAGTATTTAAGTACTGTTAAAATACAGGACATTTACTTAAAGGGATAGTTCACCCAAAAATGAAAATTTCCCCATGATTTGCTCACCCTCAAGCCATCCTAGGTGTATATGACATTCTTCTTTCAGACGAATACAATTGGAGTTATATTTAAAAAATGTCCTGGCTCTTCCAAGCTTTATAATGGCAGCCCAAAATTTGAAGCCCAACAAAGTGCATCAATCATTATAAAAGTAATCCACACGGCTCCGGGGGGTTAATAAAGGCCTTCTGAAGCAAATCGATGGGTTTGTGTAAGAAAAATATCCATATGTAAAACTTTATAAAATAAAATATCTAGCTTCCGGCGGACCGCCTTCCGTATTCAACTGGTGAATACGGAAACTAGATATTTTACTTTATAACGTGTTAAATATGGATATTTTTCTTAACACAAACTCATCGATTTGCTTCAGAAGGCCTTTATTAACCCCCGGAGCCGTGTGGAGCACTTTTATAATGGACGGATGCACTTTTTTGAGCTTCCCATTCCCATTCACTGCCATTATAAAGCTTAGAAGAGCCAGGACATTTTTTAAATGTAACTCCAATTGTATTCATCTGAAAGAAGAATGTCATATACACCTAGGATGGCTTGAGGGTGAGCAAATCATGGGCTAATTTTCATTTTTGGGTGAACTATCCCTTTAAGTGACTGGAATTGGTAACTTGTAATAGAGTCATTTTCGCTATATTTTTACTGAAGTATGGCTTTCAGGTTTACACTTCACACAGTTTTCACTGCTTGATTTCTCAACTACCAGTTTATCATTTGGCCATTATCAATTACCCTTTGGCTTTATAAAGTTTGAGAGTATAAGTGTCTTACCCGTCTCAGGAGGGCACTGTCTTTTGCACCTCTCCTTGCAGCGTCTGTAGAAGGGGAAGCACTGCAGCATTTTTACACCCATCTCAGCAGCAGGGGGCGCTAAAGGACAAGAGACAAACACCTGTTAGACAAACTGACTGCCTGCCAGCAGACTTTACTCTATCACAAGTTCAACAACCCTAATAGCTTTCTAAACCAGCAATCGGAAAGTGTCGATTGCCATTTGCATTTCTTGTACTGTACAGTAAAACAGCTGCTGTTTGTTTGGTTATTATTTTTCTAAAACTTCCCAGTGACCATGGGTTTATGCATAATCTCATTACAACCCTGTGTGCATGCAGATTTCTACTCTAATCCCACATAGCAACGTCATTGGGTAGACTGAACGGAGACATCCGATCTAATAAATCCTTGATTGGGAATTTTGCGCCAGGTCAAATTCCCTGATGGAGACGGGTAGTTTTGCTACCCGATATGGGCAAAATAAGTTTGTAAATCACTTTTGACGGCTGCTAAGCGTGTTATTATTCATAATTCCTTTATAAACTCGTGTTTGAAGTGATTCATACCCTTCAATTGTTGAATATGAGAGTTTACAGAGGGTTTACTGACTAACTTTCATCAGAAACCTAGCCAAAAACAAACACGCCTCAAGAGCTTTATGTGACTGAGTGGCCAATGCTTCTCTTATCAGCTTTCCCCCCCCAGGTTTTGCTGGCCTTTGGTTTGTAGTATACAGGGTTAATGGTTAATTTTTTATGACTTGGCTTTTACACTTGTTATATATGCTCTATGAATCCATTCTGCTCCAGAAACCAATGTAATAAGGAACATGCATATGTATTCTTGGTTGCAAGTTTGTCGTGTCACAATATATCGCAATACAAAAATGCAACAATGTGTATCGTGGATAGTGACTGTATTGTGTATATTTCACCCAAAATGAAAATTTATGTGTGAGAAGAAAAAAAAAAACAAGATTACAGAGTTTTAGTGTCAGTACTACATTAAACTACTATATAATGTTGAATATAATGTGTATAATGCAACGGGGGAATATTTGTGGGTCCTGATAATGCCACATTTTGTTACCAGTAAAAAGTGGTCTAGTCAGTGACAGTGCAAGCATATTCGTCTAAAATAATTCTGTATTTTCAGTTCAGAATCATGAATATTTTTATTCATTGTCCTGTGCAGTGGGTTCACAGCACCAAGTCCAAGCCTGTTCATTTCCACCACCAATGTAATACCAAATTTAGCATTTTAATAAACAGTACATTTTTTGTTAACCTTTTACCATATGTCTTGGAGTATTGCAATAACATCGTATCGTGATATGTATCGAATCGTGACATGAGGGTACTGTTACACCCCTACTAATAGGTCATGGGATCATAGTTGTCAAGCATGCAATGCAATGCAAGGCAGAAAGATGTTTTCCATCCAGCTGCATGTCACTCACACAGAAACACGCACACTTTAACAGAGAGCGAGAGAGTGTTTGTGTGAACGACTGTCTCAAAACCATGTCACCACACGCCATAGAAATATGGACGTTTACTGTCATGCATAACGCTCTGTTCCCTCCCAACCCTCCCTTTTCATTTCTGTGGTGAACTCTCATAAATCATCTGAAATCTGTCATGTTTTCGCTCATCTTACTCAACTTGCCTGATAAAAAACATGCAAAATTCAGATTAAATGCACTTAGCTGGTGTTAGAGTAGATGACTCAACTTTACAAAAAAAAGTTGTTGTTTAAGTGTTGGATTAGCTCATTATATTGTGGAATAATTAATATAACATCTGTTCTGATCTGCCTGCACACTATTCAGTCATTAGCATTTGATTTGTGTTTCAGCCTTACGATCATTTAGCAGTTTTATATCTTCAGATCTTGATTATTTAAAGAGTCAAAATGATGAGAAAAAACAGTCAGTGTGTGTTTAATCTCAAGTTTTCAGGTTTCTGCAAAATGTCTTCTTTTCATTATAGGCATAACGACTGCTGATGAAATGATGTGTGTATGGCAAATTATGTCGAAATAACCTCTTCATAGTCTTTTATACACCCTCAGATGGTTTGCATCAAACCACAAGAACCTCAGAGCATTTGTGGAGAACATTTTGTCCAAAATATTTTCCAACACTGAACAGCAAAGGTGAACGTTGTTTTTATTAAATTTCCCTTGGTTCTAGTAAATGCGCACACACTTTTCCATTATGTCTTGTGCCAATCATATGATATGCATTTATCCGTAACCGTTCCCCTCTTCTTTTTTTCTCCTTTCAGTTCTTTTCATAACTCAAGCAAAACATAATTCATGTGAAAGGGCTTGTCGGGAGAATTTTAGGTTTTGTTCGTATTTCTTTGTGTGTTCAGTTCCTGGCAAAACGCATAAGAGACAAAGCCCAGAAAAAATATTGGGGAAAAAGTGGGTGAGGAGGCATAAGAACGGAGAAAATTCTTCAGCTTCTTTCCTCTTGGTTTTATTTTTGAAAAAGTTCTCGTCTGGAGACCCAGAAATTACGTAAGAATTGTACAATTTTAAGTTGTTTGCTAGTGACGTGGACATGCACTTACACATACTACAAAGCAGATGCAAATGCATATACACACACAGAGAGAACATCCTAATAGGGAGTTTAATCTAGACTTGTGTCCTAACATGATGGCCCTCTCCAAGTAATTTACTAAACATTGCGAGCTATGTGTTTGTGTGTCTGTATGCCTGTGTTTTGTCTCTTATAGGTTTAGTACACTCTGAGGACTGCTGCTTAAAATGGTCTGGTAATCTCTAGTTATGGCACTTTCCCTCAATCCCAGACTCTTTTCTGAGAATGAGACACTTTATGCACACATTCAATTACACACCCTCAGAAACAAACCAAGGCTGTCAGTCTCATCTCTCATTGATTTAGCGCACCACAGCATTTTTCTTGGAATCCCAGAGTATTCTCGGAATTCCATAGAATTCCAGAGGTTCATTTGAATGCCTTTTCCAACATTACAACCACATGTTGCCTTTTGCTTACACTTTATTTATGGTGGTCCACTTTAACTATAAGTACTTTGTCAACTAACTCTCATTTGAGTATTAGTAGACCATTAGGTTAGGGTTCAGGTTAGAATAAGTTGACACGTAGTTGCAAAGTTACTTTAGTCAGTAGAATGTCTGTTGAGGAGCATCAAAATAAAGTGTTAGGGGTTACTCTTTTGCGTACCGTTGACCGCTGGAAGCTAGTTATTTTAGTCTGTAAAGTTTTAAATATGGATATTTTTCTTACACAAACTGCCCACTTCGCTTCAGAAGGCCTTTATTAACCCCCCGGAGCCGTGTGGAGCAGTTATATGATGGATAGATGCACTTTTATGGACTTCAAAAACGATTCAGCCATTCACTGCCATTATAAAGCTTGGAAGAGCCAGGACTTTTTTAATATAACTCCGATTTTATTCGTCTGAAAGAAGAATGTCATACACACCTAGGATGACTTGAGGGTGAGTAAATCATGGGATAATTTTCATTTTTGGGTGAACTATCCCTTTAAGCACACAGTCTACTAATACTCTAATGAGAGTTGACATGTTGTTGCAAATTTACTTATAGTTAGAATGTCTAAAGTGGACCATCATAATAAAATGTTACCTGCCTTTTTCTCAACAAGCTTGTGTCTTTCACGTGGTTAAAGGAGTAAAGGATAACAAGTGAATTCACACTTGTTTAAAATCCTGCCACAGGTTTACACATATTAATACTGCAATATTAGGTGTACTTTCACAAGTATAAAACTGTAAGTTTTAATTAAATGAATTAGGTAATCATAATATCTATTTTTAGTATATTTCTATCAGTATCTGTATTACTTAAATGGTGTATATAAAGAATATAATATAATAATAACATAACTAAAAGGCTGACAGCCCTTTTTTGGCCTCTGCTCTTAAAAATACCTTTTTTTGTTTGTTTGTTTTTTACTATTTCGACATTATATCAACATTAATGGAATCTTTCCACTGCACAAAAGGTTATTTATAGAGGAAAAAGGTTCTTTAGATTTTTTAAAATGTTCTTCACACTATAAGAAATCAGTGTTAAAGGCTGACTAAAGTGCCTTGAAACGTGCAGGATTATTCAATGTGTTGACGTAATTTTCACTGAAACAGGAAGACAGGGCGGGACATATCGAACAGCCCCTCCCCTTTTTTAAAATGTCCAATTTATATCACAGCTCGGCCAGAGCCGTTGAGCTCGGTAAAGCCGCAGTTTCCTCCTAATCTCTAACCGTTTCTCCTCCTAATCTCCTCCATATCGCTTTAAAATATATAATTCTGTGCAGAATTCAGACGGGTCCGATACGTTTTCTGGTCTGCGCTGACTCGATCATATGATCCGCTCTGTGCTATCGTGTCTCTGGACCGGAGCTGCGGCGGTTTGTGTGACACTAACGTGAAACCAGACTTCATTCACCCCAATGGAAAGCATATTTACACTGTCTGAATCGTTCTGTATCCCCTATATAGTGCACTGTTGCATTCACCATGGAGAAAATAGTAAATGTGTGAACAAGTGACCGATTTTAGCCGCGGCTTCAGAGTCTATTTATAGGATATACCGGGGGGGCGGGGCTTCAGATTCTAGAGAGCATCTGATTGGACAGAAAATCTGATGGGAAGCTGAAGTGCAGAGTGATGTCATCAAAATCATTGATCCATATAGGCAACTAAGAATGCTTATATTTTCTAAATGAGAATTGTGTCATTGTTTTGGAGCACACTAGCTTATAGATAACAGTAAGCAACATATTCATAGTAAAAGCCAAAAATAAATGGATTTCATGGGGACTTGACCTTGAAAGAACTGATCACTGAATAGCCTAATTGAGGAACCAGACATGCTTCTTCAATGGCATTGCAAAGAGGAAGAAAAAAAAAAACCTTTGGGACCTTTATTTTTTTAGAAGTATTCAATAAAAAAAAAAAAAGACTTGAGACTATTAAGACTTGATTGAATTCAGTGGTTGTGATTTAGGTTCGTGCCAGGATCGTTATATTTGAGTGTTGATGATTTGAAAGTTTGTCACTAAGGATCTCAACGAGTTTAGGTTTATTATTCTGATTTCTCGCTTTCTGATGAGCGTCAAACAACCCCACCCCACCCCCGCGTGCCCGCATGCTCGCGCGCGCACACGCGCTTTCCCATTGAGACTTGCTCTGAGTGTATGTGCAGTACGTGACGCTCGGGCACGCGGGGACGGGGAAGAGGGGAAGAGGGGAATCGGGGGGTGGACTGTGTTCATGCAAAAGCATATCAAATATTAATTATTAAAGGATGTTTACAAAATCTCTAATGATTTCCATATGCATGCATCAAGGCTATTCGTGGTCCAGACGCATCTTTCGCAAAAAAGTACGTTACATAAAATCTCAGTGCAAGAGATCAGCCAGAGTTCAGAAGAAAAGTAAATCTCTTTAAGCGAAAAGTAAGATAGGACTACCTGAGCAGCTGATCTTAGTGTGCCAAGGGATGAATAAAAGTCAACGAGCAAATATAATGAAGATGATAAAGAGTAGGCGGATTGATTTATTGCTTTAATAATGCATTTAACCCTCATGGAATTCATATCAGATTCTCACTGTGACGGTGCTGCACGATAAAATGAATCTTTTTTATAAGCTACTATTAAACAAAAAGCTGTGGTTGCCAGATATTCACCATAAAGAAAACATTTGAGGTAGTTATTTTGATTCCCGTAAATCGTAAAATAGATTATGCAAATATAAGGTCACGTGACCAATGAATAGGCCTATCAATCAAAATTAGACTTTATACGCAATAATAAACATAGTGAATGCAGTGTTGCCTACAAAGACGAAACAAAGCTATATATATATATATATATAACATAAAATGTTTCACTCTCTCTTTAGATAAATAATTATAAAAAATAATTAAAGGGTGACTCATATTTTGTACTAAACTTTTAAAATTGTTACTGTAAAAGTGTATTCTTGTTGAAAGCAATATATATTATTACACTGCACATTTTACACGTAGTTTTGCAGTTAAATTATGGTTATTGTCTGTTAAATTAAATAATTTGCATTAACAGCGATCTAATTAAATGACAATTTATTTAACAATTAGCATACAGTCCCTGAAGCAATGACAATCTGAGACACTCCCACTTTGACACACCTCCAGTGTGTTTAACCTTACACGACTGCGAATATACTTTGAAATCATGTTAATAAAACAAATAACATCGAATAATCAAATGCACTCACCGGTTGTTCTTTTTCGAACTTTGTCACTGTCGCGCGGACAATTCTGCGAATTCCAAATGACGTGCGATAGTTGGTCTCGAC
Source organism: Coreius guichenoti (assembly GCA_039654105.1). Classification (NCBI taxonomy): domain Eukaryota; kingdom Metazoa; phylum Chordata; class Actinopteri; order Cypriniformes; family Gobionidae; genus Coreius; species Coreius guichenoti. The sequence goes on from CM077168.1 coordinate 51,713,674, forward strand.
TCGCTGACAGTTCACTGGCGATGATAGAGCCCGTTCAGATATGACAACATGGAACGCTTTAGGTTCGAGCACACCGGACGTTCAGCTTTAAATAGCTTATCTGAGCAGCACGCCCTGCCTCCTCTTTCTCACCCTCCTCCTCCTCCTCTCTCACTGAGCTTGTATGTGTTCTGGGCTGGCAGGTCTCCAGTAACGCATGGGGAAACACTATTCAGGACCGATTCATTAAACTATTTGAAACTTTCACACGTGTAAGGGCTTGAGTTTCTCTCTTCCTAGTTTAACTTTTGGTTTTGAGTGTTGCTGGTAAATTGCAAATGCTAAATCTTTTTTCAACAACATGCATGGTTAATTTAATTAGTGAACATTAAGGAATGCACAGAAAACCCTAATGATAGATAGCAGTAGATGGGATTATAGTTCTTTTGAATAGCCATTGTGTGCTGTACTGACACTTAACACGTTCATGCATTCTTACAGAGGATATTCACCTCCCCTTGTTTTTCTCTCACACTGTACTTAAATTCTGTAATGCACTGTCCACACAGCCATTGTGATGTTTTAGTGTTTTGGATTTATCATCATTGTTAAAGTGTTTAGACTTTTTTTTTATTATTCGACATAATCAAAGTGTGTTTAATATCCATCTTAGATCATAACTCTTGGTCATTTCTTTATATAACTACACGTTTAGGCAGGAGGCCAGACTCCTAGTGCACTAGTGAGGCTGAATTTGAATATAGCATGCCATTTCTCAGGAGTAAACTCATCTTTACACTTTCAAGAAACATCTATACCAGCAACACCAGCGTACCGGGAAATGTGTATTTACGCCCTTATTCGTTTTGACAGCCCTGTTTGCTGTTTTCACCAGTGGAAATTTACAGAGGCCAATTCTAAAAGAGAAACCGATTAGAATTCTGAACAGCAAGTCTGCCGCACAATCTGGGTTGAAGGCCAAGGCCCCCCATCGCTGGTAATTAGTATTGTGTGACTTAGTACCAATAGCATTAATCTGTTTGCCACTGATCAGAGAGCAGTCTGACGTTTGTCCCAGCTCTGAAGGCGTCCGTTTGGAGGCTGATTCAGGAACAGTGTTAAAAGGTTTATAAATAAACCCTGAGATTTTCTTTGAATTCTCATTGTGTAACATCCAAATGGGACAGAAGGAACTTGTTTCATGAGTTGTGGTGGATTTTTTTTTTCTTTTTTAAGTTGAGGTGTGATCTGCACTCTGAACTTAATCCCCTTTACAGCACATTCCAAAAAAACAAGCAGTTATAATTATTGTTTTTTTACTTGGTCCAAAAAAAAAGTTCTCTCTGAATGTAGCCAATTTTATGTCTCATGTTACATTTCTCTCTCTCTCTCCTCGTCTCACCTGTTTCTCCTGTTTAACTCCTCCCCTCTTTTTTTCTAACTTTGACAAGGAAAGTGGGTGAAGAAGAATTTTGCAGATCTGAACTGAAGCACTTTCAATGAGTGACACACATAAGCAAACCAAAATCCAAAATGAGTTGGATAAATCACTCCACGTTAGTTGACTTTTTAAGCTTTTATATAACAAATACCCAGATCCAGATGATCTCAGACCTGCATGGAAGGTTTCAACAAACTGAGATTTTAGAATTCTGCTATATAAGGCTCACTTTTAAAACAAAATTTCCTTTTATAACTTTGTTAAAATTGTTCAATTTAAAAAGTATAAGGTCAAGCACTCAAGCACACCTACCAAAATGCTTGGCTTACGCATCCTAAACCCTCTCTATGAAAACCCTGCTCGCAAGTAAAGAAAATGCTTGAACTGTGATCAGGGGATCTGATACCATGGGCCTCGGGCTGTTTAATGAAATGGTGTGTTGAGGTCAGATATCACAGGCTAAGAATAGCAACTGTGCAAACTATCACACAAGTGAGATGAAACAACCAAGGTCACAATTACAGCAGTGCATATATATATGGGGCAAGCAAAGAAACATTTTGTTTATATAAATGAATTATAGATTACTTTGTTTCTTATAATCTGTTTTGTTATTTGCTGAAAGCATAAGCATGCAAGCCTGTTATTTTCTATCATTCATGTACATAATATTACAGTAAATAATTAAGATTCATTATTAATGGTTGGGGGAAAGAAAACATGCCATATATTCCAATTATTATATAGTCAAATTTTCCACAAATACAGCTGTGTACTAGTTGATTGATGGAGTGCATTGGTTTTGCTTCACCAGATTCACTTTGTATGAGCTTTAAACACTTCATATTATTTTAATGGTTTGTCTGTTGTCTGGTACTGGACATAATAAGAGCACCATATTTTTAATCAGTGATAGTGTGCAGATATATCTGCAGATATTTTTTGTTGCTTTTGTAAAATCCAATCACATGGATTTTTGTGTTTCCCCCTTTATTGTTGGTGGTTTAGCCAAATCTAAGTGAGCACTGAGGTGCACAGTGCGCAGAAGTCACCAACTTTCTGCACAGTCAATAGCTACAAACCTCCAAACTTCGTGTGGCCTTCAGATTAGCTCAAGAACAGTGCGTAGAGAGCTTCATGGAATGGGTTTCCATGGCCGAGCAGCTGCAGCCAAGCCTTACATCACCATGTGCAATGCAAAGCGTGGGATGCAGTGGGGTAAAGCATGCCGCCACTGGACTCTAGAGTAGTGGAGACGTGTTCTCTGGAGTGACCAATCACGCTTCTCTGTCTGGCAATCCGATGGACGAGTCTGGGTTTGGCGGTTGCCAGGAGAACGGTACTTGCCTGACTGCATTGTGCCAAGTGTAAAGTTTGGTGGAGGGGGGATTATGGTGTGGGGTTGTTTTTCAGGGGTTGGGCTTGGCCCCTTAGTTCCAGTGAAAGGAACTCTTAATGCTTCAGCATACCAAGACATTTTGGACAATTTCATGCTCCCAACTTTGTGGGAACAGTTTGGGGATGGCCCCTTCCTGTTCCAACATGACTGCGCACCAGTGCACAAAGCAAGGTCCATAAAGACATGGATGAGCGAGTTTGGTGTGAAGGAACTTGACTGGCCTGCACAGAGTCCTGACCTCAACCCAATAGAACATGTTTGGGATGAATTAGAGCGGAGACTGCGAGCTAGGCCTTCTCGTCCAACATCAGTGCCTGACCTCACAAATGCGCTTCTAGAAGAATGGTCAAAAATTCCCATAAACACACTCCTAAACCTTGTGGAAAGCCTTCCCAGAAGAGTTGAAGCTGTTATAGCTGCAAAGGGTGGGCCAACTCCATATTAAACCCAACGGATTAAGAATGGGATGTCATTAAAGTTCATGTGCATGTAAAGGCAGGCGTCCCAAAACTTTTGGCAATATAGTGTATAATAAAAATAATAAAATATTTTTTATTTGAAAAACAAACTGTGCTTCAGTTCTGTAGTAAAGCACAAGCATTCAACAAAAGTGTGAATTTAACAGAATGACAGCCTGCAGAAACCTAAAAAGAAATTATACGCCTGACGGTTGTATTTGAGTTGGCACATGTACACACTCTCTGAGGAAGATGAGTGATTTAATGAGTATTTACTCAGTATTTTCTCCTGCAGAGCTGCAGACAGAGCTTATACGCATGCTGTTGCCTAGTCTCGCACAAACCAGACCTTTAGACTAACGGCAGAAGGTCTGGACTCCAGAGCAGCTCTCATTGGTCAAGGACCGCCCAAAGGCCGTCTGACTGACATGTAAAGCAACCAATCACAGCTCACTTTGTTCCGCGTCATGTTTAGGGGCGTGAAAATGTAATGACAATGTCCCTACAATAACAGACCGGTGTGTACAACTTTTGGACATATTTTAAAGAGTCTATGCCGCGAACTTTACATACTTTAAATACTTTTGAAAATCCAGTGTTTAGTTGATCCTGATAAGCGCTCATTGTCACAGTTGTAAACATGACGGCTTTCTTTTTCCATGAGGGGGTTTGGTGTCATGCCATCTTTGTTTCCAGGTGGACCGCTAAAGAACGCGACACAAGCTGCGTTTCCATTACTCTTCAAATTGCGGAAACTGAAATTGCGAATTGAAAATCCAGATGGAAACACGTCATTTTTGCAAAAACTCCCATACAGTGCATCCGGAAAGTATTCACAGCGCTTCACTTTTTCCACATTTTGTTTCCAGCTTTATTCCAAAATGGATTACATTCATTATTTTTTTCCTCAATTCTACAAACAATACCCCACAAATGACAACTTCTGTGAAAGAAGTTTGTTTGAAATATTTGCAAATTTATTAAAAATAAAAAACGAAAAAATCACATGTACATAAGTATTCACAGCCTTTGCCATGACACTCAAAATTGAGCTCAGGTGCATCCTGTTTCCACTGATCATCCTTGAGATGTTTCTACAACTTGATTGGAGTCCACCTGTGGTAAATTCAGTTGATTGGACATGATTTGGAAAGGCACACACCTGTCTATATAAGGTCCCACAGTTAACAGTGCATGTCAGAGCACAAACCAAGCCATGAAGTCCAAGGAATTGTCTAAAGACCTCCGAGACAGGATTGTATCGAGGCACAGATCTGGGGAAGGGTACAGAAAAAATTCTGCAGCATTGAAGGTCCCAATGAGCACAGTGGCCTCCATCATCCGTGAATAGAAGAAGTTTGGAACCACCAGGACTCTTCCTAGAGCTGGCCGCCCGGTCAAACTGAGCGATCGGGGGAGAAGGGCCTTAGTGAGGGAGGAGACCAAGAACCCGATGGTCACTCTGACAGAGCTCCAGCGTTTCTCTGTGGAGAGAGGAGAACCTTCCAGAAGAACAACCATCTCTGCAGCACTCCACCAATCAGGCCTGTATGACAGAGTGGCCAGACGGCATATGACAGCCCACCTGGAGTTTGCCAAAAGGCACCTGAAGGACTCTCAGACCACGAGAAACAAAATTCTCTGGTCTGATGAAACAAAGATTGAACTCTTTGGCCTGAATGGCAAGCATCATGTCTGGAGGAAACCAGGCACCGCTCATCACCTGGCCAATACCATCCCTACAGTGAAGCATGGTGGTGGCAGCATCATGCTGTGGGGATGTTTTTCAGCGGCAGGAACTGGGAGACTAGTCAGGATCGAGGGAAAGATGAATGCAGCAATGTACAGAGATATCCTTGATGAAAACCTGCTCTAGAGCGCCCAGTCTGGCCTCAGACTAGGGCGAAGGTTCCTCTTCCAACAGGACAACGACACTAAGCATACAGCCAAGATAACAAAGGAGTGGCTACGGGACAACTCTGTGAATGTCCCTGAGTCGCCCAGCCAGAGCCCAGACTTGAACCCGATTGAACATCTCTGGAGAGATCTGAAAATGGCTGTGCACCGACGCTCCCCATCCAACCTGATGGAGCTTGAGAGGTCCTGCAAAGAAGAATGGGAGAAACTGCCCAAAAATAGGTGTGCCAAGCTTGTAGCATCATACTCAAAAAGACTTAAGGCTGTAATTGGTGCCAAAGGTGCTTTAACAAAGTATCGAGCAAAGGCTGTGAATACTTATGTACATGTGATTTTTTTCATTTTTTATTTTTAATACATTTGCAAAGATTTCAAACAAATTTCTTTCACATTGTCATTATGGGGTATTGTTTGTAGAATTGAGGAAAAAAATAATTAATTGAATCCATTTTGGAATAAGGCTGTAACATAACAAAATGTGGAAAAAGTGAAGTGCTTTCTGGATGCACTGTATATTGCAAAAAAGTTTTTACGCTCGCACGAGGTGGTTTTTCAAGCAATTCGAAAAACTAATATTTTACAAAATATTAGTGTGTTTGGACAGAAGACGAAACAGAGTAAGACTAAAGAATTACGGGAATACAGGATTGTAAACAACAAAGAAATGTCACTATTTATCAAGACCTCACTGTAAAAAATCTTGGGTTATTTTTTTTCTACCCAAATCCTTGGTTGAGCCTTTTGGGTCAATTTTTGGGGGTTATTTAGTGTTTGGGTAGTTTTTGTGTTACCCAGATCCTGGGTCAGACATAACAACCCAGGGCTTTTTGCGACCTCTTCAGGAGCATGTCTTCGGTAAAATACAGGTTTGTGTACGTTTTATTTGATCTATAAATTAGTTATTGTGCTTTATATTGTTTCTTTTTATGCAAAGCAACATACACTCAAAAAAATAGCTCTTTGGCTGAACATGATTCAATCATGGCCAGTGGTTCCACGTGATTGAAGCAAGTAAAACCTAAAAGAATTAACCATATACAACTAACTAGAATCAATGGTGTTCATTTAACTTGAATATATGGCTTTAGTTTAACTTAAATAAATGGTTTTCATTCAATTAGAATTCCTCAATTAATCCTACAACTAATGCTTTTTGTTTAGTCCTGTGATTTAAATAACTACAAACAAAACATAACATTTCTTTACATGTGATGATAAGTATTGGCAGTCCAGAAGCGATAGGCCTACTGGTTCCACCTATAACACTACTGTAGTAATTGCTTTATTATTATTATTATTATTAATAAAGCAATTTAAATTCTTGTTAGCAGGTCAACCCAAGCACATGCTCTACACTTCACCACAATGGTAACTCCCCCAAAACACTAACATAACAGAAACTTTTAAATACCAACATAACAGAACATTAAACATTAAAAAGTCTCTCCATTTTCTCATCTTGTTAAAAATGCATAAAATAGCACTTTATTTAAACATTTACTCTCCGAATTCAGCCCCTTTGCAAAGCATGATGGGAAGTGAAAGTCCTGTTTGATTGGGTTACTTGAATGAAACATGTTATTTCAAAATAAAGTCAAAGAGTAACTGTTTCAAGTCAATTTAACATAAAGCAATCACATTTGAACCAGAAACCTGATATAATGTTGTTAAATCAAGATGAATTTCTTAAATAAAGTGAACAGCATCATAAAATAATTTTTTTAAGTGTACAGGGCCACGATATGAGTCACCTAAACGAGTGTTGCTTCGCTTTTTTCACGTGATGGAAACGCCTGATGCATAAAATTTTATGATTTTATTAAAAAAGGGTCCAAATTGGGTTGTTTTTAACCCAGTGTTTTTTAGAGTGCTCGAAGCTCGAAGGGAGGCTGATGTTCAGCCAGCAGTCCGTGGGCGTGACGTCTGAGGCTGAGAGCTGTTGCCTGGCTTCATTGGACAGAATATCTGCCCTAGTCCAGCTCGGATCGCTTTTTACCAGTTTTCTTACCCTCTTCATACCCAAAATATCCCCTCCACAAAACTGCCCCCCCAATTTTGTCTCTGCATGTCAACAATCCACCTCCCCTCCACACACTATTCCCTGGGGTGTGTGCATGAGCTCACGAGTCAGCGTCAAATTCCTAAATTCACATATCCAATAACACCTATGATGTTACTTGTCATTTTAGTTAATGTGTCATACTGAGAAAAACATGCAGTGACTTGAAGCTGTTGATCCAGCAGGAATGCGATCCAAGTTTGTGCATTTGTTGCATTCTTGCAGGCATACTAAGACAAATCCTCTTTAATGCCATCAGGATTAATGGCGTTAATGGAAATGTGATTTTAATATACAGAATGCTGTCTGAATTTAAATGCAACTTTTTTTTCAAAATTAACATTATCATCAATGCATCATCAATCCATTCTCTGTCTTACCCTGATTCACTAAGCCTATTATAAGTGTTTATATTTTAGACCTGTCAGGATGGTTTTGTGGGAAATTGCGTACATACGTCACTCGCCCATGTGAGTCTCGTGATATCCGTAAATAGAGAAAAGTTGCTCCGGCTACTTTGACGCGTGTCTGGTGTTAGTTGTCACGAGTGAAAAAAAGGTTAACATTGAGCAAAAGTCACCCATTTTAAACAAATGCTGAACAGAGGATACTCTGCCGGCAAAAAGAGAACGTGACAGAGCTTGTAATAAAACCAGAATCAACATTGGCTTGGCTTTTCGGAGATGGCGAGAACTGAGGGACGCAGAAATGATGGTGTTTTATTACTCAACGGGTGAGTAATGTATATTATTCTAACAGAGTTCACTGTAAAGCATTATCTATTGTGAAGGCTCATTTCATTATGGTTGTTGTAGCGCTGTGCTGGAATTAATTTTCAAGGAAGTACCGTGTCTATTAATGGGTGAAGCTACAGTAACGTCTTCAGCTAGTCGGCTTGAGATCCTTTTCATCTAAAAGCCTAGTAGTGGATGTTTTATGAGCAGTAGGATAATCATATTCATCCACACAGTCACGCAGAGCCGAAGCACAACCAAAACAATGTTCTTCCGCAAAATGCATGCAGTTTTGTTTTTCAACCGCAAAAAGTTACATAGTGTATACTTTAATGAATTCCATGACATCGCTTCACAAGCTCAATCCAGTCTGATCCAGCGCTTTTCTGGTCTGTTTCCTTCTGCTATTGTCTGGACCCATTGTGGAGGTTAATGAGTGTTTTGTGTCTGTTCTCTGTCTAATTGGTGGATGGTCATTGAATTAGTCTGGATGGGTCCGTGCCAAAGCTTTCAGTACAACCGCTTCTTTCCCTTTTTTGTTTAATTATATGTGAATCAAAAATGTCATGCAGTTATTATAGGGATGCATCTGAGAGTGTGTGTGTTCACATGCGTGATCTCTCTGACAATAAGAACAGAACATCCTTTCCTGGAACACTCTGTCCGGTTCAAACAAGCTCTTTATACATTAAGCTGACGTAGTGACGTGTACTAGGACATGCTGTTGCCTCTCCCCGCTTGTGGCTGAGGCACGTATAGTATGTTTACAATGATCAGTTGGCTTGGTCTTGGGTATCGAATCTGTAAGCTTTTGAGATTCTTTAGCCTTTATCCTATCTTGGGCTTCAAATGGGTGTTTGTGTAGCGACAGGATTAAGTGGAAATGAGAGTGGAGGGCTGTTGTGGTTACAACGTGAGCACAGGGTCTATAGACTATATTCATATGCAAATAACAGTAGACATTACTGAGCACTGTGAAAGAATCTCATGCTCTTTTTGAGAATAGACCAACATTCCCTAGTTTCAATGTATGAATGTTGTCACAGCTGCAAATCTGGCCTTTTCCACCAGGGGGTTTGACCGCTGCAAGATCCGGTTTGATCCGGTGTCACATCAGTGTTACAACAGTGAAAGCTGTGATTATAGAGAAAAGAGTGAATGACACAGATGCTGAGATGGAAAGCAAAATGGAACATGTTGGCTTTAGCAAACCATTTAAAAAGCAAATTGGAAAACAGCCAGCACATGCTTTTAGAGTCTCACCCCAAATGCAATGGAAACAAACTCGATGCCTCCTGCCAAATATACCAGAAACAGAAAACACTCAGGGATATTTTTGTAACCTGTAAAGGAAATATCGTTCTCATGCAATCTGATGCCAACTCTAAAGATAGACATTGCTCATTTTAAGTTAATAATTTATGCCACCAAACTACATTTTATGGCTCATGAGAGACAAATTATGTTTATTGTGAAAGAAATTGCTCTTGATTATTAGAACCTGATTTATTATCCAAAATGCATGTTGGTGTTTTTTTTTAATAAAAGAATTTCTACACAATTTCTATCATAAAATCATGGTAGTTTCAGCTTGATATTTTAAATACAAGGTTACATGGGTCAAAAACAACAAAAACAAGAACTTTTACTTATTTCATCCCCAGAAATTGAGAAAATAATCCATTTAAAAGAGACATAATTGGTATCAGTGATACATTCATAGTAAAAGATGCCATTAAACAAATATTTAAAATATACAGTCTTTATGTTGGTTCTATTAATTTGGAGATTAAATGTGAAATTATGTATTACAATATAAAAATATATTACAAATGTTAATGTTAGGTGTGATTAATTAGTTATTTTTTTAATCAATTGACTGCTAGAATAATACATAATAAAGTTAAAATAAGGTTACATTTACACACAACAACCCTTTTTAGTGATGCCTATAGCATTATTTATAATCAGTCTGTTAGTGATGTGTGAAAGCCCTTGTCCTGTTATTCCAGATCAAATCGTTGTTTTGTTTGTTGGTGTTTTTCCCCTCCTCAGCAGATCTCACAGACCTCCTTCATCCTGTTGTACAGAGAAGAGAAATCAGTCCCAAATCCCAATATATGAAAAAGACATTTCATTATTTCAGTGTTGAAGACGTCATTATTTCAGAGGTTTGAAGGTTTACACCGTTTGGATTTGTTTGTTTTTGATTGACCTCAAAGACTAAAATGGTAACCGGTTATAATCAGTGTTGGGGGTAGCGCGAGTTACGTAACCAGATTACTTTTTTCAAGTAACTAGTAAAGTAACTCATTACTTTTAAATTTACATATATTACATACATTTATAACTGAGTTACTTTTACGTTCTTGCGTTGTGTGAACATGAAGCTTATTGTAGTTCTAGACTAAATGTGAGCATGCATTTACTCATCTCACCTGCACAAAAACAGATTCAGTATTCCTCAAAATGAATAAACTCAGATCAAACTCAGAGTATTTCACAAACCTGCAATAACTGAATATAGACGCGTTTCCACCGCAGGAACTTTCCCCAGGAACTAGGGACTTTGGGGTGGTGCTCGTGTGTGTTGACCGCAGTGATCAGGGTCTAAATGAAGTTCCGGGTAAAAAATGTCCCCTCAGAAAGTCCCTGCTCACGAGGTAGTACTTAATCAATGTTCAGGAACTTTCGGGGGTGGGACCTGGGCGCTAAACATGCTGATTGGTTGAGTTCACACAGCATTTTGATTGGTTGACTCCAAGCAGGATTTTATTTCAACCACCATTTAAAAAATCTGTTGCGGTGCGTGCAGTAAGGGTTGTTTGCTGTTTGAATCAACAATGGAGTTAAAAAAATACGACCGATGGACCGACGACGAGGTTCAGGCTTTATTAAGCTTATATGCGGAGGACGAAATCCAGCGGGAACTGGAAAGTCGCGCGCAGTCCTACGTCACCGGACTAATCTTCACGGTACTTTAGACCGCGATGGAAACACAGACAGCAACAGGGGCACGTTCAAGCTCAAACCGGTGCACAACGCTTTGTTACGGTTTCTGGGTTGAACGACATGTTTCCTGGAAACGGTGTGCAACGGTGTTTGGTGGGTGTGTCAAAAATGTCAGCCCAATCAGCAGCAACATGTATATAAACCACATGGTATTAGAGACACTGATTAATGTAACATAAAAATGCTATACATATTTATATATTTCGCTATTGTATTGTGGAGTGACACTTTCATAAACTTTCTGATTATGTAATGGTAAATATTACAATATCATAGCACAACAACAGTGATCAGCAATAATGATAAGCCTCATACTCACAATAAAAACAATAAGGTCATATGGATCATAACACAGTCTCTGAGGTAAGAAGTGGATTATCCTTCACCTGAAGTGTTTGTCTTTTCATCCTGAAATGCGAGGCAAATGTTGGATCACAATAATTAGGAACCACAGTTTCCACAAATCCCTTCACTCGACTGGGATGTTCTCTTTTATTCTGGGCGGCAAGGGCAGTGACTGTAACATCGAGCGTGTTTTGCAGTATTAAACAGGTATTTATATCGATTTCACCAGGCTTTGAAAATTCTTCAAAAAGAACACAAAGAATGGCCTTCTCAGCTGCCATAGTTGCAACTCTTGCGTCATCAGAACAGGGTGTTCAACGCACCACCGTTTCCGTTTAAAAAACGTTTTGTCGGGGCTGAACGCAGCCCAGGTCTGGGGGGAAAAAAGTTCCTGGGACAAATTGTTCTGGGTAATTTAGGTGGAAACCGGGCTTATGACACAAATATACTTTATGTATTTAATCTCACTTTATTAAATAATGTCTTTGCTGCTGACCTTTGATTATCCAATTCAGCCAAACTAATAAGCAAAAATGACTTTTTGCTGAATGTTGATCTTTCTTCTGCTTCCTATTTTTCTGCAATCCCTAATGACAGCACATGCAGCTGAAAGGTTTGTTTTGAGCTGCTCCCTCTACTGTACAGGCGCGAATTTGCATTTCCTTCCACCTGAGGCTAATTCATTTCATTTTTGTTGTGAAAGCGTCTGTAGCAACTCATAATGTAATAACTGCACATAATGTAATAAGGATTACATTATTATTAAAATAAAATGTTCATAATGTAATAATTTTCTCAAAATGTAATAAAATCTTGAGCTCATAGTGTAATAACAATTTTTACATTATGAGAAATGTATTACTCGTCATATTTTCATTATTGTAATAGCTTTTAAAACATAAAAAAAATTAGTATTACCTTACAGTACATTTTAAAAAATCTAAATCCAGTCTTAAACAACCTGAGAAATGCAACAGATTTAAATATTCATGCTATTATTATTATTATTATTATTAATAAACAAAGCATTGATATTCCTTTACAGTACATTTTAAAAATCTTAACCTGCCTACAAAACCCACCAGATTACTGATACTACTAGTACTGATACTACTACTACAACTAGTAGTATTAGTAGTAGTAGTAGTAGTTTAAAGGTGCAAAAGTTCTGATTTTATTTATTTATCTGGATTTCGATTTTTAAAAATGTACTGTAAGGGAATACTATTTTTTTTTATGTTTTAAAAGCTATTACAATAATAAAAATATGACATGTTTTTGGTGAGTTCATAATGTAACAATTTTCTCATAATGTAAAACTGTTATTACATTATGAGCTCAAGATTTTATTACATGTTGAGAAAATTATTATGAACATTTTATTATGAGAATAATGTAATACTTATTACATTATGCGCAGTTATTACATTATGAGTTGCTACAGTGTCTTTACATTTGTTAAAAATAAAACTTATTTTTTAGGGAGTAACACATTACTTTTAAGAGTAACTTTCCCCAACACTGGTTATAATACTGGTTCAGTCTTTTTTCCATGCTGCCTATGCATTCTGCAAAAAGTGTTTCTCTGTTATATGCCAGTGTAGTTTTCGCTCAAGAAATTACATTCTGTTTAACTTTTTTTTTTTTTATGTCAATGCTTTTTCAATGTTTATGTAAAATGTACCGATTTTCTTTTCCGGCAGTCTCCACAGAGGCAGCCCACACATCCATTCACGACCTGAATGACACAGAGAATCGCCTGTAGCAGAGCCAGACCCAAAATTATGGAGAACAGCACAATGTGCCAGAGAACCACATTCTCAGGAAAGACACAATTGGACCATAGAGTCTTATCCACCAGGTAACTGCTGCTGTTCCTGTTATAGCCAGACAGAGAGAAGAGGGAAGGAGCTTTAGTTGAAGTGCGGGATAAGGGCCTCATCTAGTGGCCATTAAATCAACTGCAATTTTCCCTTGAGTGATGCAATTGCCATTAAATTCACATTAATCCTGCTGACTGTAGTATTATAATTATCTATATTAACTCCACTGCATTCATTCGATTTTTCTTTTAGGTTTTAAGTGTTCTTACTCTGGTTTTTCCTCAAAGGGATATTTCCATTCTTCGCTCTCCACTTGGCATTTTGGCCCAACAGCCAGAGCTGCAATGGCAACACAAGCACAGTAGACCGACCCAATAACGCCAAATACAGATGAGAAAACAGAACTCAGCATCTGTACAAAACAAAAACACCATGAAATAGTGAACATTCAAAATAGCCTGTTATGAAAATATTTCACATTGTACATCTCTAGTGAGCTTCTTGTTGTGAATGAGTGATTTTACTTATTTACATGGTAGCATTTTTTGGCATTTCTCTGTGTCAAATTTACTCACACGGCAACGGTTTCCACAGCAACCTGCCCCACAGCAGCCTTTGCCCCCGGCTCTGATGGCTGAGCAGCTTGGACACATCATCTGATGAATGAAAGTGAGTGGAAATTGACTTATCATCAACTGCGAGGTCAAGGACAGAAGATTGGCCGTGAAGCAGTTTAAATAATGTTTGTATCAACTACTTGATGAAAGGTATCATCAGTTCATTCTGGCTATTTAAATATATATTAAGGCGACCTCACTCTAGAATGTACACCGTTGTCTAATCATTAAGCAAAGTGTTAGTCAAAAGTTCTTTGTCCAAATGAAAGAGTGTATCTACTTATTTTGTTTCTTTGAAATATGTACCTTTACCATCCATGGAATCTTTACATTGCACAAAAGGTTCTTTATTATTCTGATTATTAAAATCTCATAAAGATCATAAAGATAATGCTACGTGCAAATACAAAATGACCCTTTTCACATTTCCGGGTTTCTCAAAAGCAGAAGTCACCATAGTTGGGTAAACTTCTACAGCAGTGAATGAGAGAATACATTAAATATATATATTTTTTGTGTTCCCATTTGGTCAAATAGCAAAAGAAAAACAATAGTGTTTTCACAACTTTCAAAAAGAGGGAAAAAAATCGAGAGATTGATAACGGCAGGCAGAAAGATGTCAATTTTACTGTCACTCCCACAGCCGCTGTATTAGAAACACCCTCACGGCAGCGTTAACTTTTTTTTTTTTTTTTGTAATTTGATGCAAAGTAATATAATACAAAGTATAGTGTTATAAATTTTTCTTAAAAAAATGAAAATCTGTGAAAAGGGTCCACACTACAGAGAAATTGGAGTGAGTTTGATGTGTAATTTAGTGCATTTTGGGAGAAAAAGCACTTAAAAACTCTTAAAAAAGCTAAAGGTTCCAAAATGGAGTTTTCACAGCGATGTCATAGAAGAGCAATTTTGGGTTCCCCAGAGAACCTTTGAGCGAACAGTTCTTAAAGGGATAGTTCACCCAAAAATAAATCTGCCATAATTTACTCACCCTCAAATTTCTGGCCTGACTTCCATAACATGAAAAGTCAATGGGGGCCAGCAACTGTTTGGTTACCAACATTCTTCAAAATATCTTCTTCTTCTGTGTTCATCAGAACAAAGAAACACATACAGGTTTAGAACAACTTGAGGGTGAGTAAATAACGACATAATTTTTATTTCTGGGTGAACTGTCCCTTTAAGAACTAGTCACCCAAAATTGCTCTTCTATGACATCACTGTGGCATCTTCAAACTCCATTTTGGAACCGTTTAACTGCTTTTCTCCCAAAATGCACTAAATTACACATCAAACTCACTCCAATTTTTCTATAACATTTGTATTTGTACATATAGCATGATCCTATGTAAATGCAATTACTGCTCGATGTGAACATGAGTACGTAACTTTACTCAGGATTAATCCATCCTGGTCATGTCCAGGATGTTACAATGTCAATATAGTGATTTTCAGGGTGTGAGCAGTGAAGCTCTGCATGAGTAATGGGCCCTTGTTTCTCATAATTGTTCTCGCCACATTCTGCTTTTGTTCCTCAAATCTAAAGTTCCTTTATTCAGATACATTCCCCTAACTACTACAGTGCAGTTTCTTATAACACACATGACTTATTCAACCATTCTATTTCTCTTTATCGATCGTTATGCCATATCATATAAAATAAAGAAAATGGCACATATACACAGAGGCTTGTAGCCAATGGTATCTGATGTCCAATCTAAAACATAGGGGTGAATTCAGGCTTTTTAGGACACATTTTTCCATTGAAATGACTGGGGAAAGGTGTCCCAATCAACCTGAATTCACCCCTAAGTCATGTCTATTCATTTTACTAAATTCCTATAGCATCTCATAATAACAAGACAGTCATGTCTCACAGAACATGAATGATATGACAGTCAAATCCAAAAAAAAAGACTGAATACTCACAAATAGTCCTCCACCAAAAATGCCTCCCATAAGCCAGACCTGCAGGGAAATCTGTCCAGATTCCAACTTTTCCCCATTAGGGAAGAATAAAAGTATATTGGCTATTATACACAAAAAAGCTGAGGGTAGAAGTATTAGCCCCACTAGCCGCGCACACTTTCCAGTACACATTGTGATGAATCTGTATTAAAAAACGTTATAAATCAAGAGAAATTGCTAAAGGTTGTGTTTTCCTCAGCGCAGCACAGACTCTGACTGATACCACCGAATGCCCTTTGAGACTTGACAATATTTACAGCGCTTTTATCAGTGCCATTTATGGTGTGTTAGTATAACCGTGGGCAGTGGAAGAAGTTTCTGCTTTAGATCGTTACTGTCTAACGTGTGTGATAAGTGGTTGCATCTGATTGATCGATGTGGGGACAAGAGTTACACCCCTGTTTTACAGCCTATTTCATAATATCTTGTGTTATAAATGGCAACAATATGACTACATTTATGGGCTATTGTAAAGGCCAGTTATATTTCTGCCTCATCCTTTCTCTTTTATTAATTTGACCATTTTTACTGATGTGTAAAAAACATGATTAAAATGCTTAAATAAATGATTTATTTGTTGGAATAACATTTGTTTTTAGAGCTGTTCTTTACCCTTATCAAAGGTTGCATTCTAACAATAAAAAGCTTGAAAATACTGACCAGGCGAAAATAACATGTTCTTTTCAGTCAAGTTGCATATTCTATGTAGTTCTATATATTCTGAATGTGTGTCGTATGAATAATCTGGACGTAGGCTACTACATTCGGCATGTTATCATTATCACGTGACCTACCAGTGTCAGTTGTGTGGCTTCACTGGCATTCACAAATCCTCTCCTGTGGCCTCATGGGATAGTAAATTGTCTATCGTATGCACGCTTCAGAATCTCGCCGGAAGTAGGACCGGGGTACTTTTTGGTCCTGTCCCAAATCGACACTTTATATGCACTTTTGGTCTTGTGGACTTACAATGGCTGCCGCGCACACGTGTCCGTTAAGTCCATGAGGCTGTATAGGGTGCCATTTGTCATTTTAGGTTTCAGGTGCTCGTGAGCGCACGCTTTGCGGTCGATATGCGCCCTCGGTGCGCACTTTTGCCAAGCCCAGAGCAGACTTCTTCCCGACAGTCAAAGCGGCGGTAGGGTTGCCACCCGTCCCGTGAAATACGGAATCGTCCCGTATTTACAGGCAAAATGACGCGTCCCGTATCAAATCAATACGGGACGCGATTTGTCCCGTATTTTACATAGGTCCACACATAGTTCAATAAATACATAAGGATTTTGCAGTGTGGAGAATACTAATAGCAAATATAAAGAAATCAATTTCACAATAAGTAGTACAGAAGCTCATTTGCGCGCGATTGCGTTTTAGCGCTTTGTTGCCATAGCGATGGAGTCTCGAAAACATGCGCTGTAAACTTGCGCGTTTTTTAAAAAACATGTCTAACTTGCGTCCACTGTTTGAACGCAAGAGGATCTCCAGATATAGGGATGAATAAAAAAAAAGGTATCAATGGGTCTGTCCAGTAACTCATGATGAACCTCAGGCGAAGTGCACACTTTGCAGAGAAGCATTTCAGTTGCTCAGACTGTCTGACTTAAAGCAGCATGCGGTGACAGACACATCCGTGCTTCTAAAGGTATAGGCCTATTGTTTTTTATCATGGATAATATATTAATATAATATTCCATACATTATCAGAGCTTGGCAGACAGAATTATTATACTTTTTAGACATTAGACAGGTTAATTAATAGATTATAACCTAATTATGTTATTATTAATTTATCATTTAGCTAGGCTATATTAATCATACATAATAAATAATCATGTCATATAAAGTTTGACATTTTAAAAAAAATATTGATATAAAAATGGGACAAATAATTACATAATATAGTCATAATTTAAGTAAATTAATAAAAAATTTCAGAATTGTCAAAAAAATGATTACTGGTTCAGAATGACTGCTTAAAGGGATAGTTCACCCAAAAATTAAAATTCTGTCATCATTTACTCACCCTCAAGTTGTCCCAAACCTGTATACATTTCTTTGTTATGTTGAACACATAGGAAGATACATTCCTACTATGGAAGTCAATGGTGCCCCCAAAGCAGCCTGGTTACAAACTCAAAATATCTTCTTTTGTGTTCAGCAGAACAAAGAAACTCATACCGGTTTGGAACATAATGAGGGTGAGTAAATGATGACAGAATTTTCATTTTTTGGGGAACTATCTCTTTAAAGTGCACCAAATAGGCTACTAAAGAGTTCTTTAGAAATAAATAAAATTAATCAAATGTAAAATAATATAAAATGTGTTCTGTTGCAAGTTCACATACTTGAGCTCATGTTTTCTTATGGTTTATTGTTGAGCTGTCAAATTATCATTGTTGAAATAATCTTATTCCTTATTTGGGTCTGGGTGTTTTGAATGGGTCCTGAAGGTGGCAACCCTAGCGTTACATCACGAAAGTCCTGACTCGTAGGAAGACGGCGAGTGTTTAGGGTGCCATTTGGGACAGGGCCTTTGCCTACTCTTTTATGAATGCTGTGAATTCGGACACTTCTTTTGTCACATTTTTCGCCTACTATATAGTAGGGAAGTATGCGATTTCAGATGCAGCCTATGTTGTGGTTATGGAATGTAGCCCCGCCCCTTTTCAGCGATGCGCTCGTTGGTCCTTATGCCGCGTTCCAGGAAACCCGTAACCCGTGTTTTCCAACCTTCTACCCATGAAAGTGCACTGGAACGGCAGTCAAACCCGTGCCTTCCCACCCGTGAACTCGTACTAGATCGATGTACTCCCAGTTATGCGCTCTGACGTCACATAGGCCGCGAAACAACAATGGCAGCCCCTATGGATGCGGTGTTTATGAAAGTCGTACACGGTGAGAAATAGACTTTAGGACAATATAACGTTCTAGCGTTAGCTAGTTTTCAGTCCATTGAGTCCAAGAATAAATTAATACCAAATACATTTCCAAATATACAAATAACGTAAAATAAAAGGTATAACATGCGCCGTTTTTCTCCTCCGTTTCCCTCAAATAAGCAAGGAGTAAGCGCCTTTGGCGATAGAAATGATTGTAAATCCCATAAGGTCCGCCATGCTTTGTTTACATCTAGCTACCACAATTCCTTGCGCTCAGGCAGTTTGGCGTGACTTTGCCTGGAACGCTAAAAAGTCGCGAGTCGTGGTTTGAAGTCGTAACTTACGGGCTCAAAAACCTGCCTGGAACGCAGCATCATTCATGAAACACGAGCAGAACGAATTTGTGTGTAAATCGTTCGTAAAGCCACTCTGACGTAAATTTTCGTATTTACGAAAATGTTCGTATTTTCAAAATGTTAGTTGGTACGAAAGAAATGAACACCTGCTCCTTACCACGTGCAAATGGTGCTTACAACATTTGAACATTCTATGTTCTAATTTAGGCAAACTGATGACATTGCATTTTGACACTATGTACCATATTTCACGAGTTGATTTGCCCTGTCTTTTTTTTTT
Source organism: Coreius guichenoti (assembly GCA_039654105.1). NCBI lineage: Eukaryota > Metazoa > Chordata > Actinopteri > Cypriniformes > Gobionidae > Coreius > Coreius guichenoti. The sequence goes on from CM077168.1 coordinate 51,732,941, forward strand.
TTTTTTTACAGTTCAACTTTGGGTAATAGGCAGCGCTCCTCACTGTCACTTTTTACCCGGCCGTCCGATCACAGTGGAGGAGGGGCGGGACAAATACTACACCGACCAATCATCCTACTTGTACACCGACTGAACAACAATGGAGAAATTAATATTGCTTTTTACTGCATTTTTATATTCTGTAATATTCTTCAAAATGAGATACTAGTAACACATTACCAAAGTATATCAGCTGGAAAAACGCTGCGCTTTCGAGCGCCACCAGCTGGCCGTTTTCAGAAGAGCACCAGACATTTTTTAGCTGGCTAAAAATGCTTTGGTGGACACACAATAATTGAATATTTATTGCTAGGCATATGGCCAATCAGTCTCTTTAGCATTTATGCAATATACTGGAGCCAAACCTGAGAAAGAAGTCCAGAAGATTCCACAGCGTTCCTGGACATGTCATTTGCAGTTGTAACTCATGGGCGGGGATTATGCTAATTACAAATGAGCATGCCCAATGTTTGGAATTCATTAATATACACACGTTAAACTACTGAACCCGTGGTATACGAAGCGTTTGTGAATCTGGAGGAGAGTTTTCGTAAAGGTCCACTTGTGTTCTGTCTTCTGGTCTGTATTTCCACAGCATGAAGGTAAGATCTTACGAATCTATGAATGAACCGCTCGTTTTAAAATCTTCCCGGTCTACTGGCATTTGTTATGAGATCCGCTTCAAACATTACAGTGCTTGCTCATGATAACTTTAGTTATCTCTACTGTAAGTAAATCCACCGGATAATTACTCTTCGACAGTGTTGCCATACAGAGCTTCTGTAAAAACAGGAGTTTAAAGACAAAATTCTAAAGATGGCTGCATGCTTATTTATCTAGTGTATAAGGTTTACAATTAACAAAAGGCTAATGAAGTGTAACCATAGACTAAAAAAAATGGACGACGCCCCTTCACTATCTTCTATTGGAGGAAAGTGAAGCCGCCAACGTCCGAATATGGCGCTGACATCTTGCGCTGATTTGGGACCTGCGTCTGCGCAGTAGTAAACGCGGGACAGGAGTCTGCGCAGTAGAGAGCAGGAGCAGGAAGTAGAGCTGCGATATCAAAACCCCGTCCACACTCCCGCAGTATGTTAGCTGCAGAACAACTCATTATGTTGGTGTGAAATAAACAGTTGTGGAAATGTAATCCAATCTCCAATCTCCTCCCGAAAATCCCGGAAAAAATCCGTTGGTGCTTCAGTGACTACTTCGCTTAGAGAAGCTGTCAATAATGACGGCTCACCCCTATTTTTATCAAATAACTTAAACAAAATAACAAAATAATCTTTAAAACTTTAAAGGGTAATAAACATAACATAATACAACTTTAAATAACATAACAACAGTAGGCTACACCAAGCTTCCGGGTCAAAAACTAAAGTAAGTGAAAACTGTAAACATTTGACCTTACTGGTCGCTACAGATCACGTAAATCTGTTACGTCACTATGGGGCGCACTTGAGCAGCGATCGCGTGACGCGTTTTGCAATGTTTATTTTAACAAGTGCTAGGCTGCAGCAGGCTCAAAGCAAGGTGAGTAATTTTAGAACATTTTGTATAACATTAATATAGTCAAATGTTATTTGAAATGTTTTGTCAAAGTTGTCGATATTTTGTTCTCAATCCGTTGTGTTTGGCGTTGCTTCACATGTAACGCTATCCCGTTACCATTTATAATAGGCGTGCACGTTGTTTTAACTTTAAAAACGTATGATGTTGTCTTAATTATTGCGTTATCTGAGGTAAAATATATGGGTTGATGGATACCTGCAGGTCCAATTATGTAGTAATAGATATAGGCCCATGACATTTTTGTGTGAGGCATACATACAGTTGAGTAGGCTACTTTTCTGAATATTCTACAAAAAGATGTTAAAGGGGCTGGTTGTGTGCATGTAGTGAACTTCAGGCGAGATGTTTGCAATGTTTATTGATGCGTCAAAACGGTTGGGAGAGGAGACGATAGGTGGTTTATCATAAGAAAAAAAAAAGTCACGGTGTCTGTTCTTATTTAGTTATTTTGTACAAAGGTATTTACTTTCGAATTAATATCATGTACATGTGTTTATACACGAGTTTTACCCGTCAATGTGGAGCTGTTCGGAAGACAGTTGCAATTCTTCATTTGTCCACTGGGGTGCGGACCCTTACTGCATTTAAAGGCAGTATTTTACATTAACTTGATTAGATTCTCTGAATTTTATCTGTGCTGTCACGTCGTAGCCTCGTAGGTGATGTTACTTTCATCTCCATTTGATACGTTTGCGATTCATTTTATAAAACTCCATGCGATTCACTTTATAAAACTCCTGGTTTCTGATTGGAGAACGTAGTACCTCATTAGCATTTCCGCTCGTCCTTGTCCGTCTCTATTGAAGAAACTATTATTACATTTTTAACTACGTGATATTAACAAGTGTTTATATACGTGTGTGATCTTTATAATGTTATGTACACAAAAGCTTTTTAGATTTTAAATAAATATATAAATACTCACCGTCGTCATGTTTACTAGCTCCAAGAATGTGGTTGCTACTGGTAACCAATTGTGGGTATCGCTTCTCGGCCTTTTGGCTAAGATCAAGTGTAGTATCTGTTCTTATCAGTTTAATATCTGATACGTGCCCTACCCGGGCACCATATATTAAATTGATTTTTGGAACTGGGAGATGGAATAGGGGCTTGCTCCGTCCACTCCACGCATCGACCCGGTATTGCAGTACCTCCGGGAACGGTGCACCCCCCTCAAACTGGTAATAAGGAAAGAATATCAGTGCTTGATAGTGTGTTTCACTATATATTATGAGGATTGAAGTAAGTGTTAGTAGTGTATATTACACTAGTAGGTTGCTATGCTTTATTTCAGTGGCTGTGTGAGTAACCAGGAAAGCGCGTCTGCTTGTCACGTGATTCTTCAAGCGAGTCCTTTAACAGAACGATGCAGTGTATTCTCTGGTGCTTCGGTAGTTGTTTCATCACCTCTAACATCTTTAGGACTGCTTTTCTGTCGCTGTAACAGCATTAATAACCATTCCTCTCAGTGGGAAAATGACCTACAATGTCTGATTGCAAGAACGGCAATTGCTGTTTTACTAAATACTATTTCCATTTGTGCATCGTTCCTAGTGATGGGCGATTTCGAAACAATGAAGCTTCGAATCAGTGGTTCGGAGCTTGTATCAAACGACCAAAGTCACGTGATTTCAGTAAACGAGGCTTCGTTGCGTCATAACTGTTTCGAATTTTCAATGGTGCACCCATGAATCAAGTGTCTATGGATTTTACTTGATCTCTGATCAGTTTTATACATTTGTTGATGTTTTAATTATACATTAGTATAGTTATAAAGAAGTATAGTACTTAATATTGGCCTGGTTAGCTGAGCCATCCATGGAACAAACAAAACAAACCTTGAAAATTGATAACAGAACACATATTATACAGACACTCGATATTTAATTTTATTAGATAAGTTAATTGCATTTGGTAGATTTTACTTTCAATAAAATGTGTTGGTAAAAGGTGTTTTTATGCATGTTTGGTCTGAGTTTTTGTTGCATTTACACCGTTCTGTCCAGCAGGGGTCACCAGCGTGAGGCGTTTCGAACGCTTCGAAACAGTGAATCATTTAGCAATTGATTCGAAGCTCTGAAAGGCTTTGTTTCTCTCAATCATTCCAGACTATATAAATAACATATAGTGTCCGCTTTATATTTATAATTATCAGTCACTTAACTTGTATACTATAATTTAATATAGCAATGCTTTATGAAATAATATAGCATACCTAAAATAAACTGTTGTTGATCCGGTTCAGTTTATTATTGTTCGGCATGTCTCGTATAGGGAGAGAAAATGTCTTCCATCTCACTCCGATCATAATTTTGAGTAATTTCATGTCATTTTTTATTTATTTTTTTTTGCAATTTAAGACTCGTATTTGTACCACTTGAATTGTACGTGTAAATACAATTAATTTCAGATGTTTTGAGACTAATATGTTAATCTTCACATTATTGTTATTATTATTACACTTTCTCAAATATCAGATTATGCATACGATACGTTTAAGCAGACATAAATGTAAAGATTTAACAGGTTTTGGTGTTTCAAGAATTTAGAGTAAGAATATTTGAGTTCGGACTGACAGGTTTTGACGTCTGCATTTATTCGTATATTATTCGGAAAAATAAACTAAACGCACAAGCTATTTAATGTAAGACTACGTGGTTAAAAATCTTGCTGCATTATTGTTTTAGGCATGTAGTTGAAAGGTTAAAGACAACAAACTATAGGGGAGCGACTGCTTTATTGTTTTACTATAAACAAACGCATCGATTCGCTTCAGAAGGCCTTTATTAACCCTCCGGAGCCATGTGGAGTACGTTTATGATGGATAGATGCACTTTTATAATGGATGGATGCACTTTTATGGACTTCAAAACAGATCAGCCATTCACTGCCATTATAAAGCTTGGAAGAGCCAGGACATTTTTTAATATAACTCTGATTATATTCGTCTGAAAGAAGAATGTCATATACACCTAGGATGGCTTGAGGGTGAGCAAATCATGGGGTAATTTTCATTTTTGGGTGAACTATTCTTTTAATATGCTTAATTTGTCCACTAGGGGGCTACAGGTGAAGTTGAACTTTTGACTTCTGTGCTAATGCTAAAGTCAGAACTTTTGAATTTAAGATGAGCAGATCAAAGCCATACACTAATAATATTGCAGATAAACTGAATACAAGTGTAAATTAACAAAAAAACATCAGACACATCTGTTATTTTCAAGTGATGACAGAACGTCGCATATGAACTCGCGCCCCTCGCTATTTTCCCGCATTGTTTACAGGCCCGAGGCGAGTGTGTTCACATCCCACAGACACACTGCCATGTCGAAGTCACTTAGAGCTCACGTGATTCTGGTTGTTTTGGGCACCTCACCTGAGACCTGTGAGTTTTACACAGACACGCATTCAAAGATGACCGTACTGTGTTTTAACCCACAGCAGATGATGATTTCTGTCATAATTCTTTCATTCCAAATCTGTTTTGTTTTTTTTTTCCTTGTGGAACTCAAACGTGGATTTTTTAAGAATCTTCATGCAGCTTTGCAATGAGCAGACAGGAAATCAGTATGAAATACAAAAAGATTTTACAGCAGAAAGAAACATGTTTTGATGATTTCATTGTTTTTCATGATTTGCATTTTTGCCCTTGGAAATTTCTAAGGCCTCTAAATGATCAACATGATTAAAACGTGTACACAGTCATGCTTTCTGTCGTCTGATAATGTTTTCAGAAAGTAAAAGGACTTTTAGTATTGACTTTTAGTCTTTTTGCTGTGAAATCTTTACTGTTTTTTTTTTTTATTATTTATTGTTAGTAATATTTCAGGATGAACACTTACTGGACTGGAGAAACTTGATTATCCATACTTTTTTTTTTTTTTTTTTTTAAAGAGAGAAATCATGTTAAAATGTAAGTATCAAATATGATCCATCAGGCTTTTGAGGAAAGTTTCAAGATACAAACCCGATTCCAAAAAAGTTGGGACACTGTACAAATTGTGAATAAAAACAGAATGCAATGATGTGGAAGTTTCAAATTTCAATATTTTATTCAGAATACAACATAGATGACATACACTCACCTAAAGGATTATTAGGAACACCATACTAATACTGTGTTTGACCCCCTTTTGCCTTCAGAACTGCCTTAATTCTACGTGGCATTGATTCAACAAGGTGCTGAAAGCATTCTTTAGAAATGTTGGCCCATATTGATAGGATAGCATCTTGCAGTTGATGGAGATTTGTGGGATGCACATCCAGGGCACGAAGCTCCCGTTCCACCACATCCCAAAGATGCTCTATTGGGTTGAGATCTGGTGACTGTGGGGGCCATTTTAGTACAGTGAACTCATTGTCATGTTCAAGAAACCAATTTGAAATGATTCGAGCTTTGTGACATGGTGCATTATCCTGCTGGAAGTAGCCATCAGAGGATGGGTACATGGTGGTCATAAAGGGATGGACATGGTCAGAAACAATGCTCAGGTAGGCCGTGGCATTTAAACGATGCCCAATTGGCACTAAGGGGCCTAAAGTGTGCCAAGAAAACATCCCCCACACCATTACACCACCACCACCAGCCTGCACAGTGGTAACAAGGCATGATGGATCCATGTTCTCATTCTGTTTACGCCAAATTCTGACTCTACCATCTGAATGTCTCAACAGAAATCGAGACTCATCAGACCAGGCAACATTTTTCCAGTCTTCAACTGTCCAATTTTGGTGAGCTCGTGCAAATTGTAGCCTCTTTTTCCTATTTGTAGTGGAGATGAGTGGTACCCGGTGGGGTCTTCTGCTGTTGTAGCCCGTCCGCCTCAAGGTTGTGCGTGTTGTGGCTTCACAAATGCTTTGCTGTATACCTCGGTTGTAACGAGTGGTTATTTCAGTCAAAGTTGCTCTTCTATCAGCTTGAATCAGTCGGCCTATTCTCCTCTGACCTCTAGCATCAACAAGGCATTTTCGCCCACAGGACTGCCGCATACTGGATGTTTTTCCCTTTTCACACCATTCTTTGTAAACTCTAGAAATGGTTGTGCGTGAAAATCCCAGTAACTGAGCAGATTGTGAAATACTCAGACCGGCCCGTCTGGCACCAACAACCATGCCACGCTCAAAATTGCTTAAATCACCTTTCTTTCCCATTCTGACATTCAGTTTGGAGTTCAGGAGATTGTCTTGACCAGGACCACACCCCTAAATGCATTGAAGCAACTGCCATGTGATTGGTTGATTAGATAATTGCATTAATGAGAAATTGAACAGGTGTTCCTAATAATCCTTTAGGTGAGTGTGTGTGTGTGTGTATATATATATATATATATATATATATATATAATTATAATTATAGGGCCTATATCCTGATAAATGTTTCAATCTCTCATGAAAGGCTAGGGCTGGGCGGTATATCGAGTTTGTACAATATATCGATATATTTTTTTAGAAACGATATGGAATGAGGCAATACCGTTTATATCGATATACAGTAGAGTGATACGAGCGCATCTGAAAAACAGCGGCGTACGCAGAGTGAGCTGATGCAGGGAAAGTGCATGATACAGTTTGTCCTAAACATGATACATGCTTTATATTAAGGGCTTTAAAATAACTGGTAAGATATAGTTAACATGTATAGTTTAAAGCAGCTTGCCCTGTCAGATGCTCTGAGAGATAGGCTACTTGTGCTGACTGACAGATAAATACTTGCGCTGTTTAATGCGTTTGAGATGTGGTGCTTTCCTCAGTGCATAACTTACATTTCACAGGTAGGCTATATTCTCCATCTGTAAATGTTAGAAAGTCATGCAAATATGTCCATTTTGCTGTCAGGAGAGGACGATCCTTCTGCAAGTGAATCTCCGCTAAAATTCAGGCTTCCGTGAATGAGCGCCGCCACGCGCATGCGCGACAAACAGACGGAGCGCAATAGAATAGGAACGCAATAATTCTGACTAAAATATACATATTTCTAAAATATTTGTTGTTGGTCAATAAATGTGCCATATGTGGAATTTTAAACCTACAAGTAAGTATATTTTTATGAAAGTGACCATTATAATGGGGTAATCAAATATAAGCTATATGCTTTTGTTTTTATTTTCATTTTTTGTTTAGTGAATTTAAAAACTAAATTATTAATTTTGTTTTTAGATTGTAAACCCCCTTTTTGCACATAATATATTGCATAGCCTACATTACATTCACTGTATTTGTTTATAGATTCTGACTAGTTTAAACACCTCTGATTGGACATCGCGTTCGAGAGATCGCAACAATATCTGTGATTGGCTACATTACTCACCGCTGCAAAAACACGCTGTAAATAGATGCATTACTCTCCAGAGCGTAATTTTTCAAATTTGCAAATCTACAAAATCTGAGGGTGCTTTTGCTTGTGTTTGAGGGTGCTTAGCCCCCGTAGAACCAGGCCTGCAGAGAAGGCCTTTGATAGGGTAGAGTGGCCTTACCTCTGTGAGGTTCTACAAAGGTTTGGTTTTGGGGAAGTATTTTGTTCATGGATTAAGTTATTGTATACACACCCTACGGCAGAGGTTCTGACCAATGGAATAATTTCTAGGCATTTCAAAGTAAGTAGAGGCACCCGGCAGGGATGTCCTCTGTCACCACTTTTGTTTCTCTTGGCAATCGAACCATTTGCTATTGCATTACGAGCTGAAAGGAACACAAGTGGAATTAGGATCGGCTCAATAACACACTGCATATCCCTATATGCAGATGACGTTTCGTTATTTCTTACCAAACTCAGCCAATGTATTCCAGCTTTACTCAATCTTATTAAAAGGTTCGGGAAATTTTCTGGCTATAAGATTTATCCATCTAAATCCTCTATTCTATTTCTTAATCAAGAGGAAAAGTCAAAATCATACTATCATACTTAACTTCCAGTCTTAACGTTACAGATTCATTTACATACTTAGGACTTCAGATTATGTCAGAAATAGAAAAAATAACCGCATTGAACTACAGTACCCTAACAAATTCAGTTACTAAGTCTGTTGATACATGGTCAGGTTTACCAATCTCATTAATTGGTCGAATTAATATATTGAAGATGAATATACAAACCCGATTCCAAAAAAGTTGGGACACTGTACAAATTGTGAATAAAAACAGAATGCAATGATGTGGAAGTTTCAAATTTCAATATTTTATTCAGAATACAACATAGATGACATATCACATGTTTAAACTGAGAAAATGTATCATTTTAAGGGAAAAATAAGTTGATTTTAAATTTCATGGCATCAACACATCTCAAAAAAGTTGGGACAAGGCCATGTTTACCACTGTGTGGCATCCCCTCTTCTTTTTATAACAGTCTGCAAACGTCTGGGGACTGAGGAGACAAGTTGCTCAAGTTTAGGAATAGGAATGTTGTCCCATTCTTGTCTAATACAGGCTTCTAGTTGCTCAACTGTCTTAGGTCTTCTTTGTCGCATCTTCCTCTTTATGATGCGCCAAATGTTTTCTATGGGTGAAAGATCTGGACTGCAGGCTGGCCATTTCAGTACCCGGATCCTTCTACGCAGCCATGATGTTGTAATTGATGCAGTATGTGGTCTGGCATTGTCATGTTGGAAAATTCAAGGTCTTCCCTGAAAGAGACGACGTCTGGATGGGAGCATATGTTGTTCTAGAACTTGGATATACCTTTCAGCATTGATGGTGCCTTTCCAGATGTGTAAGCTGCCCATGCCACACGCACTCATGCAACCCCATACCATCAGAGATGCAGGCTTCTGAACTGAGCGCTGATGACAACTTGGGTTGTCCTTGTCCTCTTTAGTCCGGATGACATGGCATCCCAGTTTTCCAAAAAGAACTTCAAATTTTGATTCGTCTGACCACAGAACAGTTTTCCACTTTGCCACAGTCCATTTTAAATGAGCCTTGGCCCAGAGAAAACGCCTGCGCTTCTGGATCATGTTTAGATATGGCTTCTTTTTTGACCTATAGAGTTTTAGCCGGCAACGGCGAATGGCACGGTGGATTGTGTTCACCGACAATGTTTTCTGGAAGTATTCCTGAGCCCATGTTGTGATTTCCATTACAGTAGCATTCCTGTATGTGATGCAGTGCCATCTAAGGGCCCGAAGATCACGGGCATCCAGTATGGTTTTCCGGCCTTGACCCTTACGCACAGAGATTGTTCCAGATTCTCTGAATCTTTGGATGATATTATGCACTGTAGATGATGATAACTTCAAACTTTTTGCAATTTTTCTCTGAGAAACTCCTTTCTGATATTGGAAAAGATCGGGGAATTGGTGATCCTCTGCCCATCTTGACTTCTGAGAGACACTGCCACTCTGAGAGGCTCTTTTTATACCCAATCATGTTGCCAATTGACCTAATAAGTTGCAAATTGGTCCTCCAGCTGTTCCTTATATGTACATTTAACTTTTCCGGCCTCTTATTGCTACCTGTCCCAACTTTTTTGGAATGTGTAGCTTTCATGAAATCCAAAATGAGCCAATATTTGGCATGACATTTCAAAATGTCTCACTTTCAACATTTGATATGTTATCTATATTCTATTGTGAATAAAATATAAGTTTATGAGATTTGTAAATTATTGCATTCCTTTTTTATTCACAATTTGTACAGTGTCCCAACTTTTTTGGAATCGGGTTTGTACTACCCAAATTACTTTATCATTTCCAAAATATCCCTTTGCCCCCCACTACTTCATTTTTCACCAACCTGCGAAGAATGTTTATCCAGTGTATTTGGAATAATAAACACCCAAGAGTCCGGACGTCTTTGCTTTACCTACCGTACGATAGGGGAGGATTGAAACTCCCAAATATTCAATCATACTATTGGGCATCCCAGTTAAGAGCGATAATGTTTCATTTTTCAGCAAGCGTTCTTCCTAAATGGATAGAAATATAAAATTAATTTGTGAAATATAAGATTCCTTTTAAATTATATCTTTATTCAGCCAATACAAAAATGTTACAGAAAAATTTGAGTGCAATATCATTTAATCCAATAGTACTGAACATGATAAATGTCTGGGGGAAAGTATGAATTTATTTAAAGGAAAAAGAGTCTTTATCTGCATTTAGCCCAATATGGGGGAATGATACCTGGCCGAAAGGATTTAGCCTTTCGACTCTGGGCTGAGAACGGTATGTGGAAAGTTAAAGACCTATACAAAGACGGTGTTCTAATGTCATTTGCTGACGTTACTGACAAGTTCAAAATCCCTAAAAACACTATTATAAATATTTGCAAATTAGGAATTTTATACAAGGACTTGCTGAGCCAGAACTAACTAATCTGGAGAAATGTAAATCAAAACCAAGCCACGGTGGAGGACACATATCTTGTTTATACAATATGCTATTATTAAGTTCTCAGGAGTCATCTGCATCCAGATTAGCCACGTGGGAACAAGCCTTCGGATTGAAGATAGATAGAGAAAAATGGGAGCAAAAATGTGTAAAGGCCCAAACACAGACAGTTAGCAGCAGACTTAAACTGATACAGTACAATTGGCTTATGCGTACTTATATAACTCCGGTAAAATTAAATAAAGTTTATGGCAAGATACCAGATACTTGTTTTAAATGTAACTGTAAATTGCATGTGGGAATGTGATAAAATAAAAGAGTTTTGGAAAGAAATGAATAATATGATATGGCATATAGTCTCGGTTAGATTACCACTGGATCCTGGGTTTTTCATTCTTGGTATTCATCCAGATAACTGGAATATTAAAAAGGATACTCAAGTATTATGAAGGATAAAGAAGACAAATTTAAGAGGGTCTGGAGTCCCTTTTTATTATTTATTGAACATGGGGATATTAACAATATAATAGAGGAGGAACAAAATGCTTGATCAGGTATTATATTCATATGAAAATGTATTTTATTGTGCACTATATTAACCCTACTTTATTGCTTATATCTGTGGTTATTATTGACTGTAATGTATTGTTAACTCTGGCTCCCAAAGTACATACTATATTGCCCAATGTTGGTTTGTGCTATTGCACTTTTCTTGTAATATGAGCCCCTGTTTGTTTGTTTTGTTTTTGTACACTATATGTGTTGTTACAGACATGTGATGTACATTGTTGTGTGTGATAAATGTAATAAAAATATTATTACACAAAAGAAGGAGACCTGGGACAGCAGGCTCGTAAAATCAGTAGTTGTCTCGGTCAACTCTGTCTCTAAATCAGATATGTGTTGAACTGGGCATCACAAAACAGTATGAAGCACGATGGGACAATAATGGTTGTGTTTAATGGTGATAAGGGTGTGGTATTCAATAGCAGTGTGGAATATGACAGCATTTTTTTTTTTAGGCCTACCCGATAATGCAATTCTGTGTATAATTTCTGTTGTTAGCATTAAAATGTACTTAATGTACTCAGCTATAATAGACACACTTTTGTTACAAAAAAAAAACAAAAAAACCTTTTGGCCAAAATTCAATTTCAATACTGCTTGGGACTAAATTGGCCCACTTTTAGTATATAAAAGTATACTTTAAGTGTAACAGTAATAAACTTTGAGTACACAACTAGCTTACATCTATGTTTTTAGTTTGTACTGCAACTATACTAGGAGTGAACTTATAGGTATACTGACAGTTTACTAGATAAATACTTGTAGCACATGTACTTGTGACGAGGGCAAAAATAAGGTTTTATATGAACTTTTTGTGGCAGACGTAAGAGCCAACAATACTGTTGCTATTAAAAAAATAAAGTAGCCGACTACGCCACCTGGATTGATCACTGAGACCCATAATTTAACCCCAATTCAACTATTCCACTGAGGGCTGGACATCAACACTGTTGACACCCAAGAGGTAGATCGAATTACAAACAGCCTTTATTACCATAAAAACAGATATAACCTTAAAAATAGTAAATACAAGGAGGAAAAATTCAACAAGATGCGCAGTCCTTAAAGCAGTCCAGTTATGATGTCCTTCTGGGCAAAAGTGAACAGTCTTGGTTTGGTCCCACAGTAACACAGGTCTCCACAGATCTGGTCAGTAGTTCACTGACAAAAAAGATAAACAAACTGCCAGTATCTCCAGTCCAATTCAAACATAAAAGCAAGCCTACTGCCTCTCTCACTTGTGCGCACAAGAAATAGTCGAGGTGATTTGTAAAAATAATGTTCACTTTTTGATAAAAGCATAAAATTTGGTACACTTGTACAGTTTGGGGCCCTGAACATTTTCAGAAATGGGAGCCATCGCAAAAACGCCTTGTGGTCGCCATGGCAACCATTTTACTTTCCAGCATAACCAAATAATGTATTTGTATCATATCTCCTGAATCAAACATAACACAGAAAAGGTGATGTTTTGATGGTCAAGGAATACAATTATACCATATAAAAAATAAACTGTTCAGGTGAATAGTTAATGGTTAATTCAGTGACGTGAGAAGGGAATAACAGTATCTGAGAACCTAGGCTAGACTTTATAATATCATGCATGTTGTGTAGAGTTTCAAAAGCTTAATCATTTTGTTCATTAACCCTGACAATACAGTGAATGTAAAGAGTAGAATATTCAATATGATCTTAGCAACATAGCTTAAAAAGAATGTCAAACAAAGATTTACTTCAAAAATCTACACTACTCAAAAAAAGAAACCCCTTAAATCACACAATGGATCTCAATGAATAAAATATTCAATTTGAAAATCTTTATTCATATACATTCTGTAATTTGCTCCTGATTAGATGACGGATGGTGTCCTAGGGGATCTCCTCCCAGACCTGGATCAGACCTTTGGATGCTCCAATACATAATGTCCAAGAGGTTCAGGTCTGGGAAACGTGAGGGCCAGTCAATGGCATCAATGCTTTCATCATCGAAAAACTGCCTATATACTCTAGCCACATGAGGCCGGGCATTATTATGCACCAGGAGGAACCCAGGGCCCACTTCGCCAGCATAAGGTCTGACAATGGCTCTGAGGATTTCATCCCGGTACTAGGGATGTGATCGTGAGGAAATTTTCCCACCGGTTTATCGACGTATGACAACACCGGTAATACCGGTATCACCAGCGGGGGCTTTTAAATTGCTAATTCTAAACCGAAAGTAAAATGCGCACGGCCGCTCGGGCATTCATAACAGTGCGGAGCAGCGTTAGTGTTTTCAATTAATTCATATGGAAGTTGAGCTTTCGGTTCATTATAAAACAGGGTCATTAATGGGAAACACTGAATGAATCTTGTTGTGTGTTGGAGAGCCCAAAAAAAATGTTGATGACAAACAAACAAAAATCCCAGGAAAATGTATCAAAATAGGGCAAATACATTAAAGAGAATTAGCAAATATGACTAAAATGCCCAGGTGGAAACTGTCAGAACGGCAATCAAGAAATGAATTGACTTAACCCTCAGAAAAACATCATTTTCAATGTCAACAGTAAGAATAAGCCAATTTAAGTGCAAAAAGTATCAAAATAAGAGATCGGGAAAAAACAACGTAATTAGCAGGCATTTGAAAACAGCATGTTCTCAACTCAACAGTTGAGAACATGGAACTAATTTTTTTAGTTAACACAACACACATTAATGTATTTGATTTAGATTTCTGATGTTAATTTGTATGTTATTCTGTGATGTCATTTACAAATCTGCTTTAAAGATGCCCTACCCTGAAACTGTGCAAAAAGTTGGTGGTGAAGGAGGTGCTCCATTTTCATTTACTGATAAGAAAAACGGTACCAGTTTAGTGAAGATCGGGGTCTGGGTGGGAGGATGGCAGGTGAAGGCTGTCAAAGTTTGGCTTTCAGATGGCAGAAGAGAAACCTTTGGAAAACCCGCCGGACCTTATCAAGAGTACGCGTTCAAACTTGGCGAGTATTTCACTTCACTGTCCCTGTGGGCCAACAGAGAGGGAAGTCGTCTTGGAGCCATCAAATTCAAGACCAACAAGGGCGGAATTTTTTTTTGTTGCAAAAATGACAGATTATGAACTACCAACAGAAATTCATATCGATGTCGGCTCTGGATATTGTTTGGGCGTTGAAGGAAAATGTGGGGCAGACATTGACAACATGGGATTCATGTTTCTCAATGCAGTTCAATCAACAGTTCTCACCGATGTCAACTATCCCACTATCAACCAACTGACACCAAAGGTGATAGTAGAAGAAATCAAATCTGCCACTTACCAGAACAAAACCTCCACTATACAACAGCAAATAATCGAAACCTCAAAGAAAATGACCAAAACAGCTTCATGGTCAATGAGTGGGAGCCTTACGGCAACATTTGGTGTGGAAGTGAAGGCTGGGATTCCAGTGATTCTAGAAGCTTCTACAGGATTCATTGTCACCGTTGGAGAAGAAAGCACTTACAATCATGAGCAGACCAATGAGAGAACCGAAACTTTGCCTATCGATGTAGAAGTGCCACCAGGGAAGAAGGTGGATGTTGACATCACCATTGGCAGAGCCACCTTTGACCTGCCTTACACTGGCACAGTGAAGATCACCTGCAAGAATGGCAGTGTGTTACAGTATAAAACCCAGGGCACATACAAAGGCATCACTTACACTGATATCAAAGTGAACACTGAAGCTGATGTCCTGGTGAAGTTTTGGTTCCTTGCCACTGTCGCCTTTGGCTTGGCTTGCTCAGTTGGGGACACTAAAATTTTAAACTAAATATTTAAATATATTTTCAACAATATTACTGATCTGCCCGCATGGTCACTATATGATAATTGAAATGAGCTGGATGACATCACCGTTTTCTCCAGAGCGGCTGTACAGCCGAATCAAATTCTGTTGCATTATTTTCCTGTTACCATTGTGAAGCTGCTTTGAAACAATCGGCATTGTAAAAGCGCTATATAAATAAAGGTGACTTGACTTGACTAAAGAATCTGATCTGTGATGTTAAGACAGATTGTTCTTGGCTGGTCTTTATCTGATTTTTACTAGCAATGTATCAACTTTGAATGCGTTTTGTTTGGACGTCTTTTTCTTTGGATCTTTGCTCAGTGATTTTAAACAGGGGAAATGTGTACTTTCACAGCAATATTTTCTGATTCTGTTACAGTGTATTCATAGCTTCATATAATCATTATAAAACTATTTCTAGTAGCAGATTATGTGATTTATTTCATCATGTAAGAATTTCTAATGTTAAATCTGACAATAAATAAAAGCATAAATTAAAAAATAGTACTTTTTTTTTTTAAGTAATGGATTTGGGTTCTTTGAGATGGAAATATTTATAATTAAAAAATATAAAAAATAAAAAGCTTCTGTGCATGTTATACTATAAACATTTACAGTAAAGAAACGTGGTATTTAGTGATCATTGGTAAATGTAGTGACAAAAATAAGGAATATAAATGTGTCCAAGACCAATTTTCTCATTCTCCGCAACAATTTTCAATCATTGTTTAAGTCCTCAAGGAACTAACATTTTCAAGGAATTTTGTTGGAAGGGACATAATTGACTGTGACACTCAAGATGGCTACCAGGTAAGCAGTTCTTATTTTTTCTCTCCAGATAAAAGTTAAAATTTTGTTTGTCATAGTACCTACACAACTTTTTAGTTCTCATTACTGAAACATGAGTTTGTGAAGTTTTAAAAAATGTTGCCGTTTTAATTTTTTGATTACTATATACCCCATTATGGTCTAAATATAAAAAGAGAGGGAAAGTTTAGCTAACCCTCATTTAGCTTCCACATTTAGCAAGAATGTTTAAGGTCGCTCATCCTCCGCAACACCATTATCATTCACCGCAACAATTGAAGGCCTGTTGCGGTGGAGATACTCAATGTTTCGGTAATGACAAACAGACTTATGAAGGAGGGACGTGCACTATAACTCTTGCTCATTTCAATATAACTTGATATTTGCCTTAAACACTTCTTGAACAGATTGCGTAAACAAAATAGCTATTACAACCCCCCCAGCAGGGGTCACTAATTTTTCATTTTTATGAAGTGCTTCCACAAAAAGCAGTATGAATGCAGTATAGGCCACCTACTATAAATGTAATATTATTTAATATTTAATAGTTTTACTGTGAAACAATGTATTTCTATGTCTTTTTTACAAAATGTTACATTCAAGATGGCTATTGTGTATTTTGTTACAGGCAAGCATCAGTTGAAAAGAAAAGGGCATCAGCGAAAGACAGGCTGGCAAAGCATAGGGAAAAAATATACAGCAATCCAGTGTTACTTGAGTACAGGTAGAGTCCTGCATTTCAGCCCGAGCCCGACGGGCCCCAACTTATTTACGCCCTAGGGCCGGGCTTCGGGCCAATTTTCACGTCATACCTCACAGGCTTGCCGGGCTTCGGGCCTGTTTTAGGCTTCTCCTTCTTTTTATATTTTAGACATTCACTCGTTAAAAGAAACTATAAGATGTGCTGCGCTGGTGGAAACAACACGAGACCATGATACCGCGACTGTCAAGACTGGCTCGCAGTGTTCAGTGTTCAGTGTTCAGAATCCGCGCCAGCAGCATCACCGAGCGTTCCTTCAGCGCAGCGGGAAGAGTTACGGCCTTTTTACACCTGGTCATTTCATTCGTTTTCTCTGATCAGATATCTATCCGATTGTGAAAAGACCAGGAGTAAATGCCTTCCGAAATTCTTTCGAGACGGATTTATATCTGATCACTCAAACAAACCAATTCAGAAGGTGATCTGGGACACATTTCAGACGAAACTGGACAAGTGTAAATGCATCTGGTTGTTTAAACCACATATATAAATTTTACTCCTGGCAAATTGTTAAAAAATAAACGTGTGAGAGCGTGTTAAAGGCTAGGCTATATATGACATAGTCAGATATGACATCGCTACTGCAACACGCATCGCCGCAAATGAGTAAAGCAAGCCAACACGCAAACAACCGCAAGTGACGCTCTTCATTAAAACTAATGAGACTAAATGCTCTTACCAGTGCTTAGCTCGCTCTTTTTCCTATTGGTCATCTTGAAATGAGCTGATGATAAATAAATGC
This sequence comes from Coreius guichenoti, assembly GCA_039654105.1. Classification (NCBI taxonomy): domain Eukaryota; kingdom Metazoa; phylum Chordata; class Actinopteri; order Cypriniformes; family Gobionidae; genus Coreius; species Coreius guichenoti. The sequence continues at coordinate 51,750,569 of CM077168.1, forward strand.
ATCTCATAGGCTGTCTGTTGCTGTCGTTGACGTGAACTCCGTCAAATTTGCATAGCCTATAGCGCGGGAATTGAAGATCGGATTTATATTCGTTTTGCGGACAGGTGTAAGGTAAGACAAACTTTTGCATGTTTTTTTTTATTTTTATTTTGTTTATTTGTTTAGATTGTATAGCCCGTTTTGTTTGCGAGCAGCATCAGCTTTGTCAGAAATGGCTTTTTACTGTGGTGGTGATGGTAAACGTTTAAACTAACATTGTGATATGCTTGAAGTGTTTTAAATCTATGGATTTTATTATAGGCAAGACAAGTCAAGTGTTGATTTGAGTGGCTAAATTGATCAAACGTGGTTAAATCTGTCGGCCGCTGGCCGCGTGGTCATCACTTTAAAAAACAAAAACTTTAATTTAACAAACAAAAAATGCTCCAAACATTTTTTCTAAATTAACTTAATAAAGAAACGAAACAAAATATAACTACTTTGACATTTAAAAACAAAGCTGAACTATTTTAATGGCTGCAACAGTGTGTAAAAAAAAAACAAAAAAACACGGGCTCCAGTCAGACTCGGGCCGAGAGTTTTGATAAGCTGTCGGACACGGGCCGGGCTAGGGCCTCAGCGTCTCGGGCCAGGGGTGGGCTAGGGCCTAGATTTGAGGCCTGTGCAGGGCTCTAGAAAAGAGAGAGAGAGAGAGGTCAGGGGACAGGGGACATGGTGATAATAGGGAATAGGGAATAAATAAATAAATAAATAGGGAAAAAATATAACTTGGATTCATTGTTTTGACCAACACTTGCACTCACTCCCACACAGACACACGCACTAGATTTAAAAGGTTTGTCGAGACAAACTTTAAGTTGGCTTGAGAAAGTTCGGACCAGAAAGTTTGATGTTTTAAAAGCTTTAAGTTTAAAGTATTTTGAAGTTTAAAGTAGTAGATAGATAGATAGATAGATAGTAAATTTAGTAGTTTGAAGTTAATTTAAAGTTTAAATTAGTTTGAAATAGATAGATAGATAGCACACACTCACACACACACACTAACTCACTCACACGCGCTCACTAACTCACACACACACGCATATACACATTAACTCGCTCACACACTCACGACACACACTCAGTTTAGAGTTTATATCTAGTGTACAAGTACACACACAGACATGCATGTGCATACACACACACACACTGATGCTGACATGAAAACGTGAAGGCTGACAATTGTACAGTATATATTGTATACACACACTTTCTTTCACACACATCACACACAGACATGCATGTGTGTGTGCGTGCTTAACTCACACATGCATGCACACACACACACACACCTACCATTCCTAAATGTACAATTGTGTGCAATTTTGATCATAGTCCAAAGTTTGTATTTATGTCATTTCACCTTTCATTCATTTTTCCTTTTCCAGGTATCGGAAACGTAAAGAAAATGGTAAAATGAAACATTTAAATGTTTCTCAGGACCACATGATGGTATGTTACACTGAAAAAGTTCTCATGAACACATGATTGTTATACTAGAATGATAATATTTATACGAATGGCTGTATATTTGTTAGTACTACAGTGTAGGCTACATGACACGATTCTTTATGAGCATAAGGTTGTAACTTGTATACACAACACTTGTTAACACAAGGCATGGTACTGTGATGATTACGATAAATGAGAAAATGAAACACTGTTTATGAAATAAATATTCTTTTAAAAATTGTATGTGTTTTAAATAATAGGGTTAGGCATCAAACCCCTTTGTCAACAGTGAATGTGTGAGCTAAATCTCATTTCTGAAACATTGATCCTCATTACCGAAATGGCATTTTCATTACCGCAACATGCATCTTTTTTACAAATTAAGTAATAATTAGTGTTCAGGACTCTGTGCGGGCCAGTCAAGTTCCTCCACACCAAACTCACTCATCCATGTCTCTATGGACCTTGCTTTGTGCACTGGTGCGCAGTCATGTTGGAACAGGAAGGGGCCATCCCCAAACTGTTCCCACAAATTTGGGAGCATGAAATTGTCCAAAATGTCTTGGTATGCTGAATAGTTAAGCCCTGAGTTCTCCTCATTCTTTGTCCGTTCTCGTTTGGGTTAGATGTGTTGTATTTCTCCATGTTTTCCCGAGTGTTCTCATTAAAGACTGTATATTTTCATTCTCCATCATGCACTTTATGTATACAACCATTCTGTAACAGCAGGCTGTATTCTTGGCTGAGTCAGTAAATAAATCTGATACCATCTAGGTGGGTTTAATGCAGTGATTTGTACTCGAGACTCGGTCTCGAGACCATATTTTAATGGTCTCGGTCTTGTCATGGACTCGTGTGCATTTTGACTCGGTATTGACTCGTACTCGAACATATTAGGACACTTGACTTATTCCCGAGTCCACTCGAGTCCCATTCAAAATATTTAATGATTGTTACTCTGTTAATATTTCTTTAAATTGATGTTTGATTGACACGTCCAATGATTGGTGATTTTTCTTAAGCGCAACTGCGCGTGACTAACGTTGGTGCAAAGGTAGCAGCCAGGACTCAGGAAGGATGTCATGTGGAGCCTCTAGCTCTTAACTGTGTATGAAAATGTCTGCTACATCATCTGTTATTCAGTTTGCATATATGAGCCACAAAGAGTTCATATGCAGTAAGACTCTAAAAAAGAAACATTCTGCGGTTTGTAAATTCTGCGGTACATCAATTACCGAAGCAAAGGGAACAACTTCCAATTTTCATCGACATGTGGAGCGAAAGAACAAAGAAAGGTAAGATTTAGAACTAATAATTTCTGTATATGTATAAAATCTCAGCATTTTGACAGCTAATGCTTAGTAGTTAGTTCGGTGTAGAAGTCTGCAAGTGACTTTTTAGGCCTGCGCTCGTGCCAGGTTCTCTCCCACACCCGTGACCCGCCCGCTCTCGCTTCTGTTTTACACTGTGTCCACCTGGCATCCGCCTGTAGTGATCCCGTTTTCCAGAAAGTCACATTGCTGCTACATTATTGGTCTCAGCTGTGTTATTTTAATATATTTACTGTTTACAAAGTAGGACAAAAGTGTCACAGAGAAATCCAAACCTTGTTTAATTAATAATAAAATGAGCATCTCCCCCAAAAATGTCTGACAGAAGGCCGCTGTTGACCCTGCAGATGACAATGAGGAAGAAATGGACAGCTTGGATGATGAGGAGCTGTGGGAGGATTTAGACAACAACCAGGAAACCATGTTAGACATGGCCAGGTCAAGACAGCGCTTGTCATGCTTTGCCCACTCTCTTCAGCTGGTGATTGGTGATGGGGTGAAGAAAGCCAAATTCATATCCCTGGCCATAGCAAAAGCATCTAAGCTCACTTCTCTACTGCATAGCAGCACTACATTCAAGAACCGCTTTGAAGGTACTTGTGGCAGTGGGAAGTCAATACCAGTGGCGAATGTTACACGCAGGAATTCGACGTTCAAGCAGGTGCAGGCCATCACAAGTCTTGACTACAAAAATCTGGCAGAGGTCTGTGGTAAAGATTTTGAAAATGTGTTTACACTCGGTGAATGGAACCAGCTTCAAGAGCTGAGTGCAATTCTTGGACCATTTTCAGAAGCAACTGACCTAACACAAGGCGAAAAGTCTGTGACCATAAGCATGGTGGTTCCTACTGTTTTAGACCTAAACACACATCTTCTGAAAATGGGTGAGACAAGATGCCAATGCCAGACTTTAATTAAGGCCCTTCACACCTCTCTACAAAGAAGATTTTCAGGAATATTTGTGAAGGCTAAAATGACCAGAGCCCGAGAGTGTGAAGCACCCATGCCTTTTTACCAAGATGTGCACTTTCTTTCTGCAATGCTTGATCCACAATTTGGTCTGAACTGGATTGACTTGGATGTTACCAACAGTGATGCTTCATCACTAAAGAAGTTCAGAGAAGATGTAAAGAGGACTCTGTTAGTATTTTTCCCATTCCACTGTATTTTAATTCCACTTTAACATTATTAATTATTAATATACACTCACCTAAAGGATTATTAGGAACACCATACTAATACTGTGTTTGACCCCCTTTCGCCTTCAGAACTGCCTTAATTCTACGTGGCATTGATTCAACAAGGTGCTGAAAGCATTCTTTAGAAATGTTGGCCCATATTGATAGGATAGCATCTTGCAGTTGATGGAGATTTGTGGGATGCACATCCAGGGCACGAAGCTCCCGTTCCACCACATCCCAAAGATGCTCTATTGGGTTGAGATCTGGTGACTGTGGGGGCCATTTTAGTACAGTGAACTCATTGTCATGTTCAAGAAACCAATTTGAAATGATTCGAGCTTTGTGACATGGTGCATTATCCTGCTGGAAGTAGCCATCAGAGGATGGGTACATGGTGGTCATAAAGGGATGGACATGGTCAGAAACAATGCTCAGGTAGGCCGTGGCATTTAAACGATGCCCAATTGGCACTAAGGGGCCTAAAGTGTGCCAAGAAAACATCCCCCACACCATTACACCACCACCACCAGCCTGCACAGTGGTAACAAGGCATGATGGATCCATGTTCTCATTCTGTTTACGCCAAATTCTGACTCTACCATCTGAATGTCTCAACAGAAATCGAGACTCATCAGACCAGGCAACATTTTTCCAGTCTTCAACTGTCCAATTTTGGCAAATTGTAGCCTCTTTTTCCTATTTGTAGTGGAGATGAGTGGTACCCGGTGGGGTCTTCTGCTGTTGTAGCCCATCCACCTCAAGGTTGTGCGTGTTGTGGCTTCACAAATGCTTTGCTGCATACCTCGGTTGTAACGAGTGGTTATTTCAGTCAAAGTTGCTCTTCTATCAGCTTGAATCAGTCGGCCCATTCTCCTCTGACCTCTAGCATCAACAAGGCATTTTCGCCCACAGGACTGCCGCATACTGGATGTTTTTCCCTTTTCACACCATTCTTTGTAAACTCTAGAAATGGTTGTGCGTGAAAATCCCAGTAACTGAGCAGATTGTGAAATACTCAGACCGGCCCGTCTGGCACCAACAACCATGCCACGCTCAAAATTGCTTAAATCACCTTTCTTTCCCATTCTGACATTCAGTTTGGAGTTCAGGAGATTGTCTTGACCAGGACCACACCCCTAAATGCATTGAAGCAACTGCCATGTGATTGGTTGATTAGATAATTGCATTAAAGAGAAATTGAACAGGTGTTCCTAATAATCCTTTAGGTGAGTGTATAATACAATAATATCATTATTTTGTGAATGTTTTCTACACAAAATCATAAGGTACATAAGGTAAAGATCATTCTGTACAAATATAGCCTTGGTATTTTAATACTGACTGCGTAAGGCCACGTCAAAGGTTAAAATCATAGTGAAATGAATTGTTGTGATGCTCTTAAATTCATAATTAGATTGAGACTTTAGTCTGAATTTCATAGACAGGGTCACAACAAATGGATTGCAATATCTTTAAATTGCCATTAAATAAAATATGATAGTTAAAAATGTATTTTTTCTTAATGATGACCTCAGTAAAACTCATAACTCATATTATGCTGTTTTTAAGATACCTTGATCTCAGCTGAAGAGAGTGTGGCAGATGGTGAAGAAGCTACTCAGCAGACGAATGCAGATGATTCTTCATCAAATAATTATCCACCACCAACCAAACTGCCACGGCTAGTTGCCCGCTACAAAGCCCACAAAAGCCAGCACAACCTTTCGGTGGATGCCAGTATCTCTGATCAGATAAGTAAATACTTCAGTGACATTCAGGATCCATGTAGTGACACAGCTGGTCTAAAAACAAGGACAGATATCCCCAACTGCATGCGCTAGCAGTGAAACTTTTGTCAGTCCCCGCTTTCCTCTGCACCAGTAGAGAGAATTTTTAGTCGGGGTGGATTAATCATGAGACCACATCGTGCAGGATGCTCTCCTCACTTATATTTTTGAAAAGTAATTATGCCCATCTGTAATCTTCACAACTTCTTAAAGTGCACATAATTAAAGACATCGTAAGGATATTAGCAGTCATGTTAAGCTTAAAGGTTAAAAGTTATGTTACAGTTGAACATATACAGGTATAGTGGTACAGTAATGTTACTTGTACTAGAAATGTGATGTGGGCGTATATAGTGGTACAACGATGTTATGTGGACAAGAGCACTTAATACTGGCAAATGACGAGTCATAATTGTAATAAAATTACCTTTACACCACCTACTATGTGGCCTTTTTACCCTTAATATTTTTAAACCAATATCACTCTAAGTAAATAAAATACAGTGTACATGCCATGGTATATTTGATGTACTGTTTGAGTATGGTGCCAATTTTATTGTTTCCACCAAACATTTTACATATTCTTGAAGATTTCTTTAGGTCTTGTCTCAGACCCAACCTTATGTGGACTTGGACTTGTCTTGGACTCTCTCTGGTCTTGGTCTTGACTCGGACTCGAATGAGCTGGTCTCGACTACAACACTGGTTTAATGTCTGTTTAGGTCTCCTAGAATCATCTTTCTCCATCCTAGCAGCCTCTCTGGCTCGAGGACCATGTAAAGTTTGGAAATTATTTGGTTCAGGAAAATTGCTACCAGGATGGCGTGTCCATTAAAACAGTGGATCCAGTACTAAATCCATAAACCTTTATTTGTAAATAGCAGCATGTGTATCAGGCCATATTTGCATGGGAATAGCGTTGAATGGTTTAGATATAGAGTTGTATGGTTTCTATAAACAAAAGGCAATAAAGAAAAAACAGATCTTAAATACAATTAACACCATGGAAATTCAAACAATGAAGTACAAATCATAATCGAATTAATTCAACACCAAACAGTTTAACAATCAAATAATAACACAGATACATAAGAATGATTAATCATCTATAACATTTCAGATTTAAATCCAAGCAAATATAAATTCAAGAATTAACATTATATGAAACACAAATTTCAAAAGGAATAACTTACAATGTGAGGAACACACCAACTCTACAGAAATCTTTTAGGAGAGAAGGAAAAGGAAAGTCTGCAAAAACACACACCAAACAAAGGCAGCTAATCAATCATTTGGTCCACCTGAGGAGACCTGACTCCTCTCATGACTGGCTATGTCATGTGATCCCATGAGAACTCTCAACACCTAGAGTGAAGGGGTTGCATCATCTCACTGCGACCACCCCTACAGTAAGCGGCTGCCTCCGGAGTTCACTGCTAACACCCTCCAGTCATACTGGACGGAGGGCAACCGAAGAGTGAAGGGGTCACATCATCTCACTGCCACCACTCCTTTTGTAAGTGGTTGTCCTTCAACAAGGCAGTGAAGGCAAAAGTGAAGGGGTCACATCATCTCACTGTGACAATTCTTTCAGTAAGGCGACTGCCTGAGCAGTTCACTGCATCTACAATCATACTAGAGGGAGGGCAACCGAAAATTTATATATGCTATGGTCTCTCCAGAAGTTTACCCTGCTTAGGCCTAGAAAGTTGAAAAGTGCACCATTTGATCAGCATTTGTATTTGTATGTTAATTTGTATGTTAATGTTTCATGCAGTCAAACTAAAAGTGTAATTATAAGCGGAAACGTGAGTGTTTTACATCTCATATAAAAACCTCAGCATTGCTTGATCTGATCTGACCAAAAGAGAAATGGGCACATATGGTAATTGTTGTGAATTTAGGCTAATTAGAATTGTCAAGAGGTTTTATCATCCATTAGAGGATTTACTACACATACAATGAGGATGCCAATGCACATCGGTCTAGTAGGCTAGTTTAAGAGGAGACTGAAATATGAAGTTTATGCTGATGAAATGATGTTAGCATGGCCGTGTTCATTACCCTAAAATGCTATAGTGCAGATAATGACTAGAAAAACCCAAAAATAACAATTAATGGACAAATTAAAGGAGTCAACTAATGCACTCAGACACACTTTGTTAGATTGCAGTGTTTGAAGTGTTTTCCTAAAATAACGTGGTCTTTTAAAATAAAATCTCTAGCCTACTTGATGTCATAAGTGATAAGTAATATAAATTATAGATTCTTTCAAAAGACTTGGAAATAGTCCCATTTAGATGCATAGAAACGTTGTGAGGAATTACTTTTCAACATTTCACTCACGATTGACTCGGGTAATAGCGAGGCGGAGGAATAGCCTACTATCCGACGCCATTGCGCAATTACCTCAGATTATATGTAAGCGTTTGGGTTTTCTGTGTGTGGGCCATTAAAGAGAATTTAATTTTAAATGTGTGTTCCCTTTCAGTTGGTCACGTTCAACGTATGTCGGACGTCACTGACGAATTGGGATCACTTCCGGGAGCCCCTATCAGCTTCGAGTGTATAGAGAACGGGCCAATGGCCATTGGCATGCGAGATCTGCATCTCGCGCTCCACCCCGCACCGCAGGTATAAACAGGAAGCGGATGCAGCGCACATTTGTCATTCACGTCGGAGCCGAACAGGTGTCCATGAAGACTGTTCCTGCTACAGCAGAGAGAGCAAGAGAAGAGGCTTTTTTTGTGCTGGGAGAGAAGGCACATTCAGCGGCGACCACGAGCTCACCGAGATCGGTGAAAGAGTGCTGTGAAAACAGCAGTTTGGTTTTGTTGGTTCGGTGAGGGCGTTCCAACGGTGAGTGCATACACAGGCTGCACTATTTCCCTGTGTTTTGCCGCGGTCGTTCCCTGGGTGCTTCAGCACGTTATAAAAGAGCTTTCTGCTAAAAGAGCAACACGGGTGTGACACTGCGCCTTTTTCAAGATGTCATTCCACCCATGCGTTTCTGGATGCGGTCGTTCCCTGTCACCAGCTGACGGTCACAATCGCTGCCTTACGTGTCTGGGTATTCAACACGCTGAGGCAGCGTTTGTGGATAGTTCGTGTTCCCACTGCGGGAACATGACTATCTCGGCGCTTAGGTCGAGACTCGCCTACCTTCGGGAGGGTGGAGTCCCCTTACCTATGCCCCGATCTAGTGCTATTCCTGCCCAGCAGAATAGACCTACTTCGGGGAATAGCCAGGGCGACCTGAGGATCATGTTTAGGGCACACCCGCAGAGCCAGCCTCCGTGGGCCCCTAAACCCTCTGAAGCGCCGCAACCGGTTGAGCTTCCGGAGGAAGTCGCTGGCCCCTCCCGGGGCGGTCCAGCTGTGAACTTTGGAGCTCCAGCAGACGATAGGATGTCGATCGCTGCATCGAAGGGGGAGTTTCAGTCCTCGGGGGATGAAGACTCGGCTCCGTTGCCTCCCTCTGGGAGAGTGGCGTTGCCCAAGACGGACCCCGGAACACAGGGACATGGTGCTCAGCCACCTCAGCCTGTTGGGACTTCAGGTCAACTGGGAAAAGAGCAAACTCTGCCCCGTGCAGAGGATCTCTTTTCTCGCTATGGAGCTGGACTCGGTCAATCTGACAGCGCGACTCACAGAGGAGCGCGTCCAGTCGGTGTTGAACTGCTTGAATTCATTCAAACGCAGGACAGCGGTACCACTGAAACATTTTCAGAGGCTCATGGGGCATATGGCATCCGCAGCCGCAGTGATGCCGCTCAGATTGCTTCATATGAGGCCGCTTCAACACTGGCTACACGACCGAGTCCCGAGATGGGCGTGGCAGAGCGGCTCGTTCCGTGTCTCAGTAACACTGAAGTGCCGCCAAACCTTCAGTCCGTGATCGGACCCTTCATTTCTACGGGCAGGAGTTCCCCTAGAACAAGTGTACAGGCATGCTGTTGTCTCCACAGATGCCTCATCCACCGGCTGGGGGGCCATGTACAACGGGCTTGCAGTTTCGGGTCTGTGGACGGGGCCCCAACTGCAATGGCGTATCAATTGCCTCGAGTTGTTAGCAGTTTGTCTTGCGCTGGGCCGCTTCAAAGGGCCGCCTCAAAGGGCCGCTACGAGGCAAGCATGTTCTGGTCCGTACACTGCGGCCGTTGCGTACATCAACAAACAGGGTGGTCTACGCTCCCACCGCATGTCACAACTCGCCCACCATCTCCTCCTCTGGAGTCAGAAGCATCTGAGGTCGCTTCGTGCCACTCATATTCCGGGCCTGCTCAATCGTGCAGCCGACGAGCTCTCACAACAGCAAGTGCTCCCAGGAGAGTGGAGACTCCATCCCCAGGTGGTCCAGCTGATCTGGAGTCGCTTAGGTACCGCACAGGTAGACCTGTTTGCCGCCCCAGACACGTCTCACTGCCAGTTGTTCTATTCCCTGACCGGGGGGACCCTCGGCTCGGATGCACTGGCACACAGCTGGCCCCGGGGCCTACGCAAATATGCGTTTCCCCCAGTGAGCCTTCTTGCGCAGACACTGTGCAAGGTCAGGGAGGACGAGGAGCAGGTCTTGTTAGTTGCGCTGTACTGGCCCAACCAGACCTGGTTCCCGAAACTAGTGCTCCTCGCGACAGCACCTCCTTGGCCCATTCCTCTGAGGAAGGACCTCCTGACTCAGAGACGGGGCACCCTATGGCACCCGCGTCCGGACCTCTGGAAACTCCATGTCTGGTCCCTGGACGGGAGGCGGAGGTTCTAGATGGCCTACCACAGACTGTGGTAGACACCATCACTTCCACCAGAGCCCCCTCTACGAGGCGCCTCTATGCGTTGAAGTAGAACCTGTTCGTCGAGTGGTGTTCTTCTCGACGAGAAGACCCCCGAAGATGTTCGATCAGTTCTGTGCTTTCCTTCCTGCAAGAAGGATTGGAGCGAAGGCTGTCTCCCTCCACCGTCAAAGTGTATGTTGCCGCTATCGCCGCAAATCATGACATGGTTGATGGTAAGTCCTTAGGGCAGCACGATCTGGTCGTCAGGTTCCTGAGGGGGGCGAGGAGATTAAATCCGCCTCACCCTCACTCTATACCCTCTTGGGACTTATCTCTGGTGCTAACCGCACTGCAAAGGGCTCCCTTTGAACCTTTGCAGTCAGCAGAGTTAAAAATCTTGTCTTGGAAGACAGTACTCCTGACTGCATTGGCTTCCATCAAGAGGGTAGGGGACCTGCAGGCATTTTCGGTCGACGAATCGTGCCTGGAATTCGGGGCGGGTAACTCTCATGTAATCCTGAGACCCCGGCCCGGATATGTGCCCAAGGTTCCCACCACTCCCTTTCGGGACCAGGTGGTGAACCTGCAAGCGCTGCCTTCGGAGGAGGCAGACCCAGCCCTGGCTTTTCTTTGTCCCGTTTGCGCTCTGCGGACTTACGTGGACAGAACGCAAAGCTTCAGGACCTCAGAACAGCTCTTCATCTGTTACGGAGGCCAGCAGAAGGGAAAGGCTGTCTCCAAGCAGAGTTTGGCTCACTGGATAATGGATGCCATCGCCTTGGCGTATGAAACCCAAGGCGTGCCTTGCCCGCTCGGGTTGAGGGCCCACTCCACGAGGAGTGTGGCCTCTTCCTGGGCGCTGGCGCACGGCGCCTCGGCTGAGAGATATATGTAGAGCTGCGGGCTGGGCGACACCTAACACGTTCGCTAGATTCTATATCCTCCGTGTAGAGCCGGTTTCTTCCCGTGTGCTCGCTTCAAATAGCCAGTAACACCGAAGTGCCCGTTCTAGTGTTGGCTTGCTGCGCCATTACCCTCCTCATGGACCGGATACGTGCGCTGATATGCTCCAGTCGAGTTCCCCAGAACGGCGAACCCTGTTGAGTCCTCCGCAACCCGCGGCAGTCAGACGTGGCGGAGCGTCCGACGCCAGGTCTAACACTCGTATGCATTGGTGGAACTTGTGTTAGGCTGGGTATCCATATGTTGTGACCCCTACGGCGGTCCCATATGTGTATTCTTCCACGTTACGGCTCCCTACGGCGAGCCCGTGTCTTTCCCTTGGCAGAGCTCGCTCTGCCGTCTCTGTGCGGTGTAGTCCCCCACCTGCATTGGACTTCCGTATGTTGTACTGCCCACGGCCAGTCCATACGTGTATATTCCACATGATATCTCCCTACGGGTAGGATGTGGCTTCCGCAGCGGAAGCCACAACGCTTTCCCAGCGTTATCCAATACTCTGCTAAATGGGTCTTGCGGAACAGCAGCAGTGACTCTCCATGCGTGAATTCCCTGCCCCGAACAGACGGGGGTCTGAGGGGCTTTCGCTGGGCGCTGGAAGTGGTAGTAACTGTGGCGTTTTCCATAGGGATCCCAATTCGTCGGTGACGTACGTCGAACATGACTGACTGAAAGGGAACGTCTCGGTTACGTATGTAACCCTCGTTCCCTGAAGGAGGGAACGGAGACGTACGTCCCATCGCCACATTTGCTGTACCATCACTGCATGACCGAGTCACTAGTTCGGCTCCTCAGTGAAAAACAAATGTGCGCTGCATCCGCTTCCTGTTTATACCCGCGGTGCGGGGCGGAACGCGAGATGCAGATCTCGCACACCAATGGCCATTGGCCCGTTCTCTATACAATCGAAGCTGATAGGGGCTGCCGGAAGTGATGCCAATTCGTCAGTGACGTCCGACGTACGTCTCCATTCCCTCCTTCAGGGAACGAGGGTTACATATGTAACCGATACGTCTTTACTCGATGGAAAGGGTTTCTTTCAGACGAAACAGACCCCCTATTTTTAAAGGTATAATTTACCTGTCAGGATCGCAGCGGAAGCACAGCAAGACGCCACTTCACTGAGGCACTAATGGAAAATACATTTTATGTTCCGGAGAATCCCTGAATATGCTTCAGTCGGTGTTGAATGTAACTTTTTTTAGTCTTTATATCTTTTCAATCTCGCAACACATTATGAGGAGATTATTTTTAGACTTAAATGATTTATACACATAAAAAAGGTCTGTTTACGTGAGGTGGTTTGGAAATGAATCATACTTTACCTCATTGTATGGTATTAAAAAGAGAGAAAATAGCGTCTTCTTCCACATATTTGCTAATAGATTAGGTAAAGATTATAAAATAGTGTGGAAAACAGTATTGTTTGTGAAACGACCCAGCGGAACTTGTATGCCACCACCTGGTAAGAGTCTAAATTACATTAAACTTGCATCTTTGTTGTAATTGGCCTACTCTATCCTCCTGGGACCCAGGGACAGACTTTTGTCCACTGTAGTGGACATTATATTTTAGCGTATTCCTCTGACACCATACATTTTTTCTTAAGTTTAGCACATTCGGGGCTTTTCAGAGATACCAAATGTTTGGAGGTTTCACCGCATGACAACAACTTCTCCTTGGTCTTTAAAAATGATTGACATTAAATTAGTGATCAAATTTAGCAATCTTTTGGTAATATGATAATATTTTGTAATTATCATTTAAATCGGACTAATTTTCAAATTGTTTGTCATAAATCAACACAACACAAAATATTAGAAACCCCATAACAGGACTTAAAGCGTGTTTATCAGGCATTTTGGGAGACAGGTGAACAGGCAAAGAAATTATATATCAATATACCTATGAAATATTAGATATTATTATGAAAATGTTACCCATTATTACTCCCATTTTTATGTCTTTTTTCATTACGTTGCCCCAAGAACACATTAATATGATATGACAAATTAGATAGTGTACAGATACATTGTATTGAATGAGACTACACATTTATGGCCATTTTACCCACATATTGCATAAAGTAAAATGGTATATCAGTTTCTTCTGTTATATTTTTTCATAACATAGTTGAGAATCATCTTTATACAAAGTTTGGTTAAAAAATCCTGAAACCTAAAAATTGGTGAATAATAATAAAAAATCCCATTGTTTTTGCCTATACATGCCATTTCAAGCCCTGGTGTCCACTACAGTGGACATAGCATAACATATGAATAAAATATATATATTTTTTAAATGCCCCCCCCCATTTGTTTCTTATGCTCTAAACAATGTAATGACATGAAAACTTTTTTTTACATAAACACATTTTACTCAAGTCTTTTGAAAATCTTATTTTAATTTGTACTGCTAATCACATAAATATTGTTTACAGCCAAGAATGTCAAGACAATCTACCAGATAGGTCTATATCATAATTTAAATATTATTCACAGTCATAAAGGCTCACTTTAAATTCCTAACACTCTTCTTCAGTCCAGTTCATAGTAATGTCCATTGTTTCCTCTAATCATCTCCTCAACCTTCTCCAGCAACCTAACCATGTGAGATTCCCGATGTCTGTTGTCGAGCACGTGGCATCTATTCCCACACTTCCGAACCAGCCGCTCCAGGTCACCGTTTCTCTTCACATGCTGCTGGACGCTCTCTCCTAATGTTTCCCCCCAGGTGAGCAGAACAACAGTGTGGCTCCATGATGCTTCTCCTAGCGCTGACATTGTGCGTTCCACTGCACGCCTGTACTGACCAGTGAAGGATACATAAGCGGGAATCACCAGGATGAATGCATGTGGTCCAGGTTGACACAGAGAGGCACTTTGAGAGAGATGTTTTTTAAATGTGTCTTTACTGCCAATCCCAGATCTCCATTTCAGGCCCTGAGGCTCTACAATAGTGACTTGCCTGCCGGATATCTCTCCTCTCCAAGGGTTGCATCCATTTGCATCAGGCCCAACGATGGTGCATCTCGCTGGATGACGGGGCGACCAGGAGTCTCCTAAAAGCATTAGCCTTAGTTCAGACACGGGCCAGGGTGAATGTCCAGTAGGTTGGCAACTGGTGCTTAAAGATTCAAAGAAGTCTTCCTCACTTTCGCCCTCAGAATTGTCACTCTCACCATCTTCCTCTTTTTGCCTGGCCTCCAGTGTTCGTTCAACCCTCTGGTTCTTTACCGATTTGTTGTTTGCACAGTTTATAGTAGCCAACTGCAATCGCTCTTCACTTCTTGTGCCTTTTGCATCCCAAACGCCACCATCTACTCCAACTTCTTGATACATTTGATGGATGTCTTTGGCTTCCGTTTGTTTCCCATTAATTTGAGCGCTGTTTGTCCATTGGTTATACCCTGAGAAAGGCTCTTTGTGTAGCAGTTTAAGCTCTGTGTTATACAAATACTTCTCCCATTTCTCAAGTTCCTCTCGCTTCTTTGCCAGCTTGTCTTGTTCATTATTTAGCTCCAGCATTCTGCTGTCCAGTTGGTTTTGACGTTCCTCAAGCTCTGTTTCTCTCCCATCCAGTGTTGTTTTTTGGAGCTCCAGCATTTGTGTTTTGGCCTCAACATCGCTCTCTTTTTTCTTTAGATCTAATTCTTGGTTCTGCAGACATTTGTCTTTATTATCTCTCATAGCGAGCTTCAATTCCAGCTGACGCAGGTCTGTTTCTCTGGTATCTAGAGAGCGTTCTCTGTCTTTCAAAACATCCTGCTGTTTCTTCAGACCGTGTAACACGTCTTCATGCTGTTCTTCCCGTTTTTGTATGACTTGCTGTTTTTTCTCCAAATAGATTTCTTCACTTTTCAGCTTCTGTTCTCTTTGAGAAAGCGCTTCTTCGCCTTTTATCAGCTCTTGCTCCCTTTTTCCCAATGCTTCTCTATTGCTGTCAAGCTCCAGGTCATGTTCATGCTGAGTATTGTCCCGTTTTTCCATGTCTCGTTGTTGCTTCATCAGGCTTTGACCTTTGAGTTCAAGGTCCTGCTGTCTCTGGACAAGTTCTTGCTCCTTTTCTTGTAATCCTTTTATTTTTTGCAGAAGATCATTTTCCTTATTGCTCAACTCGGCTTGCCGTTTCTCAATGTCATGTTTGTTATTTTCAAGTTCCTCTGAGCGCTTTGAAAGCTCTTTGGTTTTTACTTCCAACATCTGCTCTCGTTTATTAAGTTCATTTTCTTTCTTTCCCAGATTTTCTCTGAGCATCTCCAAAGATTTTTCTTCTTCCTTAAGCCTGTGTTGTTCTTTAACAAATTTCTCCTCCATTTCAAACAGTTCTTGTTCTCTCCTTTCTAGCTGCTCTCTACAGTTTTCCATATTTTTCTCCTGCTTTTCAGTCAGGTCTTTCATTTCCCTCTCCTTGTTCTCCAATATTCTCTCCATTGCTTGTAGCTCATCCTTTTTACATTTTATTTGCTGCTCTTGCACCTTTAATTTTTCCTCTCCAACCATAAGCTCTTCCGCTCTTTTATCAATCGCTTCTCTCATCCTCATCAGATCTACAGACAAACGTTTGTTATTCTGGCCCTCGTTTTCCAGATTTTTCTCCTCTTCTCTAATCCTGTACATTTGCACCTCCAAATCCAACTTTTCATCATTTAGCGCTTGTTCTCTCCTACTAATTTCACCCTCTCTAGTTAACAATTCCTGTTTGTTTTGTGCTAATTTCTCTTCTTTCTTTTCTACCTCACTCTCTCTTCTGCAAAGCTCTTGTTCTCTCTCCGTCTCATGCTCTTCATGCTTTTCTCTCAGCCTTTTCTCATAATACACCTTCATGTCTTGCATATCACTCTCTTTCTCTTGCTCCTTCTCCTCCAGCTGCTGTTTTAACTCGTCTAGCTGTTGTTCTAACCCTTTCATTTCTTTCATCTGTATCTCGTAGTGCTCAACTGAAGTCTTCAACTGAGTCTGAAGTCCCTCACACTTGCACTTCAGCTCTTCAAATTCTTTCTCCAGCTCTGCGTTCACATTTTGTAGGACGTTGTTTCGTTCTTGCTCTTCCCTGTGCTGTTGTTTCAGCTCCTCCGAGCGTCTTTCAGTGTCTGCGTGTTGCTGTTGTAACTGATTGATAATATTCTCTTTCATTTCAATTATTAGTCTTGTTTCCTCATACTGTTTCTTTATATTTTCCATCTCCTTTTCCATCACCGTATTCTTTATTTTGTAGACCTCCATCTTTACGTCAAACTCCTCCTCTAGAAGTTTTAGTTGAGCAGCACCTTGTTCAGTATTTGCTTGAATGCTGTTTTTCAACTTTTCTATGTCTCTTATATGCTTTTCATTGATTGTTTGCAGTTGTGTGTCTTTTTCCATATCTCTCTCATTTAATTTGGTTATTTCTTCTTCTTTTGTTTGTAGCTCCTCTTCTAAATGTTTTAGTTGAGCTGCACTTTCCTCAATATGTGCTTGAATACTCTCTCTTAACTTTTCAATGTCTTTTTGTTTTTCGCAAATGTTTTTCCGCAGTGTGTTCATTTCTCTGTCTTTCTCCAGGTCTCTTGTTCTTAATTGGATTATTTCCTCTTCTTTTATTTTGACTTCGTCCTCTAAACGCTTCAATTGAGCAGCACTTTCTTCAATATTTGACTGAATGCGGTCTTTCAAATTTTCAGCATCCTTCTGTTGGCCAATAATATTCTTCTTAAGTGTGTGAATTTCATTGTCTTTCTCCAGGTCTCTTTGTCTTAATTTGGTTATTTCCTCTTCTTTTATTTTCAGCTCTTCCTCTAAACACTTCAGTTGAGCCGCACTTTCTTCAATTTGTGCCTCGATACAGTCTCTTAACTTTTCAATGTCTTTCTGTTTTTCACTAATGTTTTGCCTAAGTGTGTCAATTTCTTGTTCTTTCTCCTGGTCTCTCTGTCTTAATTTTTCATTTTCCTCTTCTTTTACTTTGAATTCCTCCTGATGATGTTTTAGTTGAGCTGCATTTTCTTCAATATGTGCCTGGACACTGTCTTTTATCTTTTCAATATCCCTCTGTTTTTCGCTAATGCTTTGCTTTAGTTTGTCAATGTCTTTGTCTTTCTCTAGGTTTCTTTGTTTTAACTTGACTATTTCATCTTCTTTTGCTTTCAGCTCTTCCTCCAAAACTTTAAGTTCAGCTGTGTGTTTTTCAGAATTTGCTTGGACACTGTCTTTTATCTTTTCAATATCCCTCTGTTTTTCGCTAATGTTTTGCTTCAATGTCTCCAATTCTCTGTCCTTTTCCTGATCTCTTTCTCTCAATTTGATTATTTCGTCTTCTTTTTGCTGAAGCTTCTCTTGCGTTTCAGCATTTCGATTCAGCTCTTTTTCCATCTCTCTCATCGTTCGCTCTATTTCTTCATCTTTCCCTACAAGTTTATCTATAAGCGTGTTGTATTTCTCCACAACGTCTCCATGCATTACTCTCTCGGCTTCTGTTGTTTTCACTTGCTCTTGATAGGACATTCGTAGCTGCTCCATCTCTTTTGTCATCATCTCTGTTACCTCTCTCAGCTTGTCCATCTCTTTCTCTCTCTTCTCAACCTTTGCCCCAAATCTCTCGCTTT
Source organism: Coreius guichenoti (assembly GCA_039654105.1). NCBI lineage: Eukaryota > Metazoa > Chordata > Actinopteri > Cypriniformes > Gobionidae > Coreius > Coreius guichenoti. The sequence continues at coordinate 51,768,674 of CM077168.1, forward strand.
GTTCTTTTTCTCTGCCTTCAGCCTTCAGTTTCACCTCCTTGATTTCTCTTAAAATGTTTTCAATTTCATTGTCCTTCTCTTTCAGTTTGCTCTCCATCTCTTGCTTTTTCTGCCTGGCCTCCTCTTCATACCTGCGTTGTGATGCATCCATCTCTTTTTGAGTTTCCTCAGCCTTTCCTCTCATCCTATCATTCTCTTTTTCAGCGTCCAACATTTTGTTTTTAAGTTCATTCATCTCGTTCATGTGTGCTCGCTGAATTTCGGCCTCTCTCTCTTTTCGCTCTTGCTCTTTCACGGCACCCAAGCGCTCCAGTTCCAGCAGTTTCATTTGAAGCTCATCCACTTTCTCTTTAAGTTCTTCCCCCTCACGCTCTCGTTCCTCTAATCTTATTAGCAGTTGTTCTTTCTCTTTCAGTCCCTGATGGTGAGTCACCATGACTTTGCTTATTTCAGCACTCAGCTCTTGTATCTCCCGCTCCTTGTCTTCCGTTAACCACGCCATCCTCTCCTCCAGCTCGCCCATCACACTTCTCCTGTCATCTTCGCCCCTGTACGGCGCCTCTTCCCTCTCTGCCTTCCCGGGAGACTGTACTTTGTCCTTTTTGCGTCTTTCGAAGAACCAGCGAATGCTCCTGACCTCTCGTTCCTTCATTTTCTTCAGTTCTTCTTCCTGCCGTTGAAGCTTCTCACTAAACTCCTTGACCTTCAGCTGAAATTTCTCATTTTTTTGTCTTCCTAACTCTTGAATCTCATGCACTAGTGGCGAGAAGGCCTCGCATCGATTTCCCGCCACCATCTTTTCAATCTTCTCCAGAAGTTCCGTTATTTGTGTCTTGGAATTCTGAGATTCCAAATAAGAATTGCTGCTGATGACGTGGAACCTATTTGAACATCGTTCCACCAGCCAGCGAAGTTCCTTTCCTCCTCCTTGGATGTGCTGCTCAATCGTGACTCCCTCTCGTAGCTGGTCGCCCCTCGTGAACAGAAGAAACGTATGTCTCCAAACCGTCTCCCCCAGAAGCTCCAAGTGCTCTCGCACCGCCTGGGCTTGGACGAGCGTGTCCACTCTCAACGCCAAAAGAAATGCATGAGGTCCGGGAGGACACAGCGCCACACTCATTCCAATTTCTCGCTTCACTCTCTCTGGAGTTGTTCTCTCTGGTCCGCCCTCCCATCCAGGCACATCCACCACCGTCACCAGTCTGTTAGAAACCTCCGTCTGCTGTCTGGAACACTCCTCCGTCGCCTGTCCGCTTTGAAAGTATCCCGGTCCTCCGAGGATGGCGTTCCCAGCCGAGCTTTTCCCCGTCTCTCGCTCTCCCAGCAGAACCAGTCTCAGCTCTGGGAGACGCCGTGAACCTCTGGAGAAGAGATTCTTCTCATCCAGGTCTTCAGCTTGAGGATTATCGTCTAGCAGGGACAGGAGACACAATACACAGAAACAACTAAATTAAGCTGCATTTGTGAATAATGGCTTTTTTTGAAATATCATTTAGGGTGTGTTCATACTTGTAGTTGGGTTTGCTTGGTTCGTTCGCTTGGTCCGGACCAAAAAAAACATTTAGTCCAGGTATACTTAGTGTTCACATTGGCATTTTAACACCGAACCTAAAGGCACAGGGATACATTCACAATCTGATTGGTCGGCTTTTATTACCGAACATCCAAAACAATGCTGTGTGCGGGGCTAAATGCACTCATTGTATGTGCATAGCTACATATGATGGTATTTTGACCAGCTGAGAACTTGTGAAGAGCTTATAAAATGTGTAAAGGAGTCAAAACAGCGACAGGAATCCCTCCGTCACACACACAAACGAAGATCTAATGCGAGGAGACGCAGTTCTGACGCCTCTACTGAACTGTGATGGGCAACATCGCAACTATGACCAGAAAAAAACAGGTGTGTGCGAGCCTTCCGTCCTTTTTAGGGTTGCATCCGGTGACGTCATGTCCCGTTTTGGGTTTATTTACATGTCTTTGGTCCATGTTACGTTCATATTTCAGTTGAACCGCACCAGAGTTTTTTTGAAAGTGGACAGAGACCCATCTTTTCAGTGGTGTTGGTTCACTTGTTTGTTGCACACCAGGGTTCAGATGGCATAAGATCACACTTATTCAAATTAACCGCACTAACAAAGCAATCGCACCAGGGTTCATTTTAATCGAACCAAACATCCCAAGTGTGAACACTCCCTTAGATGCACTTTTATTAAGTTATATACATTTATTATTAAGATTATAAACCTCATTGTGTTAATGTATTATTTAAGCCTATATCAAATCTTACAAAATTGTACTAGTGTTTGCATGCATTCAAGTCACACATAGAATTTACGTGATTCCATAATTCGGATTTACGTAATGATTCACTTTAAATGTTCAGTATTTTCATTATTTACATTAAAACGAAGAGTTTGCTCTTAAATACATGTGACTGTTTTTGCTACATATTAATGCTGACAAATAAATAATTTGATAATTATTTTAGTACTCATTCTCATCTTGTTCCAAACTAGTATGTTGTTTTGTGTAAGGAACAATGCTGTTTTACGTCAGTGACATCACACCTAGTGCGATGTGTGTAAATGAGACAAGCTTGAATTAAACTCAAACACAAATTAGATTTTTGAGCTATGGTGGACTGGAAGATTTTTTCCATAGTGGTCATATGCACTCTCAGAAAAAAAGGTACAGTGGAGATACAATTTTGTTCCTTGGGGAACAAAACGTATAGCTGTATCTTTAAAGGTACAAAATTGGTCCTTAGGGTACAATTATACTATTGTTTTCCTCTGCTTAGAGCAGGGGTAGGCAAGTTTGGTCCTAGAGAGCCGCTGTCCTGCAGAGTTTGGCTCCAACCCTGAAAGAAACCCTCATCTGCCTGTAGCCTTAGCACACTAAATTCCCCGGTGTTGAATTAACACCACTCTGTGTCCATATGGGAACCACCAGCAGGGTGTTAAAGTAACACTGAGCAGTGTTAATTAAGTGATTAATTGAGTGATGATTGTTTGATTATTGAAGACACCTGACGATAACAAGCAGAATCACTGAAGGAAAGAGAAACACAAGAACTACAACTAACTTCAGCCACAGCTTTAGATGAAATCAACTGAAAAGACATTAAATCTTACTTACTAACCAAACTGACTTTATTTCTGTCATTTGTGTACAGATCTTTTTGAGAATTCACAGAGGTTTAGATGTTGATGTTTAATTGAAAAAGTGTGGTCACCATTATGGTGATCAGTGTTTCCTTTAGTTGGGCAGTTTGACTCTTGGTTCTTTATGTGAGTTTGTGGTTGTGGCAGGGGGGTGTGGTTTAGGGAGGTCTGTGACAGGAGAGAGCGTTGGGAGACAAGCGTGGCATAAGTGGTTCAAGTGCAAATGACAAACACCTGTGTTTTGTTTTAGTAATGGGCGTGGAGAGACTGCATAAAGCCACCTGGGAGAGAAGCGGCAGAGAGAGACCAACTGGAGACTCGTGGCCCGTATGTGACTGAGAAAGCTCTGGAGAGCACTTGAGTGAATCTTTGAGAAGGACTGAGCTGTTGTAAGCGCCAGCGGCACAAATGTATGTTTTGTTGGATCTATTGAGAGTAAATAAAGTTGACCACGAGTCCCAGTCAAGCTGAACCTGTCTTCTTCCTTCCTTCACTCTTTTGAACTTTGCTACAGTGGTTTCTGTAACAGTGCAACAAAGCACATAATTTGTTGCAAAGGAAGCCATAAACAAAATTATCAGGTGATATTTTTTCATCATCATAAAGAAAATGTTTGACTAAACTGACTAAAACTGGTTATTTGTTGTTAATAGATAATATTCACCAACAATACTTTCTTGCCACAGATCAGACAGTCTGAATTTAGATTTTTAAATAGGGGGTTAAATTCTGGGGGTTACATTTTTTATTTTTTATTTTTTATTTTTTTTTTTTTTTAGATGCACACAGACATCAAGAATCAGCATATGAATCTCAAAAATGGTGACATACTTAATGCTGCAATGCATGCATGTGTTTTATACTATGGTGGCTTAGTATGGTTGGAGCTAAACTCTGCAGGACAGCGGCTCTCTAGGACCAAATTTGCCTCCCCCTGACTTAGAGGTACAAAAATATACCCTTTAGGGTACCATCCCAGTGACGGCCACTTGTACCTTAAAAGGTACAATTTTGTACTGTTGTTTTGAGAGTGTGGGTACTACTTTTAAGGTACTTTTGTTTGTTTGCTTGGTTCGCTTTGCAGTGTGTGAAAAAGTGCAGCATATGCATTTGGAACAACATGAGGTGAGTAAATCATGACAAAATATTAATTTCTGGGTGATGAAAAGGTGTGCTGTACACTGCTATAGCTAAATGAATTAAAGTCTTAAAAGTATATACATTTCTATAGTGATTATATATTTTTGTAGCTATGCTCTGCTCTAAAATATTTCATCAGCTTTGCTCTAGAGTAAGATGTTTGTATGAATCATTCTTTTGTGACTGAACATTTTTAACCAGTTTCTTTTAAATTGGTTTGTTTTAATCAATCAATCAAACTGAATACTGAGAACTCTTCCTCTCTAGAGAAACATTTATGCAAGTATCCCAAACTCAGAGTTAAAAAATTGTTTTTTATAGTTTGTCTGTTGAATTTGATGCACTGAAAATAATACTTTTATCTTGTTTTCCAGTACAATTTTCTAAACATTTTTAAATTAAGATACATGACGTAATGTATTCTGAGGAGAAAAAAATAGTTTAAGTGTAGGCTTAAAACAAGAAATAAAATCACTTTATTAATTAATTTAATTCAAATGCAAAACAAGTTTTATTTTTCTTACACCCTTGGCATTTATGTTTTCTTTATTTTAAGCATACTCACTTCATTTAGATACATTAATATCTTATGTAATTTTGCTTCTCAAGTAAATGTATCTCAATTTAACCCTTAATTCTCTGTTCAGGTCATTTTGACCCAAAACAATGTTATTTTAATTTTTTTTAAAAAACAAGTGTTCATATTAGTAGTGCCAGAACTTGCTTAAGCATGTTTAGATATTTGTACTGGAAAACAAGACAGAAATAGTGAGGAAGCCGTCCACTCACTCATCAGCACGGCTCTGATGGTTCCTCTGTGTGTCTGCGCCTCCATCAGCCTCTGTTTCTTCCTCCTTTCTCGTGCCCTCCGTTTGCTCTCCACCTCCAGCTCCAGAAGAAGCACATCCGTCTCATAATATCTCCCCCCTCTCTCTCCGACCAGCTTATCCAACTTCTTCATCAGTTCCTTCACCTGCGATCCATCATCGACACGCCGCTTGTTCTCCAGAACATGAAATCTGTTCCCACACCGTTCCAGGAGCCTCTGGAAGGCCTTGCCGCCGTTTTTAATCCTCTGTTCGATGGGAACGGAGCCCAGTTCGTCCCCACGTGTGAACAGCACCAGTGTGTGATCCCACACCGCTTTGCCCAGCAGCTCCAGATGCTCCTCGATCTGCTGATGGTACTCGGCTGTCACTGACGTACAGGATCGCACCACTAGAAGGACGGCATGAGGGCCTGGTGGACACAAGGACATGCTTCGCTTGGTTTCTCTCCTCACCCAACCGGGAGTCCCGTTCACCGGATAGTACCATTCCCAGCCGGGGGTGTCCACAACCGTGATGCGCCTTCCTGCCACGTCGGCGCGCCTCTTCACACACTCCTCGGTCGGTTTATTCGACTCAAACCCTCCTGCCAGGCATAGAATGGTATTTCCAGCTGAGCTCTTCCCAGCACCTTTGCGGCCTAGCAAAACCACACGAAGTTCAGGAAGAGGAGACGGCTGGTGACTAGGACTTCCTCCATTGGCCTCAGCTGTCTGCGGCCTCCTGTCTGTGAGAGGTAGGTAATGTTTAGTTGTACTGCACGAATGCACTACCATTCAAAAGTAATTCATACTTTTATTAAGCAAGGATGCATTAAATTGCTCAAAAGTGATATTAAAGACATGTCTAATGTACAAAACACTTGACATAAAGCCATTTGAGTGTTGAAAATGAGGACGGTCAGTACACTCTCAGAAAAAAAGGTACAAAAGCTGTCATTGGGGCAGTACCAAAGGTACTAATATGCATCCATTAGTGGTAAATATGGTCCAAAAATGAGAAAAGATTCTTCTAGTGAAGGAAAAAAGGTTCTGAAGATACATAGACTTGCTTTGATATATTGTTTGTCTAATGCAAAGAAATTCAGACATGTTTTCACATATCTGTGCATGTCATCTTCAATCATGATCATATTTAGCTCACCCAAAAACGAAGGATCCTCCTCCAGGTTTTCCATCTTTGTCTGTCTTCGTCCTTCTTTGCTCCTCGTTTTGAGCTTTATTTATTTTTTTACATTGGCATCGTTTTACGCCTCAGTATCTTTCAAGCGTAATCGATTCACTTCCTACTGATGCATGGAACAATAGTAGAGCGGAACAGAGCGCTGAACGTGGAAGTTTGTTCACGTGACTAACCTGTGGTTTTCTGTAACTCGCACAGGAAACACCATGTACTGCTTGCATGGGTATGGCGGAAATCAAAAAGGAGCCTTGTGGTCAGTGTTGCTCATTTCATATGTGCATTGACTAGCTCTATATCATGACGCTTTGTTTTGAATCATTATTTGGTCATCAGGAAGGATAATTTGTGTCTTTTTTTTCAAGGTGAAGTGTCTTGATCAGGTATATATCAAATATGCACATAACATGACCTGCTAGTTTTGGCCCACCAAAAAGTTTAATGAAAAGCCCATTTATAAGACGTAGACCGCGTCCACTCTCTGTTATGCAACTAGGTGTAACTTTGACAAGCACTCGTATTGTATCAAGGCATTACATCTTCAGCATTAAAGTTCATGGTGAAAGAAAGTTGCCTGTTCTCCAATCTAAAGGTGAGCTCATGCCCGTGACTCATAGTCTCCCAAAGCATCCGAAGGGGTCTGAACAGCGTGTTTCCCCTCAGAAATGTTGGCAAAACGAGATTTTTCCATATAGAATGCCTGAAGCAATGACTCAAACTGCCCATAAGAACCATAATGCAGTGCAAAAATGGACATTAGAAAATGGAACAAGATGAAATGCTCTTGAGAACAAGTCTTAATATCCTAATGCATCATCTTTTACTTCTCAGGTGAATATATCTTGCTTTAAGGATATCTAGATGTTTTTGCTGGAAAGCGAAGAGGCTGATCTGATGAAGAAAAACATATTACTGTAGAAATACAGGGAACTTTTCAGCATATATGCAATATGCAGTAACTTTGAAGCACTGAAATTTAGAAAAAAATTTGATGTTATTTGACCGAATTATATATTATCTGAGCATGATTGGCCAAAACTGTCTGTCACAGGATTCAGTCACAATCCATGAGATTACATTTAGTTATATTTCAGTAAAATTATCATTCTTATTTAAAGTTACAATATTTTGTCAAGTTTTGCTACAAAAAAAAATGAAACTTTTAATATTTTGGTCAATGATTGTAAAGTGTCTCTGTGTGCTTTGAGTCGGCGATGTGACACATTCCACACTTGTGTCTTTACTTGGTCGCATTTCTGTTCACTACAAGCCACACAGACTCACACGCAGTAGTTTGCACTTCCACTCTAATCTCACACATACACTTCACACCCTCTGCTTTTATAATGTCATGCTAATCTGCATACATAGACACGCCCACCATGAGGTTTCAGATGTGTGATGCTACACACACACACACACACACACACAAACACACACTTGCACACTGTTATTCCAGCCCCATATAAAAGTGTGGGCAGAAGTCGTCCTGATGTGATCCCAGACTCCAGCTTCCAGTGTCTGCAGACCAGTGCCGCATTTCTACTTAAACATAAACCAGGTTAGTACATTTCGACATATTTAATAGTAAAGAGTTAACTCTGGAAAATGGAAATTGCCAGCTACTGTTCAAAAGTTTGAGTGCTTATTAAGGCTGCATTTATTTTATCAAAAATACAGTAATATTGTGAAATATTTTTACAATTCAAAATAACTGTTTTCTGTGTGAATATCCTTTAAAATGTAATTTAATGCTGTGATCAAAGCTGAATTTTCAGCATCATTACTCCAGTCTTCAGTGTCACATAATCCTTCAGAAGTCATTCTAATATGATGATTTGCTGCTCAAGAAACATTTATGATTATTATGTTGAAAACACTTGTGCTGCCCCACCCCCACCCTTTATAAAATGTAAATTCGTCCCCTGCACTTTTTCATTGGGCAAGTGTGCTCACAAGTTGAGGTTTTCATTTGTGTGTATAAATTCAGATTTAAAATTCAAAGAGACAGTCCATCTATATACGTGAATTTCAAGTTTCCATGGTAATCAATCACTCAGGTGTTACGGGGCACGGCACGTCCATGCTCGCACCCGCGCTGTAGCCATCGTTTTACATGAGGTACATGAGAAAAAAACTCTTCACTACGAAAACATCAAGCACTAAGTTGTTGGCATGTGGTATCCGAATTGAGTTGCACAATGATGTATAAACTCTGCCTATTTCTCTTATTGAATAATTAGCCCGTTTTGCTGAAGATAGAAAATATTCGCTACCAGCACAAACGTGCACTTATTTTCAGTGTATTTTTTGCAACGTCTTTTATTTTCACAGATATGTTATCAAAGCCCTTCAAATTAAAATAAAGATGGCGTTTTTAGCTTGCTGAAAACTACTAACGTTAGCTGCGAGCGCTTCGGCAAGCGTAGCGTTATGTGTGTGTGTGTGTGTGTGTGTGTGATATACGCAATATCCACGGAAGTGTTACTAGTATCTCAGTTCACAGATAGTTTGTTTCTGTATTGATTCCATAGAAAATGTTGATACAACGTAAAATATTTGCTCTGGCTCTTGTTTTCAATCATTTTGTTCCGTTTTTATGCTTATTGTTGTCATCTGTTGACATTGTACAAGCAGAATGTGGCGGTTGGTCAGTGTTGTATTTGTCCCGCCCCTCCTCCACTGTGATTGGACAGCTGTGTTAAAAGTCCTCTGTGTGTTCTGCATTGGAGCTGATTTTTGACAAATTATGTAACAGAGTAATTTTTATAATTACTCCCATTGATTGAATTTTTATATATATATATATATATATATATATATATATATATATATATATATATATATATATAACATGCTTAACTCCCCCCAACACTGCACATATGTAAAGTAAAACATTATTTATTTGTTTAAAAAAAAAATTCTCACGCTAACATACAACCATTAGCTATCATTCCAGTGTTTTTATTTTTTGTTTGTAGAGCTAGCAAATGTCAACCACCACATCAAGTCTCATGCCATTTTTTTTTTATTTCAGCAAACGTCATTTGGGGTCAAAAAGACCCCGAAAGCTTACATAAATAGCATATTAAGCCGATTAAGAAAAAGGTATAAGATTAAAAATAAAACCGTCAATTAGACAAAGGTCAGAAAAAAACTGGTATAACACTTGACATTCTGTCCCCCTCACTTTTGTAATGATGGCTACGCCCCTGTGTGCTGCTCACTATTTTTGTGGATACATTTTTTTTCCAGGATTGTTTGATGAATAGAAAAGTTAAAATTTGATGCATTTAGTACTACTACTTTTGTAGTAGTATACTTTACAGTCACTTTTGATGAATTTATTATGCATCCTTGTTGAATAAAAGTATTAATATCTTATTTTAAAAAAAATCATCCTGAGCTCAAATTTTGGAATGGTAGTGTATATTTGCAATTATCCAAATAGGCCTACCTCCAACTTTTTGTGAAGAAGATATGTGCATGTATATCGTATGTGTGTGTGTGTGTGTGTTCATAAAATTCGTTAGTAATACTGTATTTTATAATATGTGTTTGAATTGTGATATTTTAAGTGATTGATGTATTTATATTTTGGATTTTAATGCAGATTTGTGTGTTTGTTTGTGCAAGTGCATTTTGTGTGTGTGTTTGAGAAAGTGAATGTTTACATGCAGAGCCAATTTTCTGTGTAGTAAAACGTAACTATTCTAATATGTGCCCCCATCTGTTTTGTATCTACGTGGTAACCACAGAAAACAAAATCTTGACAAACATTTTTTTAAAAATCAGCTGCAATATATTTTTTTTCTGTCTAGTTTACCTCGCCAAGATAAAGTTTGGAAAAGTGTGTTCAGCCATGTCTTTAAGTGATTTAGAAAGCGAACAGAGACTTCACTGTTACTCACGGCTCCGGTGGGGTTCAGCGGGCCAAACATCTCCTCAAACTTCACACCTCATTCAAGGAGACGCCCAGTTTATGTAATCATCATCACGCAGGTGTTTGTGTGTCTGTGGTGACATATTTTGCCAGTGTAAAAGCAGCCATTGTGCAGCCTATCATAAAAATAAGTTTTCCACGTTTAAATGTCGGGAAACACAGAAATAGGCTATTGGATGGGAAAATTTCGCCTGCCAGTTAATTTTCTCCCTTCAGAAGCATTAATAGCACCAAAGAGGGACTCCCAAGGTGTCATGTAAAAACTCACACTGTACTTAGTCCCATATGTTTGTGTTCTTAAAATCACCATGAAATAAACATTGACAATTCTTAATTTTTTGTGGAATATTGCAGTATGTATTATAAATGATTTATCCTCCTGGGTGCCTCTGTCCACGTACGAGGACATTCAATTTTAGTGAATTTCTCTGACACATGTTGCAGTTTTCAGTCTGGATGTCCTGTAAAGAGTTCAGGGCTTTTCAGAGATACCATTTGTTTTGAGGTTTCACCAGGACAACAACTTCTCCGTGGTCTTTAAAAATGACTGAATGATCAAATTTAGCACTCTTATGGAAATATGATAATATTTTGTAGTTATTTAAATCTGACTGATTTTCAAATTGTTTGTTATAAATCAACGTCTCAGTAAAATGTTATGGGGTTTCTAATCAAAATATGATTTTCTGTTACAGAACAGGGCATTGATTTCATACATGTCCACTATCGAGGACACCGGGACTTAAATCATGTTTATCAGGCATTTTAGGAGACACAAGTGAATAAGGAAAGAAATTACATATCAATGTTCCTATAAAATATTAGATATTATTGTGAAAATGTTGCCAACTATTGCTCCCATTATTACACATCTTTTTTCATTACATGTTGCTCCAAGAACACATTAATATGCAAATTACATTGCATTGAATGGGAAAACTCATGTATGGCCATTTTACCCACATATTGCATAAAGTAAAATGGTATATCAATTCATTCGGTTATATCTTTCATAACATAGTTGAGAATCATCTTTAAACAAAGTTTGGTTACCTGAAACCTGAACATTGATTTGGTGAATGAAAAAATGTAATTTACATGTAATTTCATGTCATTTTATTTTTTAAACAGCTGAGTCCTGGTGTCCACTTACGAGGACATAGCATAACATATGAATATCATTTCCAATTGTTTCTTATGCTCTAAACAATGTAATGACATGAAAAAAAAACTACATTCAAAAGACTGTTTTCCTGGGTCTTAGGAGGTTATCTGTGCACATCATATATATATTTTTAAAAATCTATGTGCCTCTTAATCTTTAATCATAACAACATCCCTTCCCTCTTGCAGCGGCATCTCTTCTCTGATGATGTATTTATTGGCATGAGGGCGGGGCAACCTGTCACTCACATGAGATTCACCAATAGCAAATCTCGCCGATCCAATCAATTCCCCACGGACAAAATCAAGCCCCGCCCTACATTTATTCTTGTTCAAGAAGCCGTTTCACTCAGATATATATGTCACAATAGGGAAGAAAAGACAAATGTAACTTTAATGTACAAAAATATTAACAGTTGTAAGCAAGTCAACTTATTTCCACAAATTTCTAGATTTGAAAATAAAAGACAAAACACTCATTTTAGATACTTTTTTCAGTAACACTTTAAAATAAGGTCTCATTTATTAATGTTAGTTATTGCTTTAACTAACATGAGCAATATATTTTGAAAGCATTTATTAATATTTGTTAACGCTAGTAAATATAATTGTTCATGTTAGTCCCTAGTGCATTAACTAATGTTAACAAATGCAACTTTGGATTTTAGAAATGTATTAGTCAATGTAATAAATTACCATTGACTAAGATTAATATATTCTGTAGAAGTATTGTTCACGTTAACTATTACAGTTAAATAATGTTAACAAATGTAACCTTAATGTAAAGTGTCGCCACTTTTTCAAAGAATGACAGAAAGAAAGAAAAGCCAAACTGCATCTTACTCATCTTACGTTTCTACATTGGACTTTTCATATGCTGCAATAAATTAAAGGAAGAAAGGCAAATAAAACTGTGCTGCAGCACATGCTTTGAGTTTATCTTTGTGCGCATGCATTGCAACATCCTCAATGCAAAACAGATGCCATAAATGACACACTTCCTGTGCAGCCCATTTTATAAAAATGCATGGATGTGTAAACAGAGGAAGCTCTTTTATCATTGAAGTCTGTATGCAATGTGTTCAGCTGACCTGTATATGTTCTTTCTGAGTTTAGTATCTCAGCCGCAGCAGTTTAAGTGGCCACCACATCAGTACCTGCCATGGCTGATCGAGAGGCTCAAGAGAACCCGACCCCCGCCGCCCCACCTGCCGTACGCCCCAAACGCGTGTCCCACCGCGGACGCAGTGCAGGAGCCAAAGTCAGCTCTAATCAACAAGAGGGGAAAATGGAGGAGTTTGAGCCCTTCATGTTACTACCCAGAGGACCACCACCACTCAAGGGTGAGAATGAGAAAACCTGTACTTTACTTTTTTTTTTTTTTTTTTTTTTTAGGGCGGGGCTTGATTTTGTTCATGGGGAATTGATTGGATGGGTGTGGTTTGCTATTGGTGGATCTCATGTGAGTGACAGGTTGCCCCGCCCTCGTCATCAGAGAAGAGAAGAGCTGCAAGAGGGAGAAGTTATTTAGATTCAAGGTTACGAGGCACGAATTTTAAAAACAATGATGTGCGCGGATAAATCATTTATAATAAACACTGCAATATTCCATAAAAAACAAGCATTGCCCTTTTGATTTCATGGTAACTTTAAAGTGCTAGAATATCTTGTCACAGTAAGAAATTATATGTAGAGTAAATTTTGGTAGTATCTCTTTGTGTGCCTTTTAATAAATCACATATTCAAAATCTTTTAAGGTTGAATATTTTTAGCAAATGTTATTGCAATATACCATATTAATATAATCAATATCAATAATCTTGAAATTTTTGTCTGTGTAAAATGTATCTCTATTTTGTCCCAAATCCAACTGTTGAGTTAGACAAAGTCACAACTTAATAAAATGGAGATAAATACTGTAATAGAAAGTTGATGTCACTCACTTAAACATGTCATAATGCTCACGCTATTATCAGTGTTGTTATTATTAACTAAAACCTGAAATAAAGCTGAAATAAAACAGAATATAAATGTAAGATGAAAAACTTGGAAAGAAAAAAAAACAAGTTTGAGCTGAAGTACTGAACTAAAACTGAAATAAAAATAAATGAAATCTAAATAGAACTATTTACAAAAGAATAAAAAATGACAAATAAATGAATAAAAAGCACAAAACAAAATTACTTAAAATTAAAATTGAAAGTATAAAAATACTAATAAAAATATTTATAAATACTATAATAGTATATAAATTATACTAAAATAATTTTAAAGAGAAAAATGTCCCAACATCACATAAATTCTGCATTTCCTCTGAAAATGAATAAAGCATTTAAAATGAACTACATATAAAGTGAAAGCATGATAAAATATTTTCAGTTAAAGCTTATTTTTAATGCATAACCCAGTAAAATGTAATGGACATGAAAATTGGCTGATATATACACAAATATTATTACAATGAAAATGTTTTTTTGTTTTGAAAGGATCTTTTGCATTACATGTGCAAAAAAGGTGAAATTCAAAAACGTTATTATCAGTATAATTATTGTCAGTAATTCATGCAGACACAGACCGTTTCCTGAGAGTGACCCATATTTTGGGGGTTTGCAACAGTAGAAGGAAAGGCTTTGTTTACTAAAATATTTTCTTAGTCTTATCTAGTCAAAAGGCTTCAACTGAAAAGCTGAGACACATATCCTGATCCTCCATGTTTACCGTTTCCACCAGATAGCAGTGAGCTCTTGTCCCAGTAACAGTTATTGCAGGAAACGCACCACTTTTATCTTGTAACATCTTGACTTTTTTCATCACCCTCTTCCCTTCAAACCCCCAGAGATAAAGAGATGAAAGACATCCTCTGTAAGAGAGTCATGCCACTGTTTTTGTAGATTATTGTATTGTAAAAAAAGGCTAATTTATGGTTGACCCTTTAACATGTTGACAGTCCTGTTTCTGTCCCTCAGAGTTTCTTGATATCTGGGATGTCGACGTGCTCAAACGACCTCAAGATGACAATAAACAAGGGCACCACACGCACCTGTACTCCAGCGACTTCCTCATCGTGCGTCGGGCTCAAGAGTTCCAGATCAAGATCACCTTCAATCGGCCCTACAAACCGGCCGAAGACAAGTTTGCTGTTGAGTTTGTCATAGGTGAGTCTTCAGAGAATTCAGGTGTACTTGAGGCTGAGACGTCTGAAATGAACATGTTCATAATACTTTTGCCCAGTGGTGGACAGTAATGAAGTCAGCTACTGGGTTTAAGTAGCTGGAAGAAAACAAAACTAGAGGTATTTCACATTTTGTGGAAGGAAAGTGTCATTGAAAACTACTAGATCTGCTTATTTTTCGACCCTTTTAGAAGAGAACAAACACAACCCTAGGTATTTATTTGATACAGTGGCTAAATTAATGAGAAATAAAGCCGTAACTTCAGACGTTTCCAAACAGCACAGCAGTAATGACTTCACTCTTAAAAAATGTTCCATATTGGCATTGATGGTTCTTTAGATTTTTAGAATGTTCTTCACACTAAGAAAAAAAGATTCTTTTTAGAACTGATCACTTTGGTGAACCAAAAATGGTTCTACTATGGTATCGCTGTGAACCCCAGTCCCCCATTGGAACCTTTTTCCATATTTTTAAGAGTGTACATGTTTTTTTGCAGCTTCCTTCTGCTTAAATGATCAGTTTCCCCCTTTTGCAATATCTAAGAATTATTTAAAGAGGTAAATTGTCCAGCACAGCAATAAATGTAATTCATGTGCATTTTCTGCATGTATTTGACAGTGAAATTTCACAAGAGATGTCATTATTCTGCAACTTCTGAGCACCATCATCACTTTCCCTTCTCGTTTCTTGATAATATTTAACACATCCACACATTGGCAGTGATATTTAAGGAAACTGAGCACACGAGCTGAAGGAAGTCAATTTGATAGCTGGTTGTGCAAGGTTTTGTTTACTGGAAAATGGTTTTAACAAACAGACCAGGCAAACTTTTTGAGTAAACATAGTTGCTCAGAACAGACTCTGCCATACGCAACCATGCAAAAGTTTGGGATCAGTAAGATTTTTACTTTTATTCAGGAAGGATGCATTAAAAGTGACAGTAAAGACATTTATAATGTTTCTATTTCAAATAAATGCTGCACTTTTGAACTTTCTGTTCATCAAATAATCCTGAAAAATGCATCACAGTTTTCTCAAAAATATTAAGCAGTTTTCAACACTGATAATAATCATAAATGTTTCTTGAGCAACAAATCAGCATATTAGAATGATTTCTGAAGGAACATGTGACACTGAAGACTGGAGTAATGATGCTGAAAATTCAGCTTTGATCACAGGAATACATTCAATTTTAAAATACACTATATTGCCAAAAGTATTGGGACACCCCTCCAAATCATTGAATTCAGGTGTTCCAATCACTTCCATGGCCACAGGTCAAACATTTGTGAAAGAATGGGTCGCTCTCAGGAGCTCAGTGAATTCAAGCGTGGTACCGTGATAGGTTGCCACCTGTGCAATAAGTCCATTCGTGAAATTTCCTCACTACTAAATATTCCACGGTCAACTGTTAGTGGTATTATAACAAAGTGGAAGCAATTGGGAACAACAGCAACTCAGCCACGAAGTGGTAGGCCACGTAAAATCACAGAGCGGGGTCAGCACATGCTGAGGTGCACAGTGCGCAGAACTTTCTGCACAGTCAATAGCTACAAACCTCCAAACTTCGTGTGGTCTTCAGATTAGCTCAAGAACAGTGCATAGAGAGCTTCATGGAATGGGTTTCCATGGCCGAGCAGCTCATCCAAGCCTTACATCACCAAGTGCAATGCAAAGCGTCGGATGCAGTGGGGTAAAGCACGCCGCCACTGGACTCTAGAGCAGTGGAGATGTGTTCTCTGGAGTGACCAATCACGCTTCTCTGTCTGGCAATACGATGGACGAGTCTGGGTTTGGCGGTTGCCAGGAGAACGGTACTTGCCTGACTGCATTGTGCCAAGTGTAAAGTTTGGTGGAGGGGGGATTATGGTGTGGGGTTGTTTTTCAGGGGTTGGGCTTGGCCCCTTAGTTCCAGTGAAAGGAACTCTTAATGCTTCAGCATACCAAGACATTTTGGACAATTTCATGCTCCCAACTTTGTGGGAATGGTTTGGGAATGGCCCCTTTCTGTTCCAACATGACTGCGCACCAGTGCACAAAACAAGGTCCATAAAGACATGGATGAGCGAGTTTGGTGTGGAGGAACTTGACTGGCCTGCACAGAGTCCTGACCTCAACCCGATAGAACACCTTTGGGATGAATTAGAGCGGAGACTGAGAGCCAGGCCTTCTCGTCCAACATCAGTGCCTGACCTCACAAATGCGCTTCTAGAAGAATGGTCAAAAATTCCCATAAACACACTCCTAAACCTTGTGGAAAGCCTTCCCAGAAGAGTTGAAGCTGTTATAGCTGCAAAGGGTGGGCCAACTCCATATTAAACCCTACGGATTAAGAATGGGATGTCATTAAAGTTCATGTGCATGTAAAGGCAGGCATCCCAAAACCTTTGGCAATATAGTGTAAATCCAAATAGTACACAGTTATTTTAAATGATAATAATATTTCACAACATTACTGTATTTTTGATCAAATAAATGCAGCCTCTGTGAGCATCATTCAAAAATTAAAAAAAAAAAAAAAAATTCTATCGGCCCCAAACTTTGAATAGTAGTGTATATTTGTGCACAATGATGAAGCTTGTAATACTAAATATTTTAGTGTGATTGTTGTTGTGCACTAGGACCAAGTCCTCAATACAGCAAGGGCACCTACATTCCCGTCTTCCCCACTGCGGAGCGACAGAGCGTTTGGAGGGGTCGGGTTGTAGAGACCAGCGAGAATGTTGTCACGATGGGCATCACACCCTCACCAGAGTGCATTGTGGGAAAGTACATGATATATATCGGTGTGGTGACACCCTATGGCATCCGCAGGACCACGAGGGACCCGAGCAGGGACGTCTACATCCTTTTTAACCCATGGTCATCAGGTCTGAATTGTCCTCCTTTCTGGGAGAACATTTTGTTTTATACTATATTATTCCACATGTGTCAGTACACCTATTCAAATTGTGTGCATGTGTTAGGGAAAAAAGAAGCTATAAGCCATGACACCAAAGTGATGTTTCTTTGAAAGCTGATCCTGTGTTCTTGGATGATGAGGAGGAGCGTGAAGAGTGTGTTATGAACGAGCTGGGGATCATCTATCATGGAGCATATGACGATGTGTCCGAACGTGCCTGGAACTACGGACAGGTGTGCATCACATTTGCTGCGGCTGCTTTATGCTCTTTAAATGTTTGGTTTCTCTGTTGATTGTGTTTGATTACATATTTTTCTAATAGGTGTGGGACACAATTCAAAATGAATTTGTCCTGCATAATTTACGAAAGAACACATAGGACCAATTACCTTTTGTGAAAAATGGCTATAATAGTTATTTAGGTCCGTGTATGTTGAGTCCAATCATTTTTTTTTATTTAATATTGAAAATGGAAAAACAAGAATATTGCACATTTATTAGTTTTTCTTAAAAAAAAAAAAAAGAGAAGCAAGAATTCGGCTTGATTTTTCACTTTTAGGTTCAGGGGTAGAAAATGGATAAACAGCTTGAATATTCGATTTCCACATGTGGGAGTGAATGAAATGCCCCTTTCTGCTGATTGGTCAACCAAAGTTTAACCCGTGCCATCATCAGTTGCTAAAGGTTACATTTAATAGTGTTATTAAATATAGGTATTTTTTTAAATTAACATTAAGTGAATGTTAAATGATGACGAAGATAATCTAGAGGTATAAATAGAAAAATAAGCATGCACAATTAAATATACAATATTGAGCTATACTGATCAATTAAAAAATCTCTAATAGAGTGGTCCAGATATGACGTCAATTTGTAGGCCAGTCGGCAGTTCGCATCACACTGGTTCCCTCGACAAAAACCCAATAGGATTTTCCCATAGGCTTTTGGATTATTGCAAAAAAACAAGCTCCGTGATCAACAAAAGTTTATGATACTTACACGTTTTGTCCACCAAGATAATTTTCACAGATGAACACAACTTTCATGAATTTTGAAGTCTAAATGCATTTGCCAGAAATAAAAGGCTAAGGCTATAAACGAACTACACCGCGGTCCTCAACCTCAACGTCACCATCACTAAGCTTACGACAACTCGTTTCAGTTTTTATCTCAAAACATTTTCCCAGAATGTTTGAGTTAGACTAGTTTAGCATAATTTAGCATAAAAGAGCACAATTATAAGCATAATGAGGCTGTAAAAGTGGACTGAGGTTACCTGTATTACCGGTGTGATGACGTTTAATATCCTCGAAGCCTCTGTTGTCCCATTTAGTCACTTGTTAGCAACCGCCTTTTTCAAGACATAACAAGCTTTTAAAAAAAATCACGAGAGGGGTAATACTGGTGTATTTTATGTCATAGAATAAAACGTGAAAGTGTCTTGAGCTTGAGCATCACAGACCTTATTTCAGCCATTTACACAAAATCCCATTCAAAAAACCCATTGACTTCGGGACAATGGAGTTGGAAGCGCTAAAATGCTAACTTTTAAAATTCCAAAAATGTTATCCGATATTCTACTGATAAACCAAATTGGCAAAAAAAAGAAACGTCCTCCCACTTTCAACTGTTTTGTTTCCCAGCAAATTTCTTATTATGTGTAAATATTTGTATGAATATAAAAAGTGAAATATACTGAAATATAAACGGAACAAATTTCACGGATATTAGATGAACAGAAATGTAATAAGTCCCTGAACAGAGCGAGTGTCGATATCAAAAGTAGCAGTCAGGATGTGGTGTGGCACCAGCTGCTTTAATTGCTAAAGTGCATCTCGTCCTCATGGACTGCAGCAGATTTGCCAGCTCTTGCTGTGAGATGGTACTCCACTCTTCCACCAGGCACTTGCAAGTTCTTGCACACTTATAGGGGGACATATGGTTACACACGGTTTGGCACTGCAAGGACGATCAGCTGTCCTTCCTGTCTCACTGTCTTAGGTATCAGACATTGCAGTTTATTGCTCTGTTCACATCTGCAGTCCTCATGCCTCCTGCAGCAGGACTATGGCAGGTTCACACATGTGATCAGGGACCCAGAGCTTCTTTCTCCTGGTGTTTTTCAGAGACAGTAGAAAGATCTCTTTAGTGTCCTGAGTTATTGGAAACTGTGACGTTAATTGTCTACCGCTTGTAAACTGCCTTAAACTTGTCTTACGGACTGCTCCACATGTGCAAAAATTATTTATGGTTCATTGAACAAGATGAAAAACATTGTTTAAAGACTTTCCAAGAAAGATCTGGAAAGCTTATTTGGATTTTACAAATAAAAGGGGACATTTCTTTTTTTGCTGAGTTTATATTGCATATCCCTATTCAAAAGGGCTGTAATACCATTTTTTTATTTATAAATAGAATTATTGCAATTTACTGTATTTTGTTTGTTTTTTTTAGTTTGAGTTTGGTGTCCTGGATGCCTGTCTGTTCATTCTGGATAAAGCAGATATGCCGCTGTTCAATCGTGGTGATGTTATTAAAGTGACCCGCGTTGCCTCGGCCATGGTGAGAAATTGATTCACTTTATTATTATTTTTTAACCTTCTTATGAGGAACTGAGCTTCACTGATTTTGACTAAATGCTCTCAGATGACAGTAAAGCATCAAACTGTCATGTTTTGACAGAAAGCACAGCTTTGTAAATGCTTGCTTAAAGGGATCCTATTATGCTTTTTCACTTTTTCAACTTTAGTTAGTGTGTAATGTTGCTGTTTGAGCATAAGAAAGATCTGCAAGTTTACAAAGCTCAAAGTCCACTCCAAAGAGAGATATTTTATTCAACAACTACAACTACAACTTCAAGAACTACAACAAACGACTCGTTTGGACTACGATGTGTTTCCAGACCTTATGAAGTCACAGTGTTACTCATTTAAATAATCCCCGCCCACAGAATACGCAAAAAGGGGACGAGGCCTGGTTGAGCTGCTGCTATGTCAAAGCAACGCTGTTTTTTCCACCCCGTTTCCAAAAGTCATTTGTTTGACCTTCCTAATGCTGGCAAACTTTGTGGTTAAAATTTAGAGTGGTTAACATTTATTTAAACACTGTTTCTGAACATGATAACCCCAACGTTTATCTGTGTGCTGCACATTTTACGGAAAACAGCTTCTAGAAACTAAGATACACTGCAGGCTATGCACATAAGCTTCTCCTGAAATAGAGCAGTTCCCACTTTGTCGGGACAATCTGCTGTTTGTGGATTACAACTGATAAGTATGTTTTATTATTTGTAGTTGCGTTTTCTATTAACAGTTCCAATTATACGTTTTATGTTGTTGTTATGATGTAAACAAATGGCTAAGCCTCCGCTCGCCTGCTAGCCAACATTAGTGTTGATATAGTTGTTTACTGTCACTTTTGTAAGCTCTTGCTTTTGTAAGACGGTTCACCTCCCCTTAGAAAAATTAACTATGCTTTTGTGATCGATTTCTGTTTGTATTACCACAGTAAGAAAATTACAAAAAAAACAAACATACCACTCTAAAACGTCCTGTGAAATCTGTGCTTGCAAAGTCCATGCATGAAATCCTCTTGTTTGTTAACATTCTTAAGTCTGAATCAGGCTTGAATTGGTTTGAAATTGACGCCATCCTTAATATTTACATTTGAGTAGAGCTCGCTGTTACACTGCAAACCCGAATAAGTTGGCAAAACTCAAAAAAATTGAGGCAAACAGTTGCCTTATTTTTTTTAAGTTAAGAAATTTAAAGTTTTAAGTGCCTTTTGAGTGTCATAGCAAAGCATGCTGGGAAATAGAAAGCCCCAGTCTAAATTTAAAAGACACAAGTTCATAAAACTCAAAACAATGAAACAATTCAGATTACTTAAAATGTGTCAGTTTTGAGAACTCAAAAGAAAAAAGAAAGTTCTAAATACTCATAAAAGTTAATTTGATTGAACTAATCTGTTTAATTTGAGTTGGCTCTACTCAAACCAATTAATTATTTTCAGCGTTAGGGTTTACAGTGTATGGTAAGGGGCGTGACATTTCCCGATCACGCGCTAAGCGGTGCCAATCACAACAAACTGGGCCAGCTAACCAATCACAGCACATTTTGTATTTTTTCGTAAGGAGGGGCTTCATCGAAACAGGAACTAACCAGCTCTTTGGGCCAGACTGGGTAGAGAGGAGCTGTAATAATGTAAAATATGTTGAAAAATAATGTGTTTTTGAACAATCAAGCATGAAAGCATATTCTAGTACACCCCAAACACAAAATAAAAGACTTCGTAAAAGGGCAAAATAGGACCCTTTAATATCTTCTAGCTTGTGTGCCACCTTCATGAACTTCTTGTTGACGCCACGTCTTCCCCCACTCAAAACAGCTGAACTCCCGTGATGACGACGGCGTGTTGGTGGGAAGCTGGAGTGGAGATTATACATACGGCGTCCCGCCGACGTCCTGGACCGGCAGCGTGGAGATCCTCCTGGACTACGCTGGCAGCAAAGGAACGCCGGTCTGCTACGCCCAGTGCTGGGTCTACGCTGCCGTCTTCAACACCTGTAAGAATTCCCTGAATCCCCTGCTGCATTATATGCTGTCCCAGGACAAGTCATTAATGAACAGTTCACATGGTCTGTATGATTACTTAGTATTTACTTTACCCCCTTATCCTTCCCCACAGTCTTGCGTTGTCTTGGGATCCCCAGCAGGGTCGTGACGAACTTCTTCTCCGCCCACGACAATGATGGCAACCTGAAGATGGACATCATTCTGGACGAAAACGGAAAACTGGACCGGAACCGCACCAAGGATTCCATCTGGTTTGTGCTCTTTTATGGAATCAAAAAAATTAGGACTTACTCATGTTTTTAAAAGTATAAAAGTGTCTGCTGAACGACTTGCTTCATTGTCTGCAGGAATTATCATTGCTGGAACGAGTGCTACATGGCGAGACCTGATCTGCCTTCTGGCTTCGGGGGGTGGCAGGTTGTGGATGCTACGCCACAGGAGACAAGCGATGGTAGGACATACACATGAATGCACATACACACACAGTATCTGTTTGTTGTTCTGTGATGTTATTGAGGCTGTTCTTCTGTCAGGCATGTTCAGGTGTGGACCTGCATCAGTAGCTGCCATAAAACACGGCCAGATCTGCTACCCGTTTGATGCCCCTTTTGTGTTCGCTGAGGTAACATAACCTTGTGAATGAGTCCATGTGAAGTCTTTTGGCCTTTAACTCTCAGAGAACCATGGAAAAACATTAAAGTAATTAAACCGTTTTTACTAAATATGAGTTAATATTAAGAATTTGAATTTCCTAGCATGCCTGAATCATAAAACATGGTCACTACCCATTGTTTTGGATCAAATTTATTATTATTATTAACAATAAGTTTATACTATATAAATTACTTTTTTCTTTTTTTTTTTACTTCAAATGTTTTGTTACGTTTGTGCTTGAAAATAACTCTTACTATCCTTAATTAGTCTTGTTATTTTGCATTTTAGGCTTATTTTAAGCAGAAAGTATATGTATTCTGCACATGTATTTGTTGCAAGTGTAACGTTGATTGTTTAGGTTATTTTTATAGTTGTGCGGTAATCACTGCTTTGTGCCTGCGGAACTTTTGGGGACAAAACAATCCCGCACCCTGTTGAGGCTCTGTTATAAAGCACATACAAACAGTATTACTTTAATTTAACATGAATAGTTAATATGTTACTACCTTGAAAGCGATAACGATGTTTCTTTTGATATTTGACGCTCTGCTCTCGGTTACGTTCTTCATGAAGTGGTAGCGGCACGCGCGCGCGAGACCAAGTAAAGTCAGCGTATCTCACAGCGCCATTTTCTGGTGAAAATAATCACTACACGATTGCTCCTATAACCTATGTTGGTTGGGTGCTTTTTTTTGCAATATATCTGAGGGTTGTTTTGAACGAGCTGTAAAACGGGGTCATTTCCGGGGACAGCTCCAGTCGGGGACAGAACACCAAAAACGGGGACGTCTGGTCACCCTAATTTAAGGGGACCAAAATAAAAAATGAGTCATCAATATTCATAGTTGGGTCTCTGAGGATTAAAAGCCTTAAATATGACAAAATTATGTAAATGTTATTTACAATATGTGTAAATACCAATGAAAACTAGCCTTTGGGATAATTTGCGTACATTTACATTCATGAATACATTACATTACATTCTGTCCCTTTTTGAAATAAATGTATAAATAAAAATAAATATATTGTTGGCTTGCCTGAGTTCAACAGATACAACGGTAGAGCGACATCTTAAAGACAGACTGTGGAGGACAGATAGTAAAAGATAAAGAGAGAAAGACGGAAACTGGAAAGCCACAGGGCAAAAGGGAGGCCAAAAAAAGCAGTTTTCATAAAAACTGCCACTGAAATGGAGAACAGATACACATGCATGCACATTCCCAATGCACATTCAAACACAAATCCACTGCCTAAAATGGTTACATTTATCGTTCTTGTGATATAATGTTTTCGGAAATCCATTCACTAAATAATGTTAACTCTGACTGCTTAATTTCCACTTTAAAACATGTCTGTTCATCTCACTATTTCTATTTATTGATTTCCGCAGGTGAACAGTGACGTGGTTTTCTATGGTAGACGTAAAGACGGCACTCTGGACGTAGTGAAGGTGAATGCCACTCACGTGGGCCGCATGGTGCTGACCAAAGCCGTGCTGCACGACGGACGCAGAGACATCACCAATCAATACAAGTTTCCTGAAGGTAATAGAGGTTGCTCTGAGATATATAAAGGGTCACATAAATGTGCATGCAACTGTAACCATGCAGTCTGCTTCTGTTCTAATCATTCCCTCATTCCCATCTCCTGTCTCAGGAAGCCCAGAGGAGCGCCGTGTGCTGGAGAAGGCGGAGGAGTTCGGCTGTCAGAGGGAGAAAGCTTCTCTTCCTCAGGGTGATGTGGATGTGGAGATCCCTAATCTGGAAGTTCGAGTGGGAGACAACTTTGACGTGATACTGCAGTTTAACAACCGCAGCGACCAGCGCCTCACTGCAGACGTGTACATTACTGGGACTGTGGTGTATTATACCGGAGTCCCGAGCGGCGAGGTTGTGTTTAAAACTCCCAAAGTGAAACTAGAGCCACTGCAGAGTGAGTACACATTTGAGATAAAATATGATGTTGTTGCATCTATTTTCTTCTTTTTAAAGGAACACTCCACTTTTTTTTGAAAATAGGCTCATTTTCCAACTCCCCTAGAGTTTTACCGTTTTCTAATCCATTCAGCCGATCTCCGGGTCTGGCGGTAGAACTTTTAGCATAGCTTAGCATAGATCATTGAATCTGATTAGACCGTTAGCATCTCACTGCGTAATATCATTGCGCCGCTGCACTCATGGTACAGCAGGAAAGTTCCTTGATTATTATGCAGGAATGAGAGTATAGTTCCTAGACATATCGGTCTAGAAAATCGCAACTTTCATTTTCCGTCGGTCTTAGTACACGATGTAACTACAGAAGAGTCAGGTTTTAAATAGGAAAAATATCGAAAGTCTTTGGTCATTTTTGTGCGAGATACAAATGGTCTAATCAGATTCAATGATCTATGCTAAGCTGAATCGGCTGAATGGATTCGAAAACGGTAAAACTCAACTGTTTAACTCTGGGGGAGTTGGAAAATGAGCCTATTTTCAAAAAAAAGTGGAGTGTTCCTTTAAAGTCATCATGCATTAAATGCTCCCCCTGCTGGCGATAGGTAAGGACGAGAAAGTGTTGGTGCGCAGTGAGGACTACATGCACAAACTGGTGGAACAGGGAAACATCCACTTCATCGCTACAGGAAAGATTAAAGAGACGGGACAGATCATAACAGCGATGAAAGTCATCACAATGCACAACCCCAAACTCATAGTGACGGTCAGACATCACACTGTTACCTCTCAAAATGATTGAAAGATTGGAAAAAGAATGATTAAATGGACTTTGTACTAATCAAACAAACACATAGAGCCGAGTTCATGTAGCCCAAATGGTAGAAGATGACACTAGCAACGCCAAGGTCATGGGTTTTATTCCCATTGAACACACATACTGATAACATGTTTAGTTTGAATGTTCTGTAAATTGCTTTGGACAAAAGCGTCCGTCACCTGAATGTAAATGAATCTGCTGCCTTCTACTGGTAGATTAGAGATAGAGTTCATGTCTCTCTTCTTTCTCTTGCTCTTTGCGATGTCCCTCTTTAGGTGATCGGTTCGCCAAGAGTGAGCGAGGAAATGTATGTGTCTGTTGAGTTCACCAACCCGTTTAAGTTCAGTCTGGAGAATGTGGATCTGCGTATGGAGGGTCCTGGAATCATGGCCTTCAAACGCAAGCAATACAGGTGAACACTATTAGACTGACACCATTACATCCAAATTGTACATATTACATATATTTTGAATGCAATACATATAGGTGAAATAAAATACATATATGTTAAAATTACCATATTACACTAATTAATGTTGAGAATAATGTGCAGTGCAAAAAAATGTCCTTTTTGTAAGAGTGAAATGTGACATGGACATGTTTTTCGTGAGATTCACTTCCTTAATTGCAACTCCAAGGTCATGGGTTTGATTCCTTGCATGAACTTATTAAAATATACCTTTAATGCAATGCAAGTTGTTTTGGATAAAAGCATCTGTCAAATGCATGAATGTAAGTCTGCACTGCATGTTTTGTGTCATTCTGACACGTGTGTGTGTGTGTGTGTGATGTGTTTTTCAGTCTGATTGCTCCAGGCACCTCTATAACATGGGAGGAGACATTCAGTCCCCGGCGGGCCGGCTCTACTAAACTGATGGCCAGTCTCGACTGCGCTGCTCTCAGACAGGTGTATGGAGAGACTGAGCTCACTGTCCAACCATGAACGCCACAGAGGATGAAGCTGAGAAACAGACGTCTGTAGTCTTTGACCAAAGAGAAACACCATGTAAACTCCAGCATAGCATGTACTCTATAAACATACTGAAGCATGTTACCAGTGCATTATATTGTTTTGTGAAAAATACAGTTGTTACAATCTATCCATATGTTTTCTTTTATGTAATAACTCTGTAACACATAGATAATAAACAATCAACAATGTTTTTTTCTTGTTTGGTACATTTACATTCATGAATACATTACATTCTGTTCCTTTTTTAAATAAATGTATAAATAAAAATAAATATATTGTTGGCTTGCCTGAGTTCAACAGATACAACGGTAGAGCGACATCTTAAAGACAGACTGTGGAGGACAGATAGTAAAAGATAAAGAGAGAAAGACGGAAACTGGAAAGCCACAGGGCAAAAGGGAGGCCAAAAAAAAGCAGTTTTCATAAAAACTGCCACTGAAATGGAGAACAGATACACATGCATGCACATTCCCAATGCACATTCAAACACAAATCCACTGCCTAAAATGGTTACATTCATCGTTCTTGTGATATAATGATTTCATAAATATTTTCGGAAATCCATTCACTAAATAATGTTAACTCTGACTGCTTCATTTCCACTTTAAAACATGTCTGTACATCTCACTATTTCTATCTATTGATTTCCGCAGGTGAACAGTGACGTGGTTTTCTATGGTAGACGTAAAGACGGCACTCTGGACGTAGTGAAGGTGAATGCCACTCACGTGGGCCGCATGGTGCTGACCAAAGCCGTGCTGCACGATGATAATAGATAATAAACAATCAACAAAAAGTTTTTTCTTGACCATAAAATGCATTAGATCGAAATAAGCACAACTGATTTTTAGAAGTAGAAAAGTCAAGTAAAAGTCACGCCATAACACTTCTTGTGGAAAAAAAGATTAATCTGAAGAGGTTAGTTTTATTTCTAATTAAATTAAAATCAGTTGAAAACTGCTGTTGCCCCCTAGTGACATTTTTAGTTTCAGTTCTGTCTATCAAAAGATGATGAAATGTTTTGTGATCCCAACTGTGCATGATTAAAATCTAGATTTGCAAAGGTTTTGCATAGCTCAAGCCCCGCCCACTACTATATCCAGCTATATTATTGGTGGATGTTGGCTGTAAGCATGTATCCAGTGGTGCTATTTACTGTTATGTGTATGATGAAACACGAGTAGGGTTATTGTTATTGCCGCAACGTAATATTTAAAGGGTTAGTTCTTAGCCCATGATTTACTCACCCTCAAGTCATCCTAGGTGTGTATGACATTCTTCTTTCAGAGGAATAAAATCGGAGTTATATTAAAAACGTCCTGGCTCTTCCAAGCTTTATAATGGCAGTGAATTGTTGGGTCATTTTTAAAGTCCATAAAAGTGCATCTATCCATCATATAACTGCTCCACACAGCTCCGGGGGCTTAATAAAGGCCTTCTGAAGCGAAGTGGCGCGTTTGTGTAAGAAAAATATCCATATTTAAAACTTTATAGACTAAAATAACTAACTTCTGGCGATTTAGTAGATTTACGGCGAAAGATGACAAAATAGTATGTCCCAAAGCTTGCATACTCTTTTACTACACACTCAAAAGTATGTACTTTTTCTTCACAAAAAGAGTACATACTTTCAGGTCGTAGTATAAGTAGGCGAATTGGGACGCAACACAGGTCAACTTTATGGTAACGAGCTATGACACGGTTCGGCGGCAACCAAACAGAATGTAGAAGATGATTCCAGAGGGGGGCAATCTCCATTGACTTTGTATTGCGTGAGGCGGCCTCCTTGTCATTTCTGACTTATTACAAAAAACAGAACAATGTCTAAAAGCTGCTATGTAACAAGGTGTACAGCAAACAAGCTAAAAAACCCAGAACTAAGTTTTTATAAGCTACCGAACCGTAAAAGCCAGCCTCTAAGGAGAAAAAAGTAGACACAAGCAATAAGACGTGAAGCATCAGCAGGAAGAATGGGTACATTTTGGCATCCTGACACTTAGTATGCCTACGTGTGCAGTAAACATTTTGTCAATGTTAAGTCAAATATCCAAATGTCAGTTTTATATATTATATTTCCCGTCGCTGATTACGTTCCCCTCCAGTGGGCGTAGTTCTCAGTGTAATATAACATGTCGCGCTCTGTCTCAATTGCCTGTATCCACTTTTGTGTCCTTAAACGCTCGTTTTTTTGGGTCAACAGCTTATAAAAACTTCTGGGTTTTTGGTTCTGGGCTTTTTAGCTTGTTTGCTTGTTTGCTGTACACCCTGTCGCATAGCAGCTTTTAGACATTGTTCTGTTTTTTGTTATAAGTCAGAAATGACAAGGAGGCCGCTTCACGCAATACAAAGTCAATGGAGACGGGTGGATTGTTGTGGTTTTCAGATTATGACGCTTGTCACTCTATCTCTATAGACTTGGTCGGCGTCGTGTCATATAGCTGGGGATGTGGCGTGGGGGCGGAGTCGGTGTGGGGGAAAACAGTCCATTCCCCCACAATGGAAATGCATGGAGTTAACCCAGTATAGCCTATATAGAATCACTTCTGCCGCTTGACAAAGCAAGATATATAGAAAAACTGAGCCATATTGGGTCAGATTGTCCGTACAGTATCTGTGACTGATAAACGACCCAACGGAATCAATGGCCAGAGGTGTCATTTTCTCCCTGCTGCTCCCCCGACCCCCAAATAGGTATGACATGCCAACTTCATAAATCACCCAGTGTTCCTGAATTTAATGGATTAAAAGTATGTATTACATAAATTTAACGTTTTAAAATGATCATAAAACGTGTCTTGTGCTATGAAATTGATATTTTTCTGAATATGCCGTGTGCAACGCAAAGGGCGTTTGTTTATGTATAAGTATGTTTGGGCTAGAATAGAAACATGAAATGTCAAACGTTAATTTACCGCAGTGCCACGTTTAACAAACATTTGTCAAAAGCCTAACATCCAGTGATATGATGAGCTGCACTGTAAAACCTAACAGTTATATGTACTAAATAAAAATTAGTTCACTGCACTCAAATATTACCGAACGTTATGTGGACACAATGACTGAAACAGAACTCAAACTGAATGAGTTGTAGAACATTTCTAGTTCCCAGCATGATAATTGGATAATAATTGTATTAAGTGATTAAATAAGTGATAATTGCATTAGTGATGAACACCTGATGATAATGAGCGAACCACTGAAGGAAAGAGAAACACAAGAACTACAACTGACTTCAGCCACAGCTTTAGATGAAATCAACTGAGGACAAAAGAAGACATTATATCTCTGAAGATCTCAGCAGAGGAGGAATAAACTCCACAAACAGCATTACCAGCTTCACACATTACTAACGAAGTCACCATTATGGTGATCAGTGTTTGCTTTAGTTGGGCTATTGACCCTTTCCTTTTTAGCTTAAATTTTTTCTGCCTGCTTTAACTGTGTTTATAAAGCACATTTGTTATGGCAAGAAAAGCCGAGAGAAAATGTGATCAGGTGATGTTGGTTGTTTATTGCTGATGATATAATCATAATCACTGATCTCATTCAGAGTCTAATGCTCTGGTTATAGAGGTATTGTGTTATTATTTTTTTGTATTATTCATAATAGAAGCCATGTGATTCTACAGCACGAGATCCAGGACAGTTGTGGTGATCGAACAACATGCAGGATTTAAAGACATAAAATTAGTGCACAAAAGGTTTTAATCTACAACATTACTTAGACACACACAGACATCAAGAATCAGTGTATGAATCTCAACAATGGTGAAAATCAAAAAAAAAAATTCAGATAAACAGATAAACTCTGAACATAAAACAAGCTACAAAAACAGCAAAAGTAAAAGCAAATATTAAGATTCAAAGAAAATTAGTCACAATTCAGATGCATAATTGATTCATGCCGCAATGCACTGCAGCACAAAGCATTTCAATGATTGTCACCATTGTTGAGATTCATACACTGATTCTTGATGTCTCTGTGTGTCTAAGTAATGCTGTAGATGAAACCCTTTTGAGCACTACATGATTTTAAAATCTTGCATATTATTCAATCACCACAAGAGTGCTGGATCTCATGCTGTAGAATCACGTAGCCACCATTATGAATAATACAAAATTAATAACACAATACCTCTATAACTAGAGCATTAGACTCTGAATGAGATCAGTGATTTAGGCCACTACATGATGATTATATCATCATCAATAAATAGTTAACATCACCTAATCACATTTTCTCTTGGCATTCCTTACCATAACAAATGTGTTTTATAAACACACAGTTAAAGCAGCCAGAGAAAAACTAATGTTAAAGAGTCAAGGGTCAATAGCCCAACTAAAGCAAACACTGATCACCATAATGGTGACTTCAAACGAAACTATTATTTTCATTAAAACAGAAATTACAGAAATAAAGTCAATCTGGTTAGTAATGTGTGAAGCTGGTAATGCTGTTTGTGGAGTTGTTTATTCCTCCTCTGCTGAGATCTTCAGAGACTTAATGTCTTCTTTTATCTTCAGTTGATTTCATCTAAAGCTGTGGCTGAAGTCAGCTGTAGTTCTTGTGTTTCTCTTTCCTTCATCAGGTGTTCATCATTAATGCTCAATCACTTAATTAATCACTTAATTACTTAACTGCAACATATATTAAGAATCATTAAAAAATATTCTTCTATTAGTGAACTCAAATGAAACAAGCTTAAAGTACTCATAACTATTGTTTTTTAAACTTAAATTAATTGAGGTCATAAGTTTCCTCAATTTTAATGAGTTAGCTTAACTTATTGGGTTTGACTTTGTTTGTGCTATTGTGAGCTAGCAGTAACTGCAAGCTCTCTGAGTTCATTTAAAGTTTGTCATTTCAGTTGTTTTACTCAGTATAGTGAAGTTTTATCTGTAAAAGGTATTTGAATGCAGTGTAAAGTTTAATTGTATATGAAATATCCTTGGTTTAGTGGACTCGATTACAATAAGTTCAGAGTACTCATAACTACTGTTTTTTTTTTTTTACTTCAATTAAGTTTGTAAGTTTCCTCAAATGAAATGAGTTAGCTTAACTTGTTGGGTTTTACAGTGTGTTTGACATCAGTGACATGGGTTTAGATAAAGTTTAGACATCTGTCAGTTTTCTGTTGTATCTGTTTATTCGTTTTTTCTTGTTAGTACAGCTATGCACCAAAGAATTAGTTCAGTATTTACATATTACAAAGCAAAAAGTTGACATGTCAGTGTCACAATATTATTCAAATTACTGACAATAGCGAAGTTTTTTTATATGCTTTTTTTATAGCAACCGTCTTCATCAAGACTGGGTGATTTATGAAGTAGGCTAGCTATATGTCGTGTAATATTTGTGGGAGCATGCATTTTGACGAGAAAATGTACAAGTGTCGTACATAATGTGACTATCAGCTTGTAAGCTTGAAGCACAAGCATGAGCCCAGCCCTTCCCATCATGAAATAAAGAAGACTTTTGAATGTTTTGTACATTAATAACCTCACGCATTAATATGTGGCTATGCGATCGCTCATCGTGAAAAACTGCTTTAACGATAAAGTAACTACATTTCTGACGCAGTTCGAGTCCTGTGACAAGTATGACTTTATTGGCATTTTGTTCAACAAACTTTTGCCATTGCAATTAATGAAATCTCTTTTTTTAATACAATAATACCAGCATCATTTAGTGCAAATGTTTAATTGTAATGGACGTATTGAACAGGCTTTCGGAATTGACGAACGGCTCCGTCTGTTTATTTGGCAGTATAAAACTTCAGATCAGGGTTTTTTTTAACTTACTAGAGGTGCAGAACGCCACATGGCAACTTATTGGCATTGCACCAAGCAAAAATAAATCGTAATCATTACAAAGAGTAAAGATAAAGCGTCTAACAAGGTCTACGCGCGTTCATTCGAATGGCTTGTTTTCGCCCACGGCATGAACGGATATGACGTTTTTGTGGGCGTTCCCAGTAATGCCGACCAAGTCTATAGGCTTCAAACAACCCACAGCAACAGTGTAAAAGTAGCCCAATTCCAGACTTGGCAACACTGAACCAAGCGTCGTTAAATGGCTATATAGCAGGTGTGTGACAACTGACAGCGGACGTTTGTGAGGGGATTTTAAAAAGAGAAATGGAGGCAGAAAAGTTGTTTTATGTTTTGTTTTGTTTTGTTTTGAATTAGTTTTTATTGGATTTTGACATGCTTCAAAGCCTGCAACGATGGGAGATGCAAAAAAGCACAAGTGTTTAGATTCAATAATAAGTATTTAATATAGGGGAGTATGATTTTGGCAGCACTGCCGAATTCATACCCCCCCCCCTCCAGTACATCAAGTTAGCTGGGTGAGAGACCCATAAAACTCATTCTGGTGACACATCTTGTCCTGGAGACTACCTGCAAAAAAGCACAAGTGTTTAGATTCAATAATAAGTATTTAATATAGGGGAGTATGATTTTGGCAGCACTGCTGTTTTCATATATGGCATTTTATTGATATGCTCAATGTAAAACTATAAGCACAATGTCTTCAGGACACAGCTTTTCAGTGTCATCAGCATGAAGGCAGAGTAATTTAGGCAGATTTAACAAAACTGCTGAAATTGTTCTGCTCCCAAACAAACACATCCTGTTTCATGATAAGGAATATTACAATAGAGAAAATGTGCAGGCAGTAAAGTTCAATGACTGTAGTAAAAACACAATACAAACGATAAAAGCAAAGCTAGACAGTCCAAGTTGTAAGTACGAGTTTAGTCAAATACATGATCAAAGACAAATACACAAATAAATACATGATCAAAGACCAACAGACAAATTGCTATGTGCTATGTACAGGGAGTCGGAATTCGGACTGACCATAACCAGGTAAATATGTAACCAATGGTTACATATTTAATCGTTAGCAACTATTAGTTAACAGTTTATTTTATATTTGTTACAATATATTTTCACATTTATATAATTACGTCCAAGTCTTTATTTAAGTAGGCTACTTATTTGTATTCAACTCACATCAATTCAGCCCAGCAAGCCTGCGGACAGTGGAAATATGCACTCATCCCAGAGAACCGGCACTTTTTTCACTCCTCCCTTCGCTGCAGATGCTTACTTTCGCCTACATTTCAGGCGAGGCGATTCTCAATACGTATATTTACGTAGCAATGGGCCAGCCCACACTGTCCAGCGGGTCACCGGGAAAACACCCGGTGCTCCAGGTGGCCAGTCCGCCCATGAACAAAAACACAAGAGTCATGATCATCTCTAATTCTGTGCTACATTGGTAGCCTATAAAACTTCTTAATGACTTTTGGACTTTCTCATCTCAAATCATTATTCTGACGAAAGGAGGAAATTTTAAACAGCAGCTGACGTAAGTATGCTAAATATACTTCGGTTTTCTGATATTTAATATGTGCAAGTTTAATTACTGTACATGATTCATCCGTGATTTAGGCTCATTGATTTAGGCTCATTGATTTGATCAAATAAAAGTGTGCCTGCTGCATTTTGAATGTATACGCAAAAGTATGTTGACAAGCATTTTTCTTTTCTTCTTAAATACACCAAAGTACATATTTGCATTCAAAATTCTAGCACGAAAAAACTTAAGTGATCAAATCAAGCTGTTGTTTTAATCAGTTAACCTACTAAGTGATCAAGTGGCAGCTTTCACTTTTGAAGAAAAGGAACTTTCAAATTTAGCTTAAACATATTTCCTTCTAATTAATAAGGGGTTTCATAAATGTATCGTGATCAAACGAGTGGAGAATGGAGTAGCCTAGTTGAAATAGCCTATAAGCTTACATGTGCATTGGTCAAAGACTGTATGGTAGGCCTATTAAAGATTGTTATAGGAAAATAATTTGTTACACTGTAAAATCTAATTAGTTACTTAAAAAAGCATGCAAACTGATTGCGAATAGGAATAGTATGTTGTACTGTTATTTATTTATTTTTTATTTATTTATTGAGTACTTTTACACAACAGACCATTGGCCAAAGTGCTGTACAATATATGTAAACACATAAAAGAGATAATCACAGGCATAAAACACAAATAAAATAACAGCGAAAAACCCTTCAGTTTTAATACACAGACAATTTCTGTACCCCATTAAATGCTAATGAGAGAAGTTGATGTTTAAAAACACTTAGTGTGGGGGCCGATCTCAGAGAAAAGGGTAAATCATTCCAAAGTTCTTGGAAGGCTAGCTGACCTTAAAGGCCGTTTTGGCTCATATTTCTCAGTCAGTTCCACCAAATACAACTGAGCCATACTATGTAATGATTTATAAACAAAAAACAAAATTTAAAATTTGATTCTGTAATGGATCTGTAGCCATTGTAAAGAGCTCAAAACTGGAGTAATATGGTCTCCCTTACGAGCACCTGTCAGCAGCATTTTGGACCAGTTGTAAGCGATTAAGCAATGATTTATTAATACCAACATATAGTGAGTTGCAGTAATCTAACCTTGTAAATATAAAAGCATGAAGGACTTTTTCCAGATCACGCATGGACAAAAAAATGTTTCACTTTCACTAGCAACCTTAAGTGATAAAAACAGGACTTGGCCACAGAATAAACTTGAAATCACTGTCAAAAAGAACTCCTAGATTTCGCACTACTGGCTTACAAAAGACTGCCCAGATCAGCGAAATTATTTGGGACTCCAAACCACACAACTTCAGTTTTGTCTTGATTTAGATTTGCTTGAGCGAATTGTGGCTTCTCAATTATACACTCACCTCACTTTAAACAATCTTTTTGTGCCCCTCCAATCTGGCTTCCACAAACTACATAGCACTGAAACAGCATTTGTTAATTGCTGTTGACTCTTCAATTCTGATTCTTCTCGATCTCAGTGCAGCTTTTGACGCTGTAGATCATACTCTTTTACTGTTTTTGGTGTTACTGACACTGTATTAAACTGGTTCAAGTCTTACTTCTCAGACCGTAGGCAGTTTGTGTCCCTGGTTGGATGCCGGTCCAAAGTTGGTTCAGTGCAATTTGGTGTTCCCCAGGGTTCAGTTTTGAGTCCCTTACATTTTAGCATGTACATTTTTCCGCTTGCGACTGTTGCCTTTCTTGAACATTGTATTTCTGAGATAAAAATATGGATGTCTCAAAATTTTCTGTCTCAACAGTGACAAGACTGAGGTTATGCTCACTGGTTCACCCCACCAAATACGTAAAGCTGCCGCTTTAACCTTAAAGGTTGATGGCTCTGCTATGGAGTTTCAAACAAAATGTAAAAATTTGGGGGTGATATTTGATGCTCATTTAATATTTGATCCTCATGTACAGAATTGCAAGACTGCGTCCCATCTTTCTCCGTTGCTGAAAAACTGATCAATACTTTTGTATTTTAACGTATCGACTATTGTAATGCTCTGCTCGCTGGGGTCTCAAAATCTACCCTAAACAAATTACAATATGTTCAAAACTCAGCTGCCAGAATCCTGACGAGGTCCAGGACAAGTGAGCACATCGCTACTATCTTGCACTGGCTCCCTGTCAGGTTTCACATAGATTTTAAAGTTATCAGGCTTACCTACAAGGCCTTGCATGGTTTAGGGCCACAATATCTGTCTGAACTTTTAACTGTCTACACCCCAAGACAAAATCTCTTCCGATTCTGTTTTTTTTAACTGTTCCTCGTTTACACTCTGGCTTTTTTCTTCTCCTTTCTGGCTCCTAAACTTCCTACTGGGATTAGACATGCTGAATATTTTAGTGTTTTTAGATCTTCACTTAAAATATATTTTTTTAGGCTAGCCTATATGTGATTTTTTTTTTTTTTTAAATGTATGTTATTATTTCGATGTATTTTATTTGTATATTCTTGTAAGGCCCTTTGAGATGCAACTTTTAAAGGCGCTATATAAAATAAAGTTTATTATTATTATTATTATTTAAACAATTTAAAGACAGCCATAATTTAATTCCATGTATACAGTCCAACAAAGACTGTATTTGCTTCTTACTGTTCTTTCATTGTAAACCCAGATAAGTTGAATTTACTTAAAAAAAATTGAGGAAACTGGTTGCCCTAAAAAAAGTAATGTAAACTTTAACTAAAAATGTTTTGTAATATCAATTACTTTTTATGCCCTAAAAACATTTTCCTCATGAAAAAAAAAAGAATCACAACATGCATCAAAATTATATGGTTTGCTTACACTCCTGAGTTCACAATATTGGCAGTATTGAATGTTGTGTGCCAGCTCACCTTACAGGTTGAGCATTACCTGCTGAATAAAATATAAAGTGTTTTTCATACAGTTAGGGTAGTCCAGGTGCAGGGCATAAATCAGTCCGAAAAAAAGGCCTGAGGTTGGTCAGTTCATCCATCACCAAACATCCTTCCAAAATGATCCTCGGGTGGGTTTAGCTGAGGATTTTTTTGACCAACGCAGAGGATTCTCACTGGAGTTTGTCTTTGTCAGCTGCATCCTAACAGAGGAAGAAAAAGATAGACATGTCAGATAATGCTGTTATCAAATACTCAAAGTCATATGCTACGTTCACGCCATGTCGTAATTATCGTAATTCTGAGATGACAACATGTGTCGTTCTACTCGGAGCTGTTCATGTCCTTGGACTGGGAATTATGCGTTTCTATGGCAACACTAGCAACTAGTGTTGACAAAAGTACCGACTACGGTACCAAGTCGGTACTGAAATTTTAAAAATGTGACGAGCATTTTACCAGCATTTCCCTCTAGCATTTTGAGCGCTGTTGAACGGATTCTTAAACTCCTCAGATTGGACATTGTGTCACACGCTCAACATACTGTAAATGATTGACTGCAATGATCAATGCTTCAAAAACATGTTGTAAATAGATGTCTTTGACGCTCTTCACAGAGCGCTCTTAAACAGAGTTTAAGAATCCATTCAACAGCGCTCAAAATGCTAGAGGGAAATACTGGCAACACTACTATCAACAGCTAAATGAATCCGCAGCAGTCAGGTGGTACAGGTAGGAACTCTCAGAAAATTCCCAGTTTACAGGTTGTAATTACGAGTTCTACGAGAACATGAACGCGTTTTACAAGCTGGAATTTCATAATTGTGGTAATTACGACATGGCGTGAATCGTCTCGGTTACGTATGTAACCCTCGTTCCCTGAAGGAGGGAACGGAGACGTACGTCGGACGTCACCGACGAATTGGGATCACTTCTGGGAGCCCCTATCAGCTTCGAGTGTATAGAGAACGGGCCAATGGCCATTGGCGTGCGAGATTTGCATCTCGCGCTCCGCCCCGCATCGCGGGTATAAAGCGGAAGCGGATGCAGCGCACATTTGTTTTTCACTGAGGAGCCGAACTAGTGACTCGGCCGCTGCAGTGATGGTACAGCAACTGTGGCGACGGGACGTACGTCTCCGTTCCCTCCTTCAGGGAACGAGGGTTACATACGTAACCGAGACGTTCCCCTTCAGGAATTGGGATCCCTATGGAAAACGCCACAGTTACTACCACTTCCAGCGCCCAGCGAAAGCCCCTCAGACCCCCGTCTGTTCGGGGCGGGGAACCTACGCAGGGAGAGTCACTGCTGCTGTTCCGCAAGACCCACTCAGCAGAGTATTGGATAACGCTGGGAAAGCGTGCCCCGGGGGGCCGCTGCGGAAGCCACATCCTACCCGTAGGGAGGTATCATGTGGAATATACATGTATGGACTGGCCGTGGGCAGTACAACATACGGAAGTCCCAGGGGTGGCCCCGGCCAATGCAGGCGGGAGACTACACCGCACAGAGACGGCAGAGCGAGCTCTGCCAAGGGAAAGACACGGGCTCGCCGTAGGGAGCCGTACCGTGGAAGAATACACATATGGGACCGCCGTAGGGGTCACAACATATGGATACCCAGCCTAACACAAGTTCCACCAATGCATACGAGTGTTAGACCTGGCGTCGGACGCTCCGCCACGTCTGACTGCCACGGGTTGCGGAGGACTCAACAGGGTTCGCCGTGCTGGGGAACTCAACTGGAGCATATCAGCGCACGTATCCGGTCCATGAGGAGGGGAATGGCGCAGCAAGCCGACACTAGAACGGGCCCTTCGGTGTTACCGGCTATTTGAAGCGAGCACACGGGAAGAAACCGGCTCTACACGGAGGCTATAGAATCTAGCGAACGTGTTAGGTGTCGCCCAGCCCGCAGCTCTACATATATCTGTCAGCGAGGCGCCGTGTGCCAGCGCCCAGGAAGAGGCCACACTCCTAGTGGAGTGGGCCCTCAACCCAAGCGGGCAGGGCACGCCTTGGGTTTCATACGCCAAGGCGATGGCATCCACTATCCAGTGAGCCATCCTCTGCTTGGAGACAGCCTTTCCCTTCTGCTGGCCTCCGTAACAGATGAAGAGCTGTTCTGAGGTCCTGAAGCTTTGCGTTCTGTCCACGTAAGTCCGCAGAGCGCGAACGGGACAGAGAAAAGCCAGGGCTGGGTCTGCCTCCTCCGAAGGCAGCGCTTGCAGGTTCACCACCTGGTCCCGAAAGGGAGTGGTGGGAACCTTGGGCACATATCCGGGCCGGGGTCTCAGGATTACCTGAGAGTTACCCGCCCCGAATTCCAGGCACGATTCGTCGACCGAAAATGCCTGCAGGTCCCCTACCCTCTTGATGGAAGCCAATGCAGTCAGGAGTACTGTCTTCCAGGACAGGATTTTTAACTCTACTGACTGCAAAGGCTCAAAGGGAGCCCTCTGTAATGCGGTTAGCACCAGGGGCAAGTCCCAAGAGGGTATAGAGTGAGGGCGAGGCGGATTTAATCTCCTCGCCCCCCTCAGGAACCTGACGACCAGATCGTGCTTTCCTAGGGACTTACCTTCGACCATGCTGTGATTTGCGGCGATAGCGGCAACATACACTTTGAGGGTGGAGGGAGACAGCCTTCGCTCCAACCCTTCTTGCAGGAAGGAAAGCACAGAGCCGATCGAACATCTTCGGGGGTCTTCTCGACGAGAAGAACACCACTCGACGAACAGGTTCCACTTCAACGCGTAGAGGTGCCTCGTAGAGGGGGCTCTGGCGGAAGTGATGGTGTCTACCACACCCTGTGGTAGGCCACCTAGAACCTCCGCGTCCCGTCCAGGGACCAGACATGGAGTTTCCAGAGGTCCGGACGCGGGTGCCACAGGGTGCCCCGTCTCTGAGTCAGGAGGTCCTTCCTCAGAGGAATGGGCCAAGGAGGTGCTGTCGCGAGGAGCACTAGTTCCGGGAACCAGGTCCGGTTGGGCCAGTATGGCGCAACTAGCAAGACCTGCTCCTCGTCCTCCCTGACCTTGCACAGTGTCTGCGCAAGAAGGCTCACTGGGGGAAACGCATATTTGCGTAGGCCCCGGGGCCAGCTGTGTGCCAGCGCATCCGAGCCGAGGGTCCCCCCGGTCAGGGAATAGAACAACTGGCAGTGAGACGTGTCCGGGGCGGCAAACAGGTCTACCTGTGCGGTCCCGAAGCGACTCCAGATCAGCTGGACCACCTGGGGATGGAGTCTCCACTCTCCTGGGAGCACTTGCTGTCGTGAGAGCTCGTCGGCTGCACGATTGAGCAGGCCCGGGATATGAATGGCACGAAGCGACCTCAGATGCTTCTGACTCCAGAGGAGGAGATGGCGGGCGAGTTGTGACATGCGGCGGGAGCGTAGACCACCCTGTTTGTTGATGTACGCAACGGCCGCAGTGTTGTCCGTACGGACCAGAACGTGCTTGCCTCGTAGCGGCCCTTTGAGGCGGCCCAGCGCAAGACGAACTGCTAACAACTCGAGGCAATTGATATGCCATTGCAGTTGAGGCCCCGTCCACAGACCCGAAACTGCAAGCCCGTTGTACGTGGCCCCCCAGCCGGTGGATGAGGCATCCGTGGAGACCACAGCATGCCTGGACACTTGTTCTAGGGGAACTCCTGCCCGTAGGAACGAAGGGTCCAACCACGGACTGAAGGTTTGGCGACACTTCGGTGTTACTGAGACACGGAATGAGCCGCTCTGCCACGCCCATCTCGGGACTCGGTCGTGTAGCCAGTGTTGAAGCGGCCTCATATGAAGCAATCCGAGCGGCGTCACTGCGGCTGCGGATGCCATATGCCCCAGGAGCCTCTGAAAATGTTTCAGTGGTACCGCTGTCCTGCATTTGAACGAATTCAAGCCGTTCAACACCGACTGGACGCGCTGCTCTGTGAGTCGCGCTGTCAGATTGACCGAGTCCAACTCCATACCGAGAAAAGAGATCCTCTGCACGGGGCAGAGTTTGCTCTTTTCCCAGTTGACCTGAAGTCCCAACAGGCTGAGGTGACTGAGCACCATGTCCCTGTGTTCGCACAACTGTGCCTTCGACTGAGCCAGAATCAGCCAGTCGTCGAGGTAGTTGAGAATGCGAACACCACGCTCTCTCATGGGAGCAATGGCCGCCTCCGCGACCTTCGTGAAGACGCGGGGCGACAGGGACAGCCCGAAGGGTAGGACTCTGTACTGATATGCCCGTCCCTCGAACGCAAAGCGTAGGAACGGTCTGTGTCGGGGGAGAATCGAGACATGAAAGTACGCGTCCTTCAGGTCGATCGCTGCAAACCAATCTTGGGGACGGATGCACCTGAAGATGCGTTTCTGCGTTAGCATTCTGAACGGCAGCCTGTGAAGGGACCGATTCAAGAACCGCAGGTCCAAGATTGGCCGTAACCCGCCGCCTTTCTTGGGTACAATGAAGTACGGGCTGTAGAAGCCTGTCTTCATATCGGCTGGAGGGACCGGCTCTATCGCGTCCTTCGCCAGTAGGACTGCGATCTCCGCCCGTAGCACAGGGGGCGTCCTCCTTCGACACGGAGGTGAAGTGAACGCCCCTGAACTTGGGGGGCCGCCGAGCGAACTGAATCGCATAGCCGAGTCTGATAGTACGGATGAGCCAGCGGGACGGGCTGGGGAGCGCTAACCAGGCTCCCAGCGACCGAACCAGCGGGACCAACGGCACCACAGACGTACCCGCAGCGGGGCAGCGCAGCGGAGTGCAGGGACCCGACTCGGACGGCATCGCGGCCCGAAGTGGGGTCTGAGTGCGCAATGCAACACTTACCTGCTTCCGCTGAGGGGGTGCACGAGTGTGCGGAGGCCTCTTGTGTGCGTCCTGGACACAGCCAGCACCCCCTGCTGGCGATAAGAGAGGCACCGGAGGGTGACAAGGCATGGGAGCGTCGTACACCGCCAAGCGCGCTCTCTTGGCACCCAGAGATTTTAGAAACAGCTCTTTTTTTGAAGTTTTGGGTACCACTGGCCCGAAGGCCAGTGGCGGAACAGAAACCAAACAAGAACATAAAATTCTCTCCCGGCCCTCCAGCGGGAGAAGGAGCGGTGCTGTCACCACCTCCTGAAGAGCTGTCTCCTCCATCTCTGGGTGGCCCGTCTCAGGGTCTCTTACGACGACGCTTGCCACCTGGCTTGGCAGCGGCCTGAGCGGGCTGGACGGCCTTCCCGCGGCCGGCTCCACGCCGTTGCCCTGGTGGAGGCTGCTGCTGGGCTGGGGCGGGAGCGGGGGCGGCGGCGGGCGGCCGCCCTCGGCGACGAGCAGGCGGAGGAGCTGCGGCCGGCGGCTGGGCAGCAGCTGACCGCCGGGGCAGGATGTGTTTGATGGCCTCCGTCTGCTTCTGGACAGTCGAGAACTGCTGGGCAAAGCTCTCGACCGCGTCGCCGAACAGCCCAACCTGGGAAATGGGGGAGTCCAGGAACCGATACTTATCAGTCTCCCTCATATCGGCCAGGTTGAGCCAGAGATGTCGCTCCTGGACCACAAGAGTGGACATCGCCTGACCAATGGAACGGGCGGTGACTTTCGTCGCCCGGAGGGCGAGGTCCGTCGCCGTCCGGAGCTCCCGGAGGAGCTCTGGGTCAGGTCTACCCTCGTGCATGTCCATGAGTGCCTGGGCCTGGTGCACCTGGAGCAACGCCATGGCATGCAAGGCGGACGCAGCCTGTCCACAAGCCTTGTAAGCCTTCCCAGTTAGACTGGAGGAGAACTTACAGGCCTTGGATGGGTGGCGTGGGTCTCCGCGCCAGGTGGAAGCGGACGCCGGACACAGTTGCATCGCGACCGCCCGTTCCACCGGCGGGATCCCCACGTACCCCTTGGCTGGCCCGCCGTCGAGAGTAGTGAGGAGGGAGGAGCTACTCGGCCGGTTTCTGGCAGAAAAAGGTGCCGTCCACGACCTCGTGAGCTCCTCATGCACTTCCGGGAAGAAGGGCACCGGGGCGGGACGCTGAGAACCAGCGCGAGCCGCCCCGAGAAACCAATCATCCAGCCTAGAAGGCTCGGGACACGGTGGAGGGTTCCACACGAGCCCGACCTTTTCGGCGGCCCGGGAAAGCATAGCCGTCAGCTCGGGGTCCGTCTCGGACAACGCCACTCTCCCAGAGGGAGGCAACGCAGCCGGGTCTTCATCCCCCGAGGACTGAAACTCCCCCTCCGATGCAGCGATCGACATCCTATCCTCTGCTGGAGCTCCAAAGGTCACCGTTGGAC
Source organism: Coreius guichenoti (assembly GCA_039654105.1). Classification (NCBI taxonomy): domain Eukaryota; kingdom Metazoa; phylum Chordata; class Actinopteri; order Cypriniformes; family Gobionidae; genus Coreius; species Coreius guichenoti. The sequence goes on from CM077168.1 coordinate 51,811,642, forward strand.
CACCTCAAGAGGGGCCAGCGACTTCCTCCGAAAGCTCAACCGGCTGCGGCACTACAGAGGGTTTAGGGGCCCACGGAGGCTGGCTCGGCGGGTGTGCCCTAAACGTGATCCTCAGGTCACCCTGGCTATTCGCCGAAGTAGGTCTATCCTGCTGGGCAGGGATAGCACTAGATCGGGGCATAGGTAAGGGGACTCCACCCTCCCGAAGGTAGGCGAGTCTCGACCTTAGCGCCGAGATAGTCATGTTCCCGCAATGGGAACACGAACTATCCACAAACGCTGCCTCGGCATGTTGAATACCCAGACATGTCAGGCAGCGATTGTGACCGTCAGCTGGTGACAGGGAACGACCGCATCCAGAAACGCACGGGTGGAATGACATCTTGAAAAAGACGCAATTTCACACCCGTGTTGCTCTTTTAGAAGAAGCTCTTAACGTGCCGAAGCACCCAGGAACAACCGCGGCAAACACAGGGGATAGTGCAGCCTGTGTTTGCACTCACCGTGGAACGCCCCCACCGAACCAACCGGGATGCTGTAAAAACAGCAGTTTGTTTCACCGATTTCGGTGAGCTCGCGGTTGTCACTGCACGTGCCTTCTCCCCAGCACAAAAGCCTCTTCTCTTGCTCTCTCTCTCTCTCTCTGCTGACGCAGGAACAGTCTTCCATGAAGCTTGTTTGGCTCCGAAGTGAATGACAAATGTGCGCTGCATCCGCTTCCGCTTTATACCCGCGATGCGGGGCGGAGCGCGAGATGCAAATCTCGCACGCCAATGGCCATTGGCCCGTTCTCTATACACTCGAAGCTGATAGGGGCTCCCAGAAGTGATCCCAATTCGTCGGTGACGTCCGACGTACGTCGAACGTGACCGACTGAAGGGGAACCTCCTATACATACCTGGTTTACTGTAGAAAGAGCTGGCCATTGAAGAACCATCTGGCTGATGTCAGGCTTGTCATTGGCAACTTTTCTGAGGAGCAAACATTAAATAATGGCACCTGACTTTATGGTTTACATGTAATTGTGCACTGTGCAGTATGCAGATGAATAAAATAATCAGCCTCAGAACATGTCTCACCCACATGACATACTGCTGATCAGGGGCCATATTCACAAAACATCTTAAGGCTAAAAGTAGCTCCTAACTTGCTGATTTAGGAGAAACTTTTAAAAATAATGGGCGTGTCAGTCCTAATTTTAGGATTCCTAAATTTTTGCTCTAAGAGTATTTCACAAAGCATTTTAGCACTAAAACTAGCTCCTAAATCTGTGAAACGTTAGGAGTAGTCAAGAGGACTCCTAAGTCACTAAGACCAAATCACTAAACAATCCTAATGGATGTTGCCGCAATCCGCCTCAGCAATCCGCCCAAAGACACTGTACACCATTGAGGAAGTAGGCGATAGAGCCTTGTGTGCTGAACCTTTTCTTCATAAATGCAATACATATTTTGATTTAGAGATTTTAATCTACGATAAAATGCCAAAAATACATCTTTAATAAATAATGTCTGATTACCTGTGGCAGTTGTTTTCAAGAGTTCACACTTATGTATCGCCGACCAAGAGTGAGGTGGCGGAGTGGCGGAGGGATGCAGAAAACTGTCGAGGTAACTAGGTGAGTCGGCTCTCGGCTGTGTATATATACCTCCTCTCGCGCTGATTAGATAGACCATTTCAACGTGCTCCTCATGAACTTTGTTCATAGAACAATTTTCACTTTAATTCTGCAATCTCTCGAGATGCAGACATGTGAGAGGCTGACAATTAGCTGAACATATACTAGTTTAATTAGTGACACAATTAGCCTACTTTTTAAAATCTTTATTTGAATATGGCAACATGAAACCTCGTTGTAATATTTCTATAATTAAAAGCACGGACAGAGACTCCTCCCCTATCAGCCAATCACTGTGTCCATAGTTAGTAGGCGTGATGACATCATCCATAGCAACGAGGTCAACCCGCCCTTACTCCTAGCTTAAGACTTCTCTCTGTTCCTTAGTAAAAGTTGCTCTCAGCAGATTTGTGAATAGATTTTAAGAGAAAACTCTTCTAAGAACTTTTACTGCCATTTAGGAGAACTCTTAGTGGTAAGATAAAATGTTGTTTTTGGGGCCCGATTTACTAAACAGGGCAAATTAGCGTGAGAACACAATTACAAAAAAGCGCCGATTGACGAGCGCAAACCTCTGTAAGTCACCTTGCATGGTTAATTTAAATACTCTCCTCCCATAAATTTTGCGTCTGAAAGAAAAACTCCTAGAAATGCATATGCAATAAGGTCAGCTGCAAAAATAACCCTGCCCTAACCCTAGCCTTTTCAGCGCTATTTTTTTCACTGCATGTCTTTAGTAAATCCTGACACTAGTCAGTTAGTCAACGCCAAAAGAGGGTTTGAGCTGGTGCAGGCTGTTAGTAAATCTGATCCTTAGTGTGAAGGTAGGATAAGTGTACCTATTGTGCATATAAATGTACATACATTCCGGATGTAAACAAGGAAATTGTTCTGTTGTATAACTTCCATGTTTGAGCTTATAATGTTTAAATAGCTGTGCTCTCTTTTCACAGTTATGAGGGCAATACTTACACTTCCAAAGCATCTCTTCCTTTTACCTGCAACACAAAACATGATATTCTACCTTTATCTGAGCCTAGATAAAACAGGAGTACATCCATCCATTTTTGTATTCAAACCATTGATTAACTTTAACTTACTCTTTCAATCAATAGCCATGTCGAAATAAAACGTGGTCGTTAAATTGTGGCACTCGCCATATTCGCGCCGCCATCCTTTCTGTCCTCTCTCTGGCCACGGTGTTCGGCGCCGGCCGCAGGTTCAAACATTTTTCCTCTTTTTGATGATTTCATGACAGATTTTAGAATATGCTTTTATACTGGTTGTTGGACTGAAAAATATTTGCAGTTTCAAAATTTCTATAATCCTTTATTTTATTAATTTCTAATCTATTCATTAGGAAGGTTATCAGCTGAAGCAATCAAGACTTTCCATGGATGGATCATGACAAATGGGAAACAAAGCATGTAAGTTTTAAATCTCTATAACAATAAAGAATTCCCTATGAATCTTTGATATCACTATTTGTTTGATAATTTATCAATATTTAAAAAATGTATTAAAAAAACGAAACGTAAAATGTATTGGTCAAAAATTACTGAAGAGCACCAGAGGGTTAACTGATTATTTTTGAACAGGTTTAATGCAAATTGAAAATTATGCCAAATTTAATTTATGTCATGAATATATATTTACACTTACAGGGCCTCAAATATGAACATGTGAATGATTTAGTTAGAAATATATTCATGTCATGTTTCATAAATCAAGTCTTTCATTAGTCATTAGGATAGGCCACTTTTATGCTGGGTGTTGGGCTAAAGACATATTTTCTGTTCTGACATTTCTATAATCCTCTATTTTATTCTATTCATTAGATGTTCACAAACTTAACCTATCAAGACTTTTCCTGACTGAAAACATGAAAAATGGGCTCCAGTGCATGTAAGTAGGTTTAAATCCACTTTTTAACATTAAGGTAATAATTTAATATTTTCCCTATGAACCTTTAATATGACTTTTTATATGATAATTTATAAATTCTTTAGATTAGCTGATTATTTTTCTTATTTAGCACAAGAGGACCAGGTGCCCTTGCTACAGGATGACGAAGGTGAGAATATGAACATCTGTTGCTACCAGGCCTATTGTGAAACAACCCATTCTCACTCCCAAGGCGTCAAAATCTGAAGCATGTTCAAGTGCCTTCCGCGTCACAATGAAGACGCTAAAGGTACCCCTAGGCGTCACTATATCGACACACAGGGGTACTCCATTGATTTCAGTTGTTTGCCCAATGCGTCAAGACGCATTTAATTCTTTGCATTTGTAAAAGCAGACATGATTTTATGAGTATTAATAGGCTACTTTTATATTTTGGAGCAACTAAGTCCACTCCTACCCTAAACCTACTGACTTCTAAAACAATATAAACACGTAACAAGCAAATAAAGTACAATCACAGGTATTTATTGCAAAAACTGACCAAAAACAGTATAAAAGTATTAACTCATGTTGCATTCCAAGTCTTTTGAAGTCATACGATATCTTCATGTAAAGAACAGAGTTGATCTTAATGTTTTAATCGCTGAAATGATGATCCCGCCGCTCTGTGAACGCACACACTCAGTCATATCTCATTCAAATGATACACCTGACGCAGTCGGTCACAAGACACACGAGAGCCAATGACATTTTACAATCAAAGCTGACGTAATGACACAATTGGTCATGAGACATACGAGAGCCAATGACATGTCACTATGAAATCTGATGTAATGTTTCTTCGGGCGGCAATTTTTGACATTTGAATGTGTGCATGATCTTCGGCGGATGGACATGCTGATCGCTTTTAGGGATTTTCTTCACACAAATCAATCGTTTGGCCTCAGAACACTTGGAATATTTGTACTTTTTGAATAAATTGTGCGTGCAGTCGTATCTGCCTGTTATATTCTGTGTTTTATATCATATAATACGCAAATGGGTAGGTTTAGGGTAGAGGTCGACCGATTCATCGGTTTTGCCGATTAATCGGCACCGATAGCTTATTGGTGGAACAATCGGTTATCGGCAAAAATCCATACCGATAGTTTTTCCGGGTTGCATCCGTTGCTGGAGCTGCTGAGAAGGATGCGGTGTACACAGTACGAGAGCGTTGAGAAGGGTCTGCTGGCATTATATAGCACGAGAGCGGCCTCTAGAGGCGAAATAAAAACTCACTGTCGTTGTTTATATTGACACGTGAGGCTGCGCGCGGCACAGAGTGCTGACACATCAGATGCGCAGACAGTGAAACGGTATGCATACAGAACACTTTAGTACATGTTGCCAAATCATAATAAAGTAATTAATTTGTTGACTAGATGCTGCATTAGCAGGTAAAGAACAGCAGTATGTATGTACTTTGTTGTCGAGGCTGAGAGGACGCTAACATTAGCAGTACCTCAAGCAGTTAAAACAATGTAACAACTAGTGAGAAAGCAAACTGTATCGTCATGCAGCCGACAGAAATATAAACAAATCAGAAACGCATTAGATTGCAATACATATTTTATTATTTCGATTAGATAATCGTCAAGTGTTCTAAAAAAGCATTGGATTTATACGAAATGGTAACACTTTACAATAAAATTCCATTTGTAACATTAACTAAGGTTAATAAATGCTGTAGAAGTATTGTATACATTTTTAAAATTAGTTTTTTTTTTTTTTTGATCTGTTAAACTTAGTTAATGCACTATGAACTAACATGAATGATCAAGGTACAATTGTATTGCTCAAATATTAATACATGCTGTAAAATTTATATTGCATAATGCATATCGTTCATGTAAGCTAGCTAATACATCCATGTTAACAAATGGGACTTGCAAAGTGTTACCTATAAAATTTACATGTTTCTAGGTTATAGCTAAAGAAACATTTATTTATAATATTATTTTAATGTTTAAGTTATTTTCTGTAGAATTAGTTCTGTTAGAACTTCTCATTTTAATATATTCATATTTACATATGTATTTCATTTAGCACATTTTCATGGTTTCAGCACTGTTTTACTTAGTGGTATGGTTTTATTTATTTATTTATTTTTTATCCAGTATCCATTTTTAAAAACTATCGGTTGATTAATCGGTTATCGGCAAATGCGGTCCAACCTAGTTATCGGTATCGGTAAAATCCACTATCGGTCGACCTCTAGTTTAGGGATTGGATGGGGTTGGGTTACATGTTCAAATGTGTCTAAATAACGTAAATAAAATAAATAATAAATAAAAGTATGCTGGCTGATTAAATTGAGAATCACACTCCAACATGTCATAATGGCAAAATCATAACCCAATATATAATTTCTCCATGACGATAACATTCCCATGCCCAACGCGTCTGTGTATGACGCCAAAGGTTTCTCATTGAAATCAATGGAGCACCTGCGCGTCGAAAAATTACACCTAGGGGTACCTTTAGCGTCTTCATTGTGACGCGGAAGGCACTTGACCATGCTTCAGATTTCGACGCCTTGGGAGTGAGAACGGGTTGCGTGAAATGGTGCATTTTATTAAGATTTATATCATTTTATTTACTAACGTTAACAAAAATGAACAAATGTATTGCTCATTGTTAGTTCATATTAGTTAATACTAGGGCTGTCAATAGATTAAAATTTTTCATCACAATTAATCACACACTTATCGTGAAATTAAGCATGCGTCATTTATCTCATTAAACACATTAATTTTGTCATAATTTGCTATATCCAAAGTAAACACAAAACTGTATCTTTTTTGCAAGCTTCAAGGATCATTGGAGACTCCAAAAGGACACCAATATAATATAACAATATAACAATAATTCTATTATGTAATAAATGTATACACACCTAAGCACCCATGAAAAAAAACATTACAGAAAAAACTTTACAGAATTCACAGTGTATAGTATATGTACAGAGCAACAACAACAAGCTTGTTTTCATTTTAGACGTCAAGCTGTGATACCGAACAGGACCACACGGAGACGTCAGAAAAACTCCTAAATCAACCGTTTTGCATAAACCTACGATTACAAACACAACACTGTACACGACAAATCAAACATTATCCTTCCCGAGTGTGTGTGGAAACAACGCAAATGTACTGAAATGTGTCTGTACATGAATGCAGCGTGCGATCAGTGATCGAGAGCGCGCACACACACGGTTTGTTCTTTGTGCATCAATATAACAGACTCTCACGTGCTTACTCCCATACGTCACCAGAAACGCTCTTCAGAAACAATCACAGAATACGACAGAGCTCATGTTTTAAAGCAAATCACACTGGAATGAACAATTCACTAAAAACGCAATGTGAGTCTCTATTCTCTCTGATGTCTCTGATGTGATCAGGCTGGCCTTCTTTACATTAGCGCTGTTTTGGACTGTTTGAATGAATTCGATTACTGGATCACTGAAAACTTTCCCAGAGTTTAACGGCTGTAAATGGCCTGTTCACAAACAGAGAAGCAGAATCGGGTTAAAGAGTTAGAATGGATATTTCCTCCTACCAGGGTTACAGGTGCTTGTAGATGCTCGGTGTGATTGTGATAAACTCCCGACTTCTAACATCATCTAACTGCGTGACGAAAATTATGTTAATGGCGCAGCTTCACGTACTTCTGTAATTTATTTTCGTTAATTGTGTTAAATTATTTGAATGCGTTAAGGACTTTAAATTAATCGCATGCGTTAACGTTGACAGCACTAGTTAGTACATTAACTGTCAATAAATGAGACCTTATTGTAAAGTGTTACCAATTTTTATTTTTGTTTAATAGCACTGTGAAATTATCTTAAAATAAAAATAAATAAAAGAGCCATCCGGAAATATACCTTTTTTACGCTATTTGAGCATAAGACACAACATTTATGGAACATTTCATGTCAGACGTTGTTGTGAACTGCAAAGTATAAAATATGAAAATGTATTTAAAATATATTTGAATTTATTTGAATTTAATGGAACATTTCACTCTTTCAGGAATTCAGCCTGTTTTTGAGGAACTTAAACTTGTTCTGATTGGAAGTCAAGGTGCTGGAAAAAACACTATTGGTAATGCCATCCTTAGGGAGAAAATCTTCACATTGTGGACATCTTATAAAAGCAACTATGTCAAGGAGACTCGTACAGTATCAGGAGCACAGATTATTTTGGCTCGCACGCCAGGCTGGAAAGGAGACTTGAGTAGATCAGAGAAAACCAAAAAGGAAATTGTTCACTGTGTGCAGTCCTTATACAATACTGGCCCTCACGCAGTCCTCTTGGCTCTTAAAGTGAACTCGATGCGGTCAAAGTCGACCATCCGCACCCTAGAGAGTCTTCTTACTGATAAGCTATGGGATCATACAATAGTGCTGTTCACCAATGGAGAAAAACTTGGTCATTATACCATTGAGGATCATATCAGATTTAATCAGCTTCAACCTTTAATTGACAAATGTGGACAAAGATATTTCGTGGTTCAAAAAAAAGACAGCAACCAGATTACTGACACAATTCAAGAGCTCATTGCCAAGAAGAATTCAGCAAGTTGTTTTAAACTTTCTGCTCTGAAAGAGGTTGATACTAATACATTACTGTCAGACCTGATATGTCTTGTCGCAAGGATCAAATCTAAAATTGCTTCCATCTCAGCCTTCAAGGAAAAATTACGCATAAATCCAAAAACACGAAATAATATCTCTCTTACAAAGCTACTCAAATCAAAAGATGATGAGATAAGGAGGCTGAATAACATTGTTCAAGAAAATGAGAGGGAGATAGCGAGGCTACGACACTCAAGGACTCAAGATGGACCAGACCTGTCTGCCCTATACAGAAGAATTGCAGAACTGGAACATCAACTCGATATGAAGTGCAAAGAGGTAGACGAAACAAAAAAACTGATACAAAGATGGAAACCAAAAGCTATAGAATGGAGAACACACGAGGATCAACATGCAACTGTACATGCAGACATCTGTTGTCGACTCGGTCAAGATGTTAAACAAGTGTCCATGGGAAGCTACACCCAAATTCCATTACTTGAACGTCCTTCAAATAGTAAGTAGTTCAAATATCTTTTGATAATAGCAATAATTACACAGGATCTTATTCATACAGGAATGGTTGTGTGCAGAAAGCCTGTTCACACTGACAGCCTCGGGACGCCCTTATATTGATGGGCTGCATAACTGGTCATAGCTTTTGAAAAACTGTTAAAAAAAAATTATAGAGCACAACAGTGACAACCTACTTTTGTATCGGTTTTGGGTTCAGAAGTATTTTCCCTTTCCCCTTCATTTCCTTCATAGAGATTTCAAAGCATTCTTCAGTAAAGAGTGCTGAGCCATGAGCCGAACCACCCAGGTCCAATAATCAATCGCAACATTACACACTTGCAATCATTTCACAATAAAAAAAGACAAAGGTACAAAAATGCATACATAGGCCCAGATTTACGGGGGAACGGGGGAAAATTAGCATGAGAGTGCAATCCCATAAAAGCGCTGATGGGAGTGGAAAGAGAACAGACGCAGCCGGATGATTTCCATAATGACCAACACAATCTACCAAGAGCAGCGCAAAAATCTGGTTTAAAGAGGACATATTATGCCCCTTTTTACAAGATGTAAAATAAGTCTTTGATGTCCCCAGAGTGTGTATGTTAAGGTTTTAGCTCAAAATACCCCACAAATCAAGCCTGTTAAAATTTTTATGGGTGAGCAACACACAGTTTTTGTGTATGTCCCTTTAAATACAAATGAGCTGCTGCTCCCTGCCTGTTCTTTCAAGAAGAGGGCGGAGCTTCAATAGTTTGTGCAACAGAACATGTCAGAAACTAACGGTGTTCAGTTCGAACCGCCTCAGACAATAATGCAAATAAATGGTGCATGGAGATAGAACAGGTATAGTTTAGTTTAATTCCGGTTTTAACTTATGTTGCCATCTTGCTTTTATCCACTATTAGTACAAGCCTGTTGTAGCGGACCCTGTCCGAATGATGCCCAAAACTTTACTGATGAATTTTATGAAGTTTATTGTTCATCACACAAAAGATGAAGCGTCTGTTTTCACTCCAGAAAATCACTGTAAGAGCTGAATAAAACACAGTACAAGAAGTGCGCATTAAAGTTTTATCCATAAACACTCTCCCTTGCATTATCATCAGCATACACAGCGAATTACACAAAAACTTCTAGGTTACGTATGGTAACCCTCGTTCCCTGAAGGAGGGAACAGAGACGTACGTCAGAGATGATCCAACGAAATGGGATCACTTCTGGTGAGACCAATCCTCTTTGAGTGTAACTAAACGAGCCAATGAACATTAGCATGCAGTCTTTGCATCCCGCAACCCCGCCCGCACAGGTGGGCATAAATACGGAAGCGGGTGCCCGCATCAGATTGCTTTTCGCTGAGGAGCTGAGTTGGTGACCTGGTCGCACGAAGGTACAGCAGGTATGGCGAAGGGACGTACGTCTCCATTCCCTCCTTCAGGGAACGAGGGTTACCATACGTAACCGAGACGTTCCCTTTCAGTCGGTCACTCTCGACGTACGTCAGAGATGATCCGACGGAATGGGATCCCTAACCAAACGCCATGCTGCTGGCCCCTTCCAGCGCCCTGCATAAGCTTCCTAAAACCCCCGTACCTCTGGGGCGGAGATGCTTATGCAAGGAGAGTCATCACTGCCGTTCCGCATGACCCACTCATTGAATATTGGATAACGCTAGGAAAGCGTGCCCGTCTCAGGAAAGGGAACGCTGCGGAAGCCACATCCTTCCATGGGAAGGTGATATGGAAGTTACACATATGGACTAGCCAAGCAGGGTAGTACAACATATGGCAGTCTCTAAGGTGGTTCCAGCCTAGTTCTAGGGGGGAAAGAACACCATCAGAGACAACAGAGCGAGCTCTGTCAAGGGAAAGACACGGGCTAGCCGAGTAGGGTAGCTGTACCGTGGAAGAATACACATATGGGGTCGCCGCAGGAACCACTACATATGGACACCCAGCCTAACACAGATTCCACCACGCATACGAGTGTAGGCCTGACATCAGAGGCTCCGCAACGTCTGACTGCCGAGGGTGACGGAGGAACTCAACAGGGTTAGCCATTTCTGGGGAACTCTACTGGAGTCAAAGACACACGTATCTGGCCCAGCGGGCGGGAGTGGCGTTGCAGGTCAACACTTAGAACGGGTCCTTCGCGCTACTGGCCACTGGGGGCGAGTACATGGGAAGATACCGGCTCTACATGGAGGCTATAGAATCTAGCGAACGTGTTAGGTGTCACCCAGCCCGCAGCTCTACATCTGTTAGCGAGGCGCCTTGAGCCAGCACCCAGGAGGAAGCAACAGGCAAGGCACGTCTTGGGACTGATACGCCAAGACAATAGCATCCACTATCCAGTGGGCTAACCTCTGCTTGGAGACAGCCTTTCCTTCTGCTGGCCTCCATAACAGACGAAGAGCTGCTCTGAGGTCCTGAAGCTTTGCGTTCTGTCCACGTAACACCGCAAAGCGCAGACGGGACAGAGCAAAGCTAGGGCTGGCCTCCTCCGAAGGCAGCGCTTGCAGGTTCACTACCTGGTCCCTGAAGGGAGTGGTAGGAACCTTGGGCACGTATCCAGGCCGGGGTCTCAGGACGATGTGAGAGTTGGCCGGCCCGAATTCTAGGCACGATTTGTCAACCCGAAGAAGCTTGCAGGTCCCCTATCCTCTTGATGGAGGCCAATGCTGTCAGGAGTACTGTCTTCATTGTACTGTCTTGATTTTTAACTCCACTGACTGCAAAGACTCAAAGGGAGGTCTCTGCAGTGCTGTGAGCACCAGAGACAGGTCCCAAGAGGGTAACGTGTTAGGACGAGGAGGATTTAACCTCCTCGCACCTCTGAGGAACCTGACGATTAGGTCGTGCTTCCCTAAAGACTCACCTTCGACTGCATCATGATATGCCGCGATTGCTCCAACGTACACTTTAAGGGTGGAGGGAGACACCCTTCGCTTCAACCCACTTTGCAGGAAGGAATGCACGACTCCAACCAAACAATTTCGGGGGTCTTCCCACCACTTCAACGCATAGAGGCGCCTCATAGAGGGGGCTCTAGCAGAAGTGATAGTCTACCACAGCCTGTGGTAGGCCACCTAGAACCTCCACGTCCCATCCAGGGACCAGACATGGAGTTTCCAGAGGTCTGGATGCGGGTGCCATAGAGTGCCCCGTCTCTGAGAAAGCAGGTCCTTCCTCAGAGGAATGGGCCAGGGAGGGACTGTCGCGAGGAGGGAGAGTTCGGGGGAACCAGGTCCGGTTGGACCAGTACGCCGCAACTAACAAGACCGGCTCCTCGTCCTCCCTGACTTTGCACAGAGTCTGTGCAAAAAGGCTCACTGGGGGAAACGCATATTTGCCAGCTGTGTGCCAGTGCATGCAGCAGGAGCGTAGACCACCTTGTCAGTTGATGTACGCAACGGTCGCAGTGCTGTCCGTACGGACCAGTATGTGCTTGCCATGTAGCGGCCCCTTGAGGCGGCCCAGCGCAAGACGTACTGCAAGCAACTCGAGGCAGTTGATGTGCCAATGCAGTTGAGGTCCCGTCCACAGACCCGAGACCGCATGCCCATTGTACGTGGCCCCCCAGCCGGTGGACGAGGCATCCGTGAACACCACAGCATGCCTGGACACTTGTTCTAGGGAAACTCCTGCCCGTAGAAATGAAGGGTCCGACCACGGGCTGAAGGTTTGGCGACAGTATGGAGTAACAGGAACCCGGTACGTGCCGCTCTGCCATGCCCATCTCGGGACTCGGCCGTGAAGCCAGTGTTGAAGCGGCCTCATATGGAGCAATCCGAGCGGCGTTACTGCAGCTGCGGATGCCATATGCCCCAGGAGCCTCTGAAATAATTTCAGTTGGCATCGCCGTCCTGCCATTGAACGAATTCAAGCAGTTCAACACTCACCAGACGCGCTCCTCCGTGAGGCGCGCAGTCTGGTTGACCAAATCCAACTCCATACCGAGATAAGAGATCTGCGTGGGGCAGAGTTTGCTCTTGTTCCAGTTGGCCAGAAGTCCCAACAGGCTGAGGTGACTGAGCACCATGTCCCTGTGTTCGCACAACTGATCCCGAGACTGAGTCAGTATGAGCCAGTCGTCGAGATAGTTGAGAATGCGAACGCTGCGTTCTCTGAGCGGAACAATGGCTGCCTCCGCGACCTTCGTAAAGACGCGAGGCGACAGGGACAGCCCGAAGGGAAGGACTTTGTACTGATATGCCTGCCCTTCGAACACAAAGCGTAGAAACGGTTGTTTTAAACTTTCTGCTTTGAGCGAGGTTGATACTAATACATTACTGTCAGACTGGATGTGTCTTGTCGCGAGGGTCGAATATAAAATTGCTTCTATCTCAGCCTTCAAGGAAAAGTTATGCATAAATCCGAAATAATAACTCTGTTACAAAGCTACTCAAATCAAAAGATGATAAGATAAAGAGGCTGAATAACATTGTTCAAGAAAAAGAGAGGGAGATAGAGAGGTTACAATCAATATGCTCAAGAACTCAAGATCCTGCCGTCCTACACCAAGAAAATGCAGAACTGAGAGAAATGCTTCGTTTGCAAAACAAAAAGCTAATGGAAAAGGATACTGAGATTAAAAAGCTGACGCTGCGAGAAGATGATCGGAGAACACATGAGGCACATGCAGACTATTGTAATCAACTCGCTCAAGATGTCACAACGGTGAACTCAAGAAGACATAACGAAATACAATTACAAGATTTTTCTTCAGATGGTAAGAATGGAGTTCAAATTAAATTATTGAAAATATGTTTAAGTGCAGTAATCACACAATTAATGCACAAAGGGGAGGTAATGTGGAAATTCATTCATATTAATAGTCGCCACATTGCTTTATTGTTCATTTCTGTGAAATTAAACATGCTTTATTGTATATCAATATTTGTTCAAATTTATTAGTGAATGAAATGCAGTGAATTAATATTTTATTTCAGCTCATCTGATCACATTTCCACAGGCTCAGCTCTACACAACTGGGGTGCCACTCTTCTTAAGATCTTGGAAATGCTGTCTAATGATGAACTGAAGAAATTGAAGTACCTGTCAAGGCAGAATGAAGAATACAGAATACCCATGAGCTTAATAGAGAGAACAGACAGAGTTGATCTAGCAGAACTAATGCTAAAACTGTGGGGTAAACAACAGTCAGTCAAGATAACACGAGACCTCATAAAGGAAATCCCTCGTAATGATGATGACATGATAGAGCTGTTTGCACCTTTCTTGGAGGAAATTGGTGAAACATGGTGATCATGCAGTCATCATTTCTTTCTCAAAGAGGACTGCTCCATTTTTATCATTCTGAATAATGAGACATTTCTTCTGCACATCAGTGAAATCTCACACGTCCTTATTGAAATGAGGCACTGGAATATTATTATCTTCAAGAACCCACAGAACCATGAAATTTGCCTAATAATTATTAGTTCCTACCCAGCAAACATCAGGGAATGTTCTCAGAACGTTCTGGCAAGGTTCCCTCAAAGTTATGAACAAATGTTCTTCCAGAAACGTTAATGGGACATTTGTTCAAAGTTATTGGATGTTTAATAATGTTTTTAAAATGTTAGCACAAAAATATTTATATGTGGTTCATGGAATGTTTTTTTCTGAAATGTTTTAGTTGGACATTTGTCTAACTTTTTTTAAAAGTTACTACTTATTTCAGTATTTTCAATGACCATTCAAAAGTAATGCTCCCGTAATGATAAAATGGAATGTTTTCTTAAAGTCCCCCTGTAGTCAATAATTTTTTTAACTCTCTGATCACCAAAATTACATATTTATTCATGCCTTAAAATAGCTTGAATGTAACTCTACACCCCTGCTTCATTTAGTAGACGCGGTTTCATGAATATGCAAATGAGCCCCGCCTCCACTCACTCACACCAGCTCAGAATAGCTGATCCACTCTGTAAACTTTACTGTAAACGCTGAATGGTATCGCTCTTTACAACGTCGGACACATAACGGTAATTAATATGATTAGCCTTTTGCGTGACTACGTTATCAAACAGCTGTTTTGTGTTGCTAATGTTACACAAACCATGTTCCCGTTTGCCATCTCAGTCTGCCTTAAGTATCAGTCAGCATCCTTAGAAACTCTTTGAACATCATAGACCATCAGTGGAGAAAAGCATATAGTTCATCATAACATCGTAATACATATACATAATTTACCTGCTATATTGCTGAATCTACCCGATTTTTCATATCAACAGAAAAATATACTCGGATAACTTGTGTCTCTGCTTCAGAGAATAGTTAATGATATGCTAAAGCTCCACCCCCCTCGTGACGTGATTGGTTACAAGGTCATATGTGACGTCATGAACACCAGCGATTTCAAACCGCATTTTTGAGGCTGGCTTTGGTTCACTGCAGTTTTAAGGAGAAAATACTCAGCAATGGTGTTGACTTATGAATTTGCACATGGTTTGTCTTAAAGCATATTAAAAACACCACATAGACATATAAACAACATTAAAAACGTCTCAGTTACGTATGTAACCCTCGTTCCCTGAAGGAGGGAACGGAGACGTACGTCGGACGTCACCGACGAATTGGGATCACTTCTGGGAGCCCCTATTAGCTTCGAGTGTATAGAGAACGGGCCAATGGCCATTGGCGTGCGAGATTTGCATCTCGCGCTCCGCCCCGCATCGCGGGTATAAAGCGGAAGCGGATGCAGCGCACATTTGTTTTTCACTGAGGAGCCGAACTAGTGACTCGGCCGCTGCAGTGATGGTACAGCAACTGTGGCGACAGGACGTACGTCTCCGTTCCCTCCTTCAGGGAACGAGGGTTACATACGTAACCGAGACGTTCCCTTTCAGTCGGTCACGTTCGACGTACGTCGGACGTCACCGACGAATTGGGATCCCTATGGAAAACGCCACAGTTACTACCACTTCCAGCGCCCAGCGAAAGCCCCTCAGACCCCCGTCTGTTCGGGGCGGGGAACTTACGCAGGGAGAGTCACTGCTGCTGTTCCGCAAGACCCACTCAGCAGAGTATTGGATAACGCTGGGAAAGCGTGCCCCGGGGGGCCGCTGCGGAAGCCACATCCTACCCGTAGGGAGGTATCATGTGGAATATACATGTATGGACTGGCCGTGGGCAGTACAACATACGGAAGTCCCAGGGATGGCCCCGGCCAATGCAGGCGGGAGACTACACCGCACAGAGACGGCAGAGCGAGCTCTGCCAAGGGAAAGACACGGGCTCGCCGTAGGGAGCCGTACCGTGGAAGAATACACATATGGGACCGCCGTAGGGGTCACAACATATGGATACCCAGCCTAACACAAGTTCCACCAATGCATACGAGTGTTAGACCTGGTGTCGGACGCTCCGCCACGTCTGACTGCCACGGGTTGCGGAGGACTCAACAGGGTTCGCCGTGCTGGGGAACTCGACTGGAGCATATCAGCGCACGTATCCGGTCCATGATGAGGGGAATGGCGCAGCAAGCCGACACTAGAACGGGCCCTTCGGTGTTACTGGCTATTTGAGGCGAGCACACGGGAAGAAACCGGCTCTACACGGAGGCTATAGAATCTAGCGAACGTGTTAGGTGTCGCCCAGCCCGCAGCTCTACATATATCTGTCAGCGAGGCGCCGTGTGCCAGCGCCCAGGAAGAGGCCACACTCCTAGTGGAGTGGGCCCTCAACCCAAGCGGGCAGGGCACGCCTTGGGTTTCATACGCCAAGACGATGGCATCCACTATCCAGTGAGCCATCCTCTGCTTGGAGACAGCCTTTCCCTTCTGCTGGCCTCCGTAACAGATGAAGAGCTGTTCTGAGGTCCTGAAGCTTTGCGTTCTGTCCACGTAAGTCCGCAGAGCGCGAACGGGACAGAGAAAAGCCAGGGCTGGGTCTGCCTCCTCCGAAGGCAGCGCTTGCAGGTTCACCACCTGGTCCCGAAAGGGAGTGGTGGGAACCTTGGGCACATATCCGGGCCGGGGTCTCAGGATTACATGAGAGTTACCCGCCCCGAATTCCAGGCACGATTCGTCGACCGAAAATGCCTGCAGGTCCCCTACCCTCTTGATGGAAGCCAATGCAGTCAGGAGTACTGTCTTCCAGGACAGGATTTTTAACTCTACTGACTGCAAAGGCTCAAAGGGAGCCCTCTGTAATGCGGTTAGCACCAGGGGCAAGTCCCAAGAGGGTATAGAGTGAGGGCGAGGCGGATTTAATCTCCTCGCCCCCCTCAGGAACCTGACGACCAGATCGTGCTTTCCTAGGGACTTACCTTCGACCATGCTGTGATTTGCGGCGATAGCGGCAACATACACTTTGAGGGTGGAGGGAGACAGTTTTCGCTCCAACCCTTCTTGCAGGAAGGAAAGCACAGAGCCGATCGAACATCTTCGGGGGTCTTCTCGACGAGAAGAACACCACTCGACGAACAGGTTCCACTTCAACGCGTAGAGGTGCCTCGTAGAGGGGGCTCTGGCGGAAGTGATGGTGTCTACCACAGCCTGTGGTAGGCCACCTAGAACCTCCGCGTCCCGTCCAGGGACCAGACATGGAGTTTCCAGAGGTCCGGACGCGGGTGCCACAGGGTGCCCCGTCTCTGAGTCAGGAGGTCCTTCCTCAGAGGAATGGGCCAAGGAGGTGCTGTCGCGAGGAGCACTAGTTCCGGGAACCAGGTCCGGTTGGGCCAGTATGGCGCAACTAGCAAGACCTGCTCCTCGTCCTCCCTGACCTTGCACAGTGTCTGCGCAAGAAGGCTCACTGGGGGAAATGCATATTTGCGTAGGCCCCGGGGCCAGCTGTGTGCCAGCGCATCCGAGCCGAGGGTCCCCCCGGTCAGGGAATAGAACAACTGGCAGTGAGACGTGTCCGGGGCGGCAAACAGGTCTACCTGTGCGGTCCCGAAGCGACTCCAGATCAGCTGGACCACCTGGGGATGGAGTCTCCACTCTCCTGGGAGCACTTGCTGTCGTGAGAGCTCGTCGGCTGCACGATTGAGCAGGCCCGGGATATGAATGGCACGAAGCGACCTCATATGCTTCTGACTCCAGAGGAGGAGATGGCGGGCGAGTTGTGACATGCGGCGGGAGCGTAGACCACCCTGTTTGTTGATGTACGCAACGGCCGCAGTGTTGTCCGTACGGACCAGAACGTGCTTGCCTCGTAGCGGCCCTTTGAGGCGGCCCAGCGCAAGACGAACTGCTAACAACTCGAGGCAATTGATATGCCATTGCAGTTGAGGCCCCGTCCACAGACCCGAAACTGCAAGCCCGTTGTACGTGGCCCCCCAGCCGGTGGATGAGGCATCCGTGGAGACCACAGCATGCCTGGACACTTGTTCTAGGGGAACTCCTGCCCGTAGGAACGAAGGGTCCAACCACGGACTGAAGGTTTGGCGACACTTCGGTGTTACTGAGACACGGAATGAGCCGCCCTGCCACGCCCATCTCGGGACTCGGTCGTGTAGCCAGTGTTGAAGCGGCCTCATATGAAGCAATCCGAGCGGCGTCACTGCGGCTGCGGATGCCATATGCCCCAGGAGCCTCTGAAAATGTTTCAGTGGTACCGCTGTCCTGCATTTGAACGAATTCAAGCAGTTCAACACCGACTGGACGCGCTGCTCTGTGAGTCGCGCTGTCAGATTGACCGAGTCCAACTCCATACCGAGAAAAGAGATCCTCTGCACGGGGCAGAGTTTGCTCTTTTCCCAGTTGACCTGAAGTCCCAACAGGCTGAGGTGACTGAGCACCATGTCCCTGTGTTCGCACAACTGTGCCTTCGACTGAGCCAGAATCAGCCAGTCGTCGAGGTAGTTGAGAATGCGAACACCACGCTCTCTCATGGGAGCAATGGCCGCCTCCGCGACCTTCGTGAAGACGCGGGGCGACAGGGACAGCCCGAAGGGTAGGACTCTGTACTGATATGCCCGTCCCTCGAACGCAAAGCGTAGGAACGGTCTGTGTCGGGGGAGAATCGAGACATGAAAGTACGCGTCCTTCAGGTCGATCGCTGCAAACCAATCTTGGGGACGGATGCACCTGAAGATGCGTTTCTGCGTTAGCATTCTGAACGGCAGCCTGTGAAGGGACCGATTCAAGAACCGCAGGTCCAAGATTGGCCGTAACCCGCCGCCTTTCTTGGGTACAATGAAGTACGGGCTGTAGAAGCCTGTCTTCATATCGGCTGGAGGGACCGGCTCTATCGCGTCCTTCGCCAGTAGGACTGCGATCTCCGCCCGTAGCACGGGGGCGTCCTCCTTCGACACGGAGGTGAAGTGAACGCCCCTGAACTTGGGGGGCCGCCGAGCGAACTGAATCGCATAGCCGAGTCTGATAGTACGGATGAGCCAGCGGGATGGGCTGGGGAGTGCTAACCAGGCTCCCAGCGACCGAACCAGCGGGACCAACGGCACCACAGACGTACCCGCAGCGGGGCAGCGCAGCGGAGTGCAGTGACCCGACTCGGACGGCATCGCGGCCCGAAGTGGGGTCTGAGTGCGCAATGCAACACTTACCTGCTTCCGCTGAGGGGGTGCACGAGTGTGCGGAGGCCTCTTGTGTGCGTCCTGGACACAGCCAGCAACCCCTGCTGGCGATAAGAGAGGCACCGGAGGGTGACAAGGCATGGGAGCGTCGTACACCGCCAAGCGCGCTCTCTTGGCACCCAGAGATTTTAGAAACAGCTCTTTTTTTGAAGTTTTGGGTACCACTGGCCCGAAGGCCAGTGGCGGAACAGAAACCAAACAAGAACATAAAATTCTCTCCCGGCCCTCCAGCGGGAGAAGGAGCGGTGCTGTCACCACCTCCTGAAGAGCTGTCTCCTCCATCTCTGGGTGGCCCGTCTCAGGGTCTCTTACGACGACGCTTGCCACCTGGCTTGGCAGCGGCCTGAGCGGGCTGGACGGCCTTCCCGCGGCCGGCTCCACGCCGTTGCCCTGGTGGAGGCTGCTGCTGGGCTGGGGCGGGAGCGGGGGCGGCGCCGGGCGGCCGCCCTCGGCGACGAGCAGGCGGAGGAGCTGCGGCCGGTGGCTGGGCAGCAGCTGACCGCCGGGGCAGGATGTGTTTGATGGCCTCCGTCTGCTTCTGGACAGTCGAGAACTGCTGGGCAAAGCTCTCGACCGCGTCGCCGAACAGCCCAACCTGGGAAATGGGGGAGTCCAGGAACCGATACTTATCAGTCTCCCTCATATCGGCCAGGTTGAGCCAGAGATGTCGCTCCTGGACCACAAGAGTGGACATCGCCTGACCAATGGAACGGGCGGTGACTTTCGTCGCCCGGAGGGCGAGGTCCGTCGCCGTCCGGAGCTCCCGGAGGAGCTCTGGGTCAGGTCTACCCTCGTGCATGTCCATGAGTGCCTGGGCCTGGTGCACCTGGAGCAACGCCATGGCATGCAAGGCGGACGCAGCCTGTCCACAAGCCTTGTAAGCCTTCCCAGTTAGACTGGAGGAGAACTTACAGGCCTTGGATGGGTGGCGTGGGTCTCCGCGCCAGGTGGAAGCGGACGCCGGACACAGTTGCATCGCGACCGCCCGTTCCACCGGCGGGATCCCCACGTACCCCTTGGCTGGCCCGCCGTCGAGAGTAGTGAGGAGGGAGGAGCCACTCGGCCGGTTTCTGGCAGAAAAAGGTGCCGTCCACGACCTCGTGAGCTCCTCATGCACTTCCGGGAAGAAGGGCACCGGGGCGGGACGCTGAGAACCAGCGCGAGCCGCCCCGAGAAACCAATCATCCAGCCTAGAAGGCTCGGGACACGGTGGAGGGTTCCACACGAGCCCGACCTTTTCGGCGGCCCGGGAAAGCATAGCCGTCAGCTCGGGGTCCGTTTTGGACAACGCCACTCTCCCAGAGGGAGGCATCACAGCCGGGTCTTCATCCCCCGAGGACTGAAACTCCCCCTCCGATGCAGCGATCGACATCCTATCCTCTGCTGGAGCTCCAAAGGTCACCGTTGGACCACCTCGAGAGGGGCCAGCGACTTCCTCCGAAAGCTCACCCGGCTGCGGCACTACAGAGGGTTTAGGGGCCCACGGAGGCTGGCTCGGCGGGTGTGCCCTAAACGTGATCCTCAGGTCACCCTGGCTATTCGCCGAAGTAGGTCTATCCTGCTGGGCAGGGATAGCACTAGATCGGGGCATAGGTAAGGGGACTCCACCCTCCCGAAGGTAGGCGAGTCTCGACCTTAGCGCCGAGATAGTCATGTTCCCGCAATGGGAACACGAACTATCCACAAACGCTGCCTCGGCATGTTGAATACCCAGACATGTCAGGCAGCGATTGTGACCGTCAGCTGGTGACAGGGAACGACCGCATCCAGAAACGCACGGGTGGAATGACATCTTGAAAAAGACGCAATTTCACACCCGTGTTGCTCTTTTAGAAGAAGCTCTTAACGTGCTGAAGCACCCAGGAACAACCGCGGCAAACACAGGGGATAGTGCAGCCTGTGTTTGCACTCACCGTGGAACGCCCCCACCGAACCAACCGGGATGCTGTAAAAACAGCAGTTTGTTTCACCGATTTCGGTGAGCTCGCAGTTGTCACTGCACGTGCCTTCTCCCCAGCACAAAAGCCTCTTCTCTCGCTCTCTCTCTCTCTCTTGCTGAACAGCCTTTTGAAGTCTTTCATGAGCTTGTTTGGCTCCGAAGTGAATGACAAATGTGCGCTGCATCCGCTTCCGCTTTATACCCGCAATGCGGGGCGGAGCGCGAGATGCAAATCTCGCACGCCAATGGCCATTGGCCCGTTCTCTATACACTCGAAGCTAATAGGGGCTCCCAGAAGTGATCCCAATTCGTCGGTGACGTCCGACGTACGTCGAACGTGACCGACTGAAAGGGAACATGCTTTTCACCACATGGGGTCTTTAAAATTTGTATAACCATTTACAAAAAACTGGACATTTTGAATGTTCTGGGAACATTCTGAAATAACGTTTTTATCACTTAATGAGAATGTTAGCAAAACATTCTTAGAATATAATTTTGTTACCTGGGTATATCTCTAGATCTGCACAGAATGAATGGTGACGTTTTTAATTTTTGCAGAACCTGCTATTTAAAAAGGTTACAGCCAAATTCAGTCTTGACTCTAACATATTCATCCATCTGTCCAGCTTTAGTTAAGCATTGTGCCTCATTCTAAGAAAAGAAAAAGTATTATTTAGTTGCTCAACTGACTGACTTCAGGGAATCTCTGCCATTTAAATCTGTACAAACACTGTGATGTCACGAGGATTATCAGGGAAAACAGGCACTGGCCTGTTTCTTCAGCTTGCACCTTTATGTCTTTAATACATTACTAATTACATAATTACAAAATTACATTATTAATTTTATACAACTGATATTTTTTTTATTGAGAAATGTGAATTCATGTTTGGCATTTAATTCATGTTTAACCATGACAATATGTAAGGATTTGTTTTGATAACATGAAGATAATTTTTTTGAGTAAAATTAAGGTATCCAAAAATCGTTTTTAGAGTTTTTGGAACTGCTTAAATTAATTGAACTGGTGCGTTTCTATGGTCACAGTTGGCTAATGATGCTTTTGGGAAACGCACCCCTTCTTCCCAACCCAGTCTTATTTATATTGTGGCTCAACTTTAAGTTATAGACTGCTGCAGGCAAGACGTCAAAACCCTGAAGTCTAATTCACCATTGGTTCTCTCGAGATTTTCCTATGAGTTTTTATTATGGGGTTTTTCAATTTATGAGTAAAATAAAGCCTGTGGTAAACATATCTTGACGATACTTGGACGTTTGAAGGCAAACTGCACAGAGAACACAAACATTCTTAAATAGTTACTAATTAGAATCATATTCGTCTTTTTGATATGGGTGTGTGCAGTCCACTTTCTGATGGTCACTTTCCACATTATGTTGAAGTTTGGTGAGCAAAATTTGCATAGCTGGCCATACTCTGGACATATGGGTATAAAAGGGGTGGCATTGCTCATTCAGCTTTGTTCTTCGGAGCCAGGTGCAGCGTCTCACTGTGAGAAGCAGCTACATTCATTCACCTCCCTCGTCGTTGGAAATAAGGCACGGTCTGCGGTCTCTAAAAGCTAAATTTCCTCCTAAAACGGGGAGAGCCATTTCCACTGGCTGTCCGCCATCTGTCAGATGGCTACGAAAGGGCCAGCAAAAGAGCTTAATTGCATTTTAACTCTTTCCCCACCATTGACGGAAATTTCCGTCATTTGTGAGAAATGTCCGTGTTTTCACTGTCATATGGTAGGGGACGCTATGACACATCTTCTGAAAGAGTACTGAATCTCCTGATCAAAATATATGCGAATAAGAAGCAGAAACAAGCGATAGCATATGTAAGAAGATAAATCAAAACTGCCTAATATTACTGAATGAAATGTCAACCCCGGACGAGCTACAGGACTGTGAAGCTTTGGGGTGTTGATGGACTCCATCTACTGTTTTGATCAACGTTCTGAATTCAATCCAGACGTAGACTGCCCAAGCAACCTTATTATTCAGTCAAAACACTGAGCTCGGCCGTTACTCTGTGCGTGTTCCTGTGAGTGCGTGCGAGCCGTCAGCAGCCCCAATCGCAATGCTGTCATGACAACCGGTACACAACATTCACTTCAGGAGGTTTTATTATTAGTATTATTGTATTATTTCTTATCATATACCTTATAGAAAAGACGAGAGTCGCGTTTGTTTCTATTGAGCCTGATTTCTCAAAACGGTGCGTGTGTGTGCTTATCCTGGGTGCCATGACAACAGTGCGAGTTATAGTAAGCATGAGCGCCGGCGGCTGCTGACAGCTCGCACGCACTCACAGGAGCACGCACAGAGTAACGGCCGAGCTCAGTGTTTTGACTGAATAATAAGGTTTCTTTCTCGCAAAACCTTATAGTATGCTGCCTGAACACTTTCCATATATGGCGCGCGTCTCACTGTATCATTGCGTGATACTTTTGTATAATTTTTGTAATGTTTTTAGCCTGGTCGCTATTCACTGCCATTAAAGAGCGCTTGCAGGACTATTTTTTAAAATTTCTGCTTATGAGGTCCGAAAAAGATCGAAGGACATAGGGCATTGGAACAACAGCAGGGTGAGTAAAAGATGGCTTTATTTTCATTTCAGGGTGAACTATCCCTTTAAGTGAATGCTTGGCTAAAGAGACGTCTCTCTCTCTCTCTCTCTCTCTCTCTCTCTCTCTCTCTCTCAATACTCTAACACCGTGTCCTAACTACACGCGACGCGATAAGATTCCAGCCACAAGCAACTTGTCTGTCCACACCAGACGCGACGCGACTACAAGATGCGACAAATCAATCAAAAACCACAGCCAATCAGAACAGCGCGTGGGCGGGCTCTCGCGGCAAATGCACCAGAGATTAATCTTGACGGCACTCGCTAGGAAATGTATAAATAGCCTACATAATCAAATTCACAAATATTACACCATTTAAACATTACTAAAATACATACTGAGTTACTAAAACAATCTTTGTTATAGAATATAATTATTTGTTCACAGTTTGAACATTCTTGTTTCCATTTGTTTAATTTCAAGATCTGAGGTGAATTATCATTGTTGCTTTTAGTACGACTACGTTACAAAGCTGGGAGCACTAAATGATATTCAAAGTCACATTACACGCTTTTAACATTAAATAAAGCACATAAACACTACCTGAGATTATCATTGCCATGTTTTGTGTTGTTATTCCAGCCGCGACATCGCAGAAATAGAAACCGATAAACATATGTTTACGTTGCTAAAGGTGTTGTGTAGTGATACAGAGAGAACCATTGGGTGAAGCTGTGTTTTATGGTCCTTTATTGTGCTTAATGGTGCTACATAAATAGAACTGATATTGACATTGACATGGTGAGTAAAACACAGCTATTGACCAATCAGAATCAAGGACAGGAACTAACTGTTTTATAATAGTAAATAACCATTGTTAAATATTCAGTACAATAAGGGACACCACAAAAATGTGAATAAGTTCGGGTAAAGGCACCTGTATGTACTTACCAATAATAACATTTGATTTATTCTTCTTTTGTGAAACCTGTTCAAATGACCATCCTGAGACACATGGCACAAATCTGTATGAATTGCAGTGTAAATAGATTAAAGATAAAGATTTCTTGACAAATAGAGAGATGTTTATTTAAACATCTCTCAATTTGTCCACAATTCACTTTTAATAAACGGGAATGCAAAAAAAGTTGTTTTACTTTGTTAAAGATCATTAGCATATAGCATATATATTATGAATAAAACAATGAAAAGACAGAAATAACATTGACTGAAATATATTTATGTCAGTCAAGTAGCACACCTACACATAGAGTAGCATCAATTGTCGCTGCACTTGTGTTATGAAACATGATAACTTCCTGTCTAGTTCATACTTGTTTATTGTTGCTATTTTTATCTGTCTAGCGAAACCGTCACCTGACTGAGAAGAATACAGGAAAAGAGCAACAGATAATCTGCAGGTGGGGGTTCTGTACAGACAACAAAAGAGCACAAGAATCATGATCATCTATATTCCAGTGCATTACTGATAATTATAGATTTAAGCAGTTTGTAAAACTTTATCTCATCTCTCATCATTAGGCTGATGAAAGGAGGAATTTCTCCAGCCATGTTTAATGCTTCCTCTTTTGTGAAAACAGATACTCAGCATTAACATTCAGGCTAAACAGCAGCCATGATTCACAAGAAGAAACAGATGTAAGTACAGTAAGTACAGTTTTATCTGTCTTTCATGCACTATATTGTATTTGATCAAATGAGAGTGCTGCTTAACTTTTTTTCTTTTTCTTTTTTATTAATATACCAAAGTGGAGGTGATATTTCGGTTGGTAATTCTAGCAGTTCCGGAACACTTAACACTAAAGCAAGATTGAAACTGAGATTACTTCAGGTTGACGTCCGTTTTTGGAAATGCATCACATATTAATAATAGGCTACTTTAAAAGCAACAGATATCAAAAGCTTGATGTTTCCACCCCCATATTAGTTTAACTAGTTAATTCATAGTAATTAGTTCGAAGTTTTAAGTAAAGATAACTGCAAAGCAATCAAAGGAGTGGTGTGTGAAAACCAGTTATGTGATGGTGCTCTTCGCGTGTGGGTCAAAAATTACATAATTTTTTTTTTTTATTTCAATTAAATGAATGTACTATATTTTAGTTTGATAATGTTTTTGAATTAATATTTTGTATTTATAGCATATAGTATTTATGGTACTAAATTATATTTATGCTGTAGTTATAATCCATGATTTATTCACTTTTTGAGCATGGACCTGAAAATTACATTTCCAACTTAAACTGACGTAAATCTTGAATGCTTTAGAGCACAGACGTAAATTTGATCTCTTTTCAAAGAAGACACTTGGCAGATTATTGCTGATTATGGCAGATTATAAAAGTTTTAAAAGGTGAATTTAATAAAAAGTTACAGAATTGTATGTTTATTGTTATGAAAAATGCACAAAAATACTATTTTTATATGAATATATATATTTTCAAAAACATGTTTTACTCTAAAACTGCAAAAAAAAAAAAAAAAAATTCAAAGCCATATATCTAAACAAGTTGTGTTCCAAATTTGAGCTTGATATCTCTAAAAATGTTGTACCAAAAGTCTCCACTAGATGAAATTCGTCTCCCATTCATTTCCAATACGGTCAATTTTGACCGTGATGAGTACAAGTGTGACTATTTTATTCGTTTTCGAATAATGTCCATGATTTTTTTTTTGTGTTCACATAGCAAGTGCCAAAACCTTTACCAAGTTTTGTACCATTCCGATGAAGTAAAAAATGTATTAAAAAAACGAAATGTAAAATGTATTGGTCAAAAATTACTGAAGAGCACCAGAGGGTTAACTGATTATTTTTGAACAGGTTTAATGCAAATTGAAAATTAAGTCAAATTTAATTTATGTCATGAATATATATTTACACTTACAGGGCCTCAAATATGAACATGTGAATGATTTAGTTAGAAATATATTCATGTCATGGTTCATAAATCAAGTTTTTTATTAGTCATTAGGATAGGCCACTTTTATGCTGGGTGTTGGGCTGAAGACATATTTTCTGTTCTGACATTTCTATAATCCTCTATTTTATTCTATTCATTAGATGTTCACAAACTTAAGCTAGCAGTCAAGACTTTTCCTGACTGAAAACATGAAAAATGGGCTGCAGTGCATGTAAGTAGGTTTAAATCCACTTTTTAACATGAAGGTAATAATTTAATATTTTCCCTATGAACCTTTAATATGACTTTTTATATGATAATTTATAAATTCTTTAGATTAGCTGATTATTTTTCTTATTTAGCACAAGAGGACCAGGTGCCCTTGCTACAGGATGACGAAGGTGAGAATATGAACATCTGTTGCTACCAGGCCTATTGTGAAATGGTGCATTTTATTAAGATTTATATAATTTAATTTACTAACGTTAACAAAAATGAACAAATACAGTGACAAATGTATTGCTCATTGTTAGTTCATATTAATTAATACATTAACTGTCAACAAATGAGACCTTATTGTAAAGTGTTACCAATTTTTTTTTTGTTTAATAGCACTGTGAAATTATCTTAAAATAAAAATAAATAAAAGAGCCATCCGGAAATATACCTTTTTTACGCTATTTGAGCATAAGACAACATTTATGGAACATTTTATGTCAGACGTTGTTGCGAACTGCGAAGTATGAAATATGTTATTTGAAGGGGTCATGAACTGAGAAATCAAATTTTCCTTGAGCTTTTGACATATAAGAGGTCACCATACTATATGAATATCCTGTAAGTTTCAGAACTGAAAACGTCCTTGTTAGTCCAATAAAAGCTTTTATTGACACCAGGCCCAGCAAACGACAAAGCAAAGTGGGGATCTATGACGTCAAAGGGAGGCAAGCACCGCCTCTGCAGAAGAAGATCAACGCCTACTTCATCACTGCCTGTTTAGCCCCGCCCACCGATTCACACATGACATGCAATAGAATAGGTAGCCTTTAGTAACATAGGCCTATGTGGTGTTAAACCAGATCGAGCTACCAAGCAATAAACATGCCGTTGAGGATTACAAAATATTGTGCATTGCCTGGGCTCGACAGTAATGCAACATGTGAGTGACTGTGATAATTCTAATGCCTGATCTGAAATGTAATGATTCATGTACAGTCAGATGTTCTTTGTCTGTGTGTCAGTAAATCAAACCAGTGACTAAACGTCAACTTGCGTTGTTTCTCTTAGTAGGATGAAAATAATCTGTTATTTAACGGTGATTAAATTCTATAAAGAAAGCGATCAAAGAAAGCTCCCTTTGCAATCGTTGGCGCAGTGCGCGCTGAATCTGTCAATCAAACAGGGAGAGTTTATCAGTGACGCGTTTATCAGTGACTTCCGTTTTATTCAACGAATCTCTTAACTATATCACGTTTGCACTGTTAGTGAAAATGAAAGCATTCGTTAGTGTACAGAAACTGAGTTGCAATGACGAGATCACTGCTTTCATGCGCTCAACATGTCTGTGATCGGCTACAATGTTTATCTTTGCAACCTTTCATGCCACAATCTTAATATAATGCCATACGCGTCTACGTAAGCGCAAAGGGCGCGTACTGGACAGAGCAGTGCCAAGGCTGGGTCTGCCTCCTCCACAGGCAGCGCTTGCAGGTTCACCACCTGATCCCTGAAGGGAGTGGTGGGAACCTTGGGCACGTATCCAGGCCGGGGTCTCAGGATCACGTGAGAATTAGCCGGCCCGAATTCCAGGCACGCTTTGTCAACCGAAAAAGCCTGCAGGTCCCCCTGATGAAAGCCAGAGCAATCAAGAGCGCCACTTTCATTGAAAGGAACTTCAGCTCCACAGACTGCAGAGGCTCAAAGGGAGCTTTCTGCAGGGCAGATAAAACCACTGCAAGATCCCAAGAGGGTATTTGAGGAGGGTTAATCTCCTCCCCCCTCTAAGGAACCTGCTGACCAGGTTGTGCTGACCTACCGTTTTTGAGTCCACCAGGTCATGGTGAGCCGAAATCGCGGCCACATAGACCTTCAGGGTGGAGGGAGACAGCCTTCGCTCCAACCCTTCTTGGAGGAAGGAAAGCACGGACCCAATTGAGCATTTCGTGGGGGCATTGGACAGGGGCATTGCCACCCACCATGGTATAGCGGACTCCCCGAAAGCGGGGAGGAGACCGTGTGAACTGAATCGCATAGCCGAACCTGATGGTGCGAGCGAGTCAGGGGGCTGGCGACAGAGGGGGCCGAGAGTGGCGAGGCTGGTTGGCGTCGCACACTGCCAGCAGCGCCCTCTTAAGGCTCGGAGGTGAAAATGTCAGTTCTTTCTTTACAAGGATTCTCCCCCGGCCCTCCACCATCTCCTGGGAAAGAACCGAGTTCACCTCCGAGCCGCCCGTCTGAGGAGCTGCCTTCCTGCGGCGTCCTCCACGCCTCGGCCCAGGTGAAGGCTGCTGCTGGGGCTGAGCGGGAGGGGCGGGAGCCGCAGGAGGGCAGCCTCGGCGGGGAGCAGACTGAGGCTTCTGAGTCGGCGGCTGGGTGGAGGCAGCAGCAGGCCGCCGGGGCAGAATATGTTTGATCGCCTCAGTCTGTCTCTGAGCGGTCGAGAACTGTTGGGCGAAGTCCTGGACCACCCCGCCGGATAGCCCATCCTGGGAAATGGGAGAATTGAGGAAACGGGTTCGCTCAGATTCTCCCACATCAACCAGGTTGAGCCATAAGTGGTGCTCCTGGACCACAGAAGTGGACATCACCTGACCGAGAGAGCGAGGTCAGTGGCCGCCCGCAGCTCCTGCATTAATGCGGGGTCAGCATTGCCCTCGTGCATGTTTCTGAGCACCTTGGCCTGGTAGACCTGAAGGGTGGCCATCGCATGCAGGGCGGACGCGGCCTGGCCCGCAGCTCTGTAGGTCGTCGCCACCAAAGTAGACGTAAACCTACAGGCCTTGGACGGGTGCTTTGGGTCACCACGCCATGTCACAGCGCTCTGCAGACACAGTTGCATCGCAACAGCGCGCTCAACAGGGGGAACCCCAGTGTACCCTTTCACCACGCCGCCGTCGAGGGCAGTGAAGGCGGAAGTGGCTGCCGAACGATCGCGAAAAGTCAAGGGACACTTCCACGACTTCGACACCTCTTCATGCACTTCCGGGAAGAAGGGCACTGGGGGCTGACGGGTGCCTTCGGCACGGGCCACCCCCAGATACCAATCATCTAGCCGAGAGCGCTCGGGACATGGCGGAGGGTTCCACACAAGCCCAAGAGCCTCGGCCGCCCGGAAAAGCATGGCTGTGAGCTCTGGATCAGACTCGGGCAATGCTGGAACTCCCGAAGGAGGCAACACAGACGAATCGTCATCTCCGGAGGAATCCAGCCCACCTTGTGATGCGGCGATCGACATAGTATCCTCCGCCGGTGCGCCAAATGAAACGCAGGGCCCAGGACGGGAAACACCTGCGCCCTCATCTGGCAACACCACAGGTTGCAGTGTGCTAGAAGGGGGTGTGGCCCGAGGAGGATTCGTCGGGTTGGCCCACACCGTCACCCTCAAGTCACCCTGACCACCAGCCAAAGTATTCCCTCTCGTGGAGGGAATAGATTGGGGTGTGGTAGAGGGGACCCTCCCTCCAGTACGGAGATCATGGAGTCTTGACCGCAACACTGCGATGGCCATGTTCCCGCAGTGGGAACATGACTCATCCATGAACGCGCGCTCGGCGAGCACGAGGCCCAAGCACGCCAAACAGCGATCAAGCCCGTCAAACGGAGGAACCAGCCGACCACACCCAGAAACGGAGCACGAGCGAGACATCTTGAAAAAGACGTGCCGCATGCAGCTCTTTTAGAGAGGAGTCTTTGCTCTGCAGAAATGCTGAAGCGCCTAGGGAGAACACACGCTGTGCTAGATCACTGCACAGATCAGACAGGAATGTGGAACTCGCTAGAACGCGCCGTAACACCAACACTCTGGAGAGACACTCGTCTTGAAGAGAGAAAACGCTCAGGCAGTAACACTCGGCTCTGAAGCAGAAACATAATGCGAGATTGCCACGCAACGCCCTTTATACCCACGCGGTGGGGCGGGGTTGCGTTATGCAAATTCCGCAGACCCATGGCATCTTCATGCCATTGGCTCGTTTTGTAGAGCTCAAAGGCGATTGGCTTCTAAGCGAAACCCCCATTTAGTCAGTAACTGACGTAACTCGTAGTGTACTGACTGAAAGGGAACTAAATATAATGCCATAGATCTAAATGTAATGCAACACTTTTCACGATTAGTTAACCATGAGAGCTGTAATAGTAAAAACGCGCTAAAAGAGAGAGTAATACTTAGCTATTTCAAATAGAAAGACGTTCGCCAATCACAGCAGTGGACGTTTACACTGAAGTCTCACAGCAGACACGCCCCATAAAACAGAACGTTCAAACCAGGGAGCTAAAATCAGGATAGGAAAAGTGCCTTTTATTTATAAATTATGACAATTTTTGATGTAAAAAGCATTCTAACATTATAAGTGCACCCCAGGAAACATCATAAAACAATAAAACAACGCAGTTCATGACCCTTTTAAATGTGAGTTTGGCAAGCAGTTTTTAAGATTTCAGGATTTCCCCATTCAAATAGATAGGACTATGCCCGAAATAGCTGCCCGAAGACATTGCAAATACAGCCACTGAGTGAGCAGGTTTTCTGTAAAATATGTTTTTAAAATGTATTTAAAATATATTTGAATTTATTTGAATTTAATGGAACATTTCACTCTTTCAGGAATTCAGCCTGTTTTTGAGGAACTTAAACTTGTTCTGATTGGAAGTCAAGGTGCTGGAAAAAACACTATTGGTAACGCCATCCTTAGGGAGAAAATCTTCACATTGTGGACATCTTATAAAAGCAACTATGTCAAGGAGACTCGTACAGTATCAGGAACACAGATTCATTTGGCTCGCACGCCAGGCTGGAAAGGAGACTTGAGTAGATCAGAGAAAACCAAAAAGGAAATTGTTCACTGTGTGCAGTCCTTATACAATACTGGCCCTCACGCAGTCCTCTTGGCTCTTAAAGTGAACTCGATGCGGTCAAAGTCGACCATCCGCACCCTAGAGAGTCTTCTTACTGATAAGCTATGGGATCATACAATAGTGCTGTTCACCAATGGAGAAAAACTTGGTCATTATACCATTGAGGATCATATCAGATTTAATCAGCTTCAACCTTTAATTGACAGATGTGGACAAAGATATTTCGTGGTTCAAAAAAAAGACAGCAACCAGATTACTGACACA
The DNA here is from genome assembly GCA_039654105.1 of Coreius guichenoti. NCBI lineage: Eukaryota > Metazoa > Chordata > Actinopteri > Cypriniformes > Gobionidae > Coreius > Coreius guichenoti. The sequence goes on from CM077168.1 coordinate 51,843,611, forward strand.
ATTCAAGAGCTCATTGCCAAGAAGAATTCAGCAAGTTGTTTTAAACTTTCTGCTCTGAAAGAGGTTGATACTAATACATTACTGTCAGACTGGATGTGTCTTGTCGAGAGGATCAAATCTAAAATTGCTTCCATCTCAGCCTTCAAAGAAAAGTTACACTTAAATCCAAAAACACGAAATAATATCTCTGTTACAAAGCTACTCAAATCAAAAGATTATGAGATAAGGAGGCTGAATAACATTGTTCAAGAAAAAGAGAGGGAGATAGCGAGGCTACGAAACTCAAGGACTCAAGATGGACCGGACCTGTTTGCCCTATACAGAAGAATTGCAGAACCAGAACATCAACTCGATATGAAGTGCAAAGAGGTAGACGAAACAAAAAAACTGATACAAAGATGGAAACCAAAACCTATAGAATGGAAAACACATGTACATGTAGACATCTGTTGTCGACTCAGGCAAGATGTTAAACAAGTGTCCATGGGAAGCTACACCCAAATTCCATTACTTGATCGTTCTTCAAATAGTAAGTAGTTCAAATGTCTTTTGATAACAGCAATAATTACACAGGATCTTATTCATACAGGAATGGTTGTGTGCAGAAAGCCTGTTCACACTGACAGCCTCGGGACGCCCTTATATTGATGGGCTGCATAACTGGTCATAGCTTTTGAAAATCTGTTCACAAATTATATAGAGCACAACAGTGACAACCTACTTTTGTATCGGTTTTGGGTTCAGAAGTATTTTCCCTTTCCCCTTCATTTCCTTCATAGAGATTTCAAAGCATTCTTCAGTAAAGAGTGCTGAGCCATGAGCCGAACCACCCAGGTCCAATAATCAATCGCAACATTACACACTTGCAATCATTTCACACTTGCAATCATTTCACAATCAGGAAAAAAAGACAAAGGTACAAAACTGCATACATAGGCCCAGATTTACTAAACAGGGCAAATTAGCATGAGAGCGCAATCCCATAAAAGTGCCGATGGGAGTGGAAAGTTCAGCGTGTGATCTACTGACGACACGCATATTAAAGAACACAGACGCAGCCGGATCATTTCCATAATGACCAACACAATCTACCAAGAGCAGCGCAAATTAGCGTCTGGTTTAAGACATGCTTTTTTTGGGCTGTAAAGAATGGCGCAAATACCAGTAAATTGGCTAGTACAAACCTCTGTAAATCACCTCGCATGATTCATTTCAATACTCTCCTCCTATAAATTTTGCGTCTGAAAGAGAAACTCCTACAAATTCATATGCAATAAGTTCAGCCGCAAAATAACCTTTCAAGTGCTAATTTATCACTGCGTGTCTTTAGTAAATCCTGACAGTAGTTTTTTAACGCCAAAAGAGGGTTTGCTCTGGCGCAAGCTGTTAGTAAATCTGGCCCTTAGTATCTTTTACAATGGAACAACTACAATCCCATGAAGCACTGTAAACGACATAATACACTGCAAAAAATGCTTTTCTTGTGTGCATCTTGAGACAAAACAATGGCACTGACATATTTTAAGATATGCCAACGCTATCTCACAACCAATTCATATGCATTTTATGAGGTGGCTAATTCGTACAAATTCGTCTAACCTCACTCATACGAATTTGTACAATTTGTCTAAACCCCAGTGATGGGTAGGGTTAGGGGTAGGTAATTCGTATGAATTCATACGAATTGGGCAACTCGTAAATACGTACGATTTAGCAAAAAAAGGTCGTACAAATTTGTACGAATTTGCCTCGTAAAATACGTACGAATTGCAGTGAGATTGGGTTGGATAAGCAAGTGCTGCTTTCAGTTAAAACAGTTCAAACATGCATTTTAGTCTGACTCGGCTTGCCTTGTCTGTGAAACTGGGGGCAAATTTTGAACACGTGTGTTCCACTGACTTCACACCTATTGGTACATTGCATCGGCAGACATCACCAAATCTCATTAATAATAAATGACTTAAGATCACATTGTCTCTACAGAGCTCTGTCAGTGTGAATGGTAAAAGGTTACTAAAAATGTGGGCTTGAGAACCTTTTCTGCGCATACAAAATATTTGTACAAAATTATTAGTGACTGAAAGCTATTGAATAAATGCATAATGATTTCAGGTGGTGAACATGTTCCAACAGGGTCAGTTCTGCACGAATGGGGTGTCAGTCTTCTTCAGATCTTGCGTGAGCTGTCTGATGCTCAACTGAAGACAATGAAAGATCTCATGCACTTGAGTAAGGAATGGAAAATTTCCAGGAGCTCAATGGAGGGCAAAAACAGAGGTGATCTAGTAGACCTTATAATACAGAAGTGGGGTCAACGACAGTCAGTACTGAAAACACGGGACCTCATAAAAAAAATCCCTCGTAATGATGATGACATGATAGAACTGTTTACACCTTTCTTGAAGGAAATTGGTGAGACATGGTGATCATCAGCCAAACCATGTCATCGTGTCTTTCTCAAAGAGGAATCATTCATTCGTTCATTCATTATCCAGAATAACAAGACATTTCTTCTCCATCCCTGTGCCCCCCTCCGGACCAAGGGAGACGGACTTGATAATAGCGTGTAATTTTCTCACTCAAATCACTGCTGCCTGCTGCTTCTGCCAATCACAATCACAGACATGTTTGTTGATTTCTTTAACGCAATGGCCAATCACAGGTGTTGAAATTTGTCCTGTGCTGAGTTCAGGATGAGCAGCATACCTCACTCCAAACTTTGTGGGACACCATTCAACAGATCAAGACTCACTTTGATGTAAAAAGTGGCTCTCCCGGCGCTGGATTAAATTTTCCAATGAAAGACAGTAGCAGTCGGTACCTCTGGTGTACTTTGGACATGACCGCCATCTGACAATAGCCCGGCCGCTCCAGACATGCTTTTACAACAGCGTATCCACGCTTGAACTTGAAGTGAACAAAACTTTCTGCAGTGGTGGCATTCACACAGTTCCCAGTTCCCTGCCCTAAATGACCTGGCAAGATATGTTCTTTGCATCCCGGCCACGAGAGCACCTTCAGAGAGAACATTCAGCCATTGTGGTCAGATTTTGGAGGAGAGATGTATGCTACTGAAACCGTTGTCATATTTAATTTAGTCTTTTTCTCTGTGACATTTTTACTGTGTTGACAGTATTATAAGACAAAAATAACAAATAAAATTCTTGTATAGCCAACATTTTATATTTGTTATCCCCAATCACTCTCTCTCTCTCTCTAGGGGACATTTAAATGTGAGATTAGTGGGATTTAGCTGGATCAGTCGGGTTGGGAAGAAAATCATTCTAAGCAGATAGCGGGTGAACACAGGGTGAATTTTAAGTCCATGAGGAATAGAACCTACCGGTATGAAAAACCGGGATGAGAAAAACAGTCCCACACAGACCTCTAATTCAGAATTCCTTAAGTACTGTAATAAACCCAGCTGCCACGAGGGGGTACTGGTGAGCTTTCTTATCATGTGCTTGCACTTAAGGCCCGGAAATTCTTCAATCTCCGCATTCTGACACGTCTTGCACGCAGTCGTGTCTGCACAGCTTTCAAAGTATACTCAACCGTGGATGAGCACGGGTGGCCGAGTTCGACACATGCGCAGTAAAATTGTTGTGACTCTTCTGTCTTTTGACCCGTCCGCGTGCAGCCCAATTTTTGAGACCACGCGGACGGATCAAAAGTATACTCGCTCCTTTAAGCTTGGTTTATACTCGCCGCGTCCGGACTAAAATGCCGTCATCGTGGTGTGGGCAGTTGAGACCCCATTTCGTGTGATGGTGTGCACTGCATTTTTTGTAACTTTGCGCATGGCTGTGTTTTCGAAAATGCACGACTTCAAGGCGATTTTTATGGCGGGTACATGTGCCAAAATCAAGCATCCGAACGGCCGACTGATTGAACGTCAAACTGAACGTCTTGTACTTTGAGCGTCTTAGGCCGGGCATACATTGTGCGATTTTTGCCCGATTTTGAACCGAATTTTAGCTTTACCATGCGTCATTTGTTGTGCAGTGTACAGGGGGAAATGAGAGGCGATTAACCTCTCCCGACGGGCAATCGGATGGTCAGAAATTTTGGTCGCCCCGCGTGAGGGTATCGCATAGTTGACTCCTTGGATTGCTCCTGTCTGCCTGATCGATTGCTCCTGTCTGCCTCCTGTCTGCCTGCTGCTGTTTTGCGTCTGCTTTGCTTGCTTTGAATCTCTATTTGATATCATTCCCTGTTGTTTAAACTGCTAAATATAACTTACTCATCACCATATATTGTCTAATATTGCCTTAAATCTGACATTAAATCTGACATCGCTAGCTTTTAATCTAAATCACTATCACGTGTTAGCATTTCGCTAGCTTGTTAGCCTGCCATCTGTGCATCCGGGTCTCCTGTCCCCTGTTTTCTGAGTCCATCAAACAACTGTGGTGAGCTGGATTAGTCAACAGAGTCCATCAAACAACTGTGGTGAGTTGGATTAGTCAACAGAGTCCATCAAACAATTGTGGTGAGTTGGATTAGTCAACAAACACGGTAAGCCATGTCATCTTCTCCTGTTATTGTCACTTGCACTGCCTGTTACATGTTCAGTATTACCTTCTCTGTCGGCGAACAGGGCTTCACATGTGATAAATGCAGGGACATAGTCAGGCTGACAGAGAAGATTTCAGAATTAGAGACACGCATCCAGACTTTATTTGAGAGTAGTGGGAATGTAAAAGCACCCACTGAGAATCCTGTTGAAAGTGCCCTAGTTATTGGTGATTCTATTACACGGAACGTGAAAATAGAGACACCAGCCACCATAGTCACGTTTACCGGGAGCCAGAGCGCCTGACATCAAAGCAAATTTAAAAGTGCTGGCTAATGCTAATCGTAAATTCTCTAAGATTATTATTCACGTCGGCACTAATTATGTTCGACTTCGCCAGTCGGAGATCACCAAAATTAACATTGAAGAGGTGTGTGAACTCGCAAGTATGATGTCACAAAAAGTTTTTTGCTCTGGTCCCCTCGCCGTTAGAAGGAGTGATGAGATACTTAGCAGACTATCATCACTCAATGGCTGGTTGTCTAAGTGGTGTCCGCAAAATAACATAGGGTTCATAGACAATTGGAAAAGCTTTTGGGGCAGACCTGACCTGTTAAAAAAAGATGGCATCCATCCTTTCTGGGATGGTGCCGTTCTTCTCTCTAGTAATTTGGCACATAGTCTTAGAGTTGAACCTTGACTAACTGGGGCCCAGGTCAGGAAGCAGACGGACTGGCTTAACCGACCATCTGCTAGCTGTCTCACGTCACAGAAGTCAGATAAATCCCAGCACATAGAGACTCTTTCACCTAGATATTATCACATAGAGACTGTGTCTGTTCCACGAATTAGTAAATACAAAAAACCATCAAAACCATTTAACAGTAAAAATTTAATTGATATAAAAAACAGATATAATACAGATGAACAAATGATAAAGCTTGGGCTGATATTCGATCCCTTCTTTCAAAAGCGCTTATTGTTAATGATATGATTACAGATCATAATCTAGATGTGCTGTGTTTGACAGAAACCTGGCTAAAACCTGACGATTACATTACTTTAAATGAGTCCACCCCTCAAGATTATTGTTATAAACACGAGCCGCGTCTGAAAGGCAAAGGGGGAGGGGTTGCTGTAATTTACAATAATATCTTCGGTATTACTCAGAAGTCTAGTTTCAAATATAATTCTTTTGAAGTTTTGGTGCTTTACGTAACGTTATGTGGTGTAAATGATAAATCCCATTTGACATTTGTGCTGGCTACTGTATACAAGCCACCAGGGCACAATACAGACTTTATCAAAGAATCTGATTTTCTATCAGAGTTAGTACTGGCTACAGACAAAGTCCTAATTGTTGGTGATTTTAATATCCATGTAGACAATGAAAAAGACACATTGGGATTGGCATTTAGAGACATTCTAAACTCTATTGGAGTTAGGCAACACGTGTCAGGACCCACTCATCGCCGTAATCATACTTTAGACCTAATACTGTCACATGGAATAAATGTTGATACCGTTGAAATTCTGCAGCAGAGCGATGACATCTCAGATCATTACCTAGTATCGTGTATACTTAATTTAGCAAAGGCTGCAAAACTGTCCCCTCGTTTCAAACATGGCAGGACTATCACCGCTGCCACTAAAGATTGCTTTGTAAATAATCTTCCTCATCAGTTTCATCTCCTCAGCATCCCTAGAGCCTAGAGGAACTCGGTGTTGCAACAGAAACTATTGACTCTCTCTTTTCCAGCACTTTAGACACAGTTGCTCCTCTGCGCTTAAAGAAGATTAAATAGTCCAACGCCGTGGTACAATGAGCACACCCAGGCCCTTAAAACAGCAGCCAGAAAAATGGAGCGCAGCTGGAAGAAAACAAAACTGGAGGTTTTTCGCATTTCGTGGAAAGAGAGCATGATTGCATACAGAAAGGCTGTAAAAACTGCTAGATCTGCTTATTTCTTGACTCTCTTAGAAGAAAACAAACACAACCCTAGGTATTTATTTGATACAATGGCTAAATTAACAAGAAATAAAGCTTCAACTTCTGACGTTTGCAAACAGCACAGCAATAATGACTTTATGAACTTCTTTACGTGCAAGATTGATAATATTAGGAAGAAAATTATAACTATACAACCATCTACTACAGTATCACTTCAGACAGTGCATTGTAGTGTCACTGAGGAAAAATTACACTCATTCACTGCTATAGGAGAGGAAGAATTGTCTAAACTCATTAAATCATCTAAATCAACAACATGTATGCTCGACCCTATACCGACTAAGCTACTAAAAGACATGCTTCCAGAGGTCATAGATCCTCTTCTTGCACCGAAAACTTTTAAGTTGGCTATTATTGAACCACTTATTAAGAAACCGCAACTTGATCCTACAGAATTAGTAAATTACAGGCCAATCTCAAATCTACCCTTTCTGTCAAAAATACTAGAAAAGGCAGTGTCCTCACAACTATGTTCCTTTTTAGAAAGAAATGGTATCTGTGAGGATTTCCAGTCAGGATTTAGACCGTATCATAGTACTGAGACTGCTCTCATCAGAGTTACAAATGATTTACTCTTATCATCCGACCGTGGTTGTATCTTGCTATTAGTGTTACTCGATCTTAGCGCTGCATTCGATACTATCGACCACAACATTCTTTTGAATAGACTCGAAAATTATGTTGGCATTAGTGGAATTGCATTGGCATGGTTTAAATCATACTTATCTGACCGTTATCAGTTTGTAACAGTAAATGAAGAGATGTCACACCGATCACAAGTTCAGTATGGAGTACCGCAGGGCTCAGTGCTAGGACCGTTGCTCTTCACCCTGTACATGCTACCACTGGGAGCTATCATTAGGAAGCATGGCATTAGTTTTCATTGTTATGCTGACGATACTCAGCTCTATATTTCTTCACACCCTGACGAAACTTACCAATTCACAAGATTAACGGAATGCATAGCTGATATAAAAAAATTGGATGACTATTAATTTCCTGCAACTTAATTCAGAAAAAAACTGATTTTTTAATTATTGGACAAAAAAACTCCACAAGTAGTAACCTAAAATACTGTCTAACACTTGATGACTGCTCAGTTAGGAACCTGGGTGTGCTCTTTGATACCAGTCTTTCATTTGAAAGCCACATTTCTAGCATCTGTAAAACTGCATTCTACCATCTTAAAAATATATCTAAATTACGGCACATGCTTTCAATGCAAATTGCTGAACAGTTAGTTCATGCGTTCATGACCTCAAGATTAGATTATTGTAATGCTCTACTGGGTGGTTGCCCTGCTCGCTTAATAAATCAATTGCAGCTGGTCCAAAACGCAGCAGCTTGAGTTCTTACTAGAACCAGGAAGTATGACCATATTAGCCCGGTTCTGGCAACACTGCACTGGCTCCCTATTAAACATCGTATACATTTTAAAATCTTGCTAATTACTTACAAAGCACTAAATGGTTTAGCTCCCCAGTACTTGAGCGAGCTCTTAACGCATTATACTCCATCACGTCTATTGCGGTCTCAAAATTCTGGCCAGTTGATAATACCTAGAATATCAAAATCAACTGCAGGCGGTCGATCCTTTTCCTATTTAGCACCTAAACTCTGGAACAGTCTTCCTAGCATTGTTTGGGAAGCAGACACACTCTGTCAGTTTAAATCTAGACTAAAAACACATCTCTTTACTATGGCATACACATAGAACATTATTAATTTATATTATTCAAATCAGTTAAATGATTGTTTTAGGCTGCATTAACTAGGTCAGCCGGAACCGGGAACACTTCCCATAACACCTGATGTACTCGTTACATCATAAGAAGAATGGCATCTACGCTAATGTTAGTCTCTCTATTTATCCCGAGGTTTGCTGCAGTCGGCCGGATTCGGGCTGTATTCAGATCAGATGGTGGACCTGCGCCTAGACATGACCAACGCATCCCTGAAGTGTCTGTAGAGACCGTCTCAGTTAAACTCCACCCTGTAAATGCCGCATCGACACGACATCCTCATTAAACCCGTCTCCGGCGTGATGACTCTGATCTTTTGAATAATCTTTAGAATATCTATTGATCTAATATGACTTCTGACCTGTAATGTTGCCAGAATCATAATAATACACTGTTTGTTCGTCGGCCAGAGGAGAACTGGCACCCCGACTGAGCCTGGTTTCTCCCAAGGTTTTTTTCTCCATTCTGACACCTGAAGGTTCCTTGCCACCGTCGCCTTTGGCTTTTGGCTTGCTCAGTTGGGGACACTAAATTTTCAACTATATTACTGATCTGCCCGCATTGACACTATATAATAATTAAAATGAGCTGGATGACATCACCGTTTTCTCCAGAACGGCTGTACAGCCGAATCAAATTCTGTTGCATTACTTTCCTGCTTAACACTGTGAAGCTGCTTTGAAACGATCAGCATTGTGAAAAGCGCTGTATAAATGAAGGTGACTTGACTTGACTTGACTTGAAGCAGAGCTACGAACCGATTGAAACTCAGTGTTTTTCCCTCCCTGCGCCTGCGCGAAAACAGAAGTTAAACCATTTCATCTTTAATGCAATCTAATATAATCTATATTAGATTAGGCTTAATATAATCTAAACGGATGAAAAAAATCACTCCCCTCACAGTTGTCATGAAGGGCAAAATTAGCTATATAGACCAAAACCACTTTTTGTACCAGGCTGTAAACATATTTTTTTCTGCTGTAAAGTTGGGCATTTTAACATGGGGGAGATACAGATTCGACTCCCGTTTGGAGCCTGTCTCTAGCGGCCAGTCGATGAATTGCAGTTTAAGTCACTTCCGTGTTGGCTTCAAGAGAGACCGCAGGAGGCTGCCGCTTGCATATTACCCACATCTTCCAAGCCAACTGTGTGTACATATAGGCCTACACTAGCGCCTCTTTTATTGATTTACTTGATCATTAATTTACTTGTTTCACTTTTCACTTTCACTTTATTTACTCATTTATATATTATTTATTTAATTTTATTATCACAGGAAATGAGAAGAGAAGTATTTTGTGTTAAACAAGTTGTTTTTTTAAATAAAGCTTATTGCAGTGTTCGGACAGATTATAGACTGTTAATAAATGAGTAAGATAATCTATCTAATCTTTTATTATTAGGTGATGCACTATTAAATTATTGCAGGGTATAAATGAATTGTAATATAAATTTATTTAATAATAAAATAGGTCCTAAAATCTGTACCCGATCCGACCCGAATCACGTCTTACCCGAACCCGACGTGCATATATTATTATTTTTTAAAAAGAAAAACCCAGCCCGAGACAGACCCGATAAAATTAGACCCGAGTCCTACCCGAGGGCATTTATTTTCGAGCCCGATCGGACCCGAACGTAAACAGCATTGACGTGTGCAGTCTGCAGCCACGCAGTCAGGAAAAATCACTGTGTCCTGCAGACTGATTTGGCTGCTGCTCGACTTTATTCAACAATTTCGCTCTACCCTGTGTCAGTCTCCTACGCATTGTAAAAACAGTGCAGCTCTCGCGTCATCATCACACGCATGTGTCGTGGTGCTCACGCGAATAGCTTCGCCTGCCGTAGAACTCGAAAGCACTGCACTGTTTACAATGTAAACTGCGTGTCAGACACAGGCTAGAACAAAATTGTTGAATTTAAATTTTTGTTTGTTTTTGCGCATAATTCTTCATAAAATTAAGGTTGAACCACTGAAGTCACATGGACTATTTTAACGATGTTTTTACTTCCTTTCTGGACCTTGAAAGTGTTCATTAAATTGCTGTCTATGGAGGGGTCAGAGAGCTCTTGGATTTCATCTAAAAGATCTTCATTTGTGTTCCGAAGATGAACGAAGGTCTTACAGGTTTGGAACGACATGAAAAAGTTAAATAAAGCAGCAGAGGCTATCAAACCAGGCATGATTTTACGGCTAATTTTGAAAAGCATGAGATATTCCACAAATATTTTCTCCATCTTCCGTTAAAACAGAAGTTTCAGGAACAGATATCTAATTTCGGAATGTTTCATATTTCGCAGAAATGCACTTTACCAAATGCAGCGAAGTGTGCAACCGGTATTTCCTATCTGCTTTGTATACGCCTAAATATGAAAATCAAATAGGCTATGGATTATACTTAGTACACCCATTGGTTATATTTCCATAAAATATGCTGACCATTTATATCAGACACATTGACATTTATATCAGACATATAGCCTATGATGTCTACTTTATTAATGTACAATGGGTTCAGAGTTAATTCTGAACCCCTAAAAAGTTCTATGAAGTGCCTGACAGAACCCTATACCTTTTCTTCTAAGAGTGTACCAGAGATGCATTACCAGAGATTTTTATATCCAGTGCAGTTTTGTTGGTATTTCTACTTCAAACTTGTACTTCATAACATTTGAATTTTGAGTCTTGCTTGAGGCATTTTTGTCTGTTTTTGTTTGCTTTAACCCCAGGATGCACGCATGCATTACATGTAACCTGTACCTAAAAAAATAAACATTATTTGAGCTAAAGAAGCAGTCAGATATGCCTATTACCTACACTCACCTAAAGGATTATTAGGAACACCAGTTCAATTTCTCATTAATACAATTATCTAATCAACCAATCAAATGGCAGTTGCTTCAATGCATTTAGGGGTGTGGTCCTGGTCAAGACAATCTCCTGAACTCCAAACTGAATGTCAGAATGGGAAAGAAAGGTGATTTAAGCAATTTTGAGCATGGCATGGTTGTTGGTGCCAGACGGGCCAGTCTGAGTATTTCACAATCTGCTCAGTTACTGGGATTTTCACGCACAACCATTTCTAGAGTTTACAAAGAATGGTGTGAAAAGGGAAAAACATCCAGTATGCGGCAGTCCTGTGGGCGAAAATGCCTTGTTGATGCTAGAGGTCAGAGGAGAATGGGTCGACTGATTCAAGCTGATAGAAGAGCAACTTTGACTGAAATAACCACTCGTTACAACCGAGGTATGCAGCAAAGCATTTGTGAAGCCACAACACGCACAACCTTGAGGCGGATGGGCTACAACAGCAGAAGACCCCACCGGGTACCACTCATCTCCACTACAAATAGGAAAAAGAGGCTACAATTTGCACGAGCTCACCAAAATTGGACAGTTGAAGACTGGAAAAATGTTGCCTGGTCTGATGAGTCTCGATTTCTGTTGAGACATTCAGATGGTAGAGTCAGAATTTGGCGTAAACAGAATGAGAACATGGATCCATCATGCCTTGTTACCACTGTGCAGGCTGGTGGTGGTGGTGTAATGGTGTGGGGGATGTTTTCTTGGCACACTTTAGGCCCCTTAGTGCCAATTGGGCATCGTTTAAATGCCACGGCCTACCTGAGCATTGTTTCTGACCATGTCCATCCCTTTATGACCACCATGTACCCATCCTCTGATGGTTACTTCCAGCAGGATAATGCACCATGTCACAAAGCTTGAATCATTTCAAATTGGTTTCTTGAACATGACAATGAGTTCACTGTACTAAAATGGCCCCCACAGTCACCAGATCTCAACCCAATAGAGCATCTTTGGGATGTGGTGGAACGGGAGCTTCGTGCCCTGGATGTGCATCCCACAAATCTCCATCAACTGCAAGATGCTATCCTATCAATATGGGCCAACATTTCTAAAGAATGCTTTCAGCACCTTGTTGAATCAATGCCACGTAGAATTAAGGCAGTTCTGAAGGCGAAAGGGGGTCAAACACAGTATTAGTATGGTGTTCCTAATAATCCTTTAGGTGAGTGTATACAATATCCTGTCTGGGGTGTTGCCAAGATGTCTGCCAAATAAACACTTGACTAATCAATTATGACTAAAATGCCACATTTTTTAATGATAATCATATTTGTATATAGCAACACAACAGCACATTGTCAACGAATGTAAATCAAATCAGATGTTTTGTGTCTATTTAATTCCTTTCTGTTGCTCTCACTTTCTTCTTCAAGTACAGGAAGTGTTGAGTCTGTAAGTCAGACTGTGTGTTTGACAGCGTGTCATTAATCGATCAGTATGGAGCTCAATTCATTTCCTCTAATGCTCTGTAAGTATTATTTTCTCATTTATGCTTCATTTTTGCATTTTGTATAATGATGTAGAGAATCAGAGTTCATCTGTATTTCATTTTTTAAATATTCAATCTGTTTTTCATTCGTGCTGCTAATAATTTGAGTATTAAATCCATCTGTAGCTCATGATATCTGTGTGTGAAAGTGAAAAACGTTTGCTGAATGAGATCAGTGTATTGATCATTACTGTGATGTCTTTACTTGTTCAGTTTATGGTTTGTAATAGTTCATGTGTGAATCGAACATACTGTCATGTTCTGTAAAGTTACTGTCTTTGTTTTCTTCAGTTGATCTTCACTAACTACATTAAGTCTTTTCTTGTGATGTGGAACTCAGATGCTCAGATGTTGATTTGATGTCAGGTTTTGTTGTTCTGGAAACTCCTGGAGTTGTTGAAGAGTTTAGTAGTAAAATAACCATGTATTTCTGACCAGTGACGTTAATGGCCACAATTTTGCCGTTTCCCATGTGAAGCATCTTCACACTTTGGTTTCAGTTCTGTAATGACAGCATAAGCTAACTATTCTAAGGAGTGAGCATAGATGTTTTCTTCACTCTTCCTCTTTCACCCTCAATCTCTCCACTTATTGACTTCTACTATAGATCTGGAAGAATATATATAGTTGATTTGATAGAGTTACGTCGTTCCCCAGTCTAGGGGTAGTAGGAGCGACAAACAAAGTTAAATAATTTGAGAGAGACAAAAAGGTTTTCCCATCTCCAACCCCAGCACTACCAAGATACTTAATCTGGTAGAATGAAATTTAGTCTTTTATTTTAGTAAGAAATAAAGAACAAACAGAAATATTCATAGTTTCAGAAGGGGGTAAAAACAAAACAACAAACAAAATCGAATTCTTTCTATTGTTAAAGTAACTAACTTACCTGCTCAACAAGGGGAACATAAATAAATAAACAAACAGGGATCTTCCCTATCTCCCTTGCTACACCAAAAACAGGAAAAAACTACACTGGATTGCCAAAAGTATTGGGACACCCCTCCAAATCATTGAATTCAGGTGTTCCAATCACTTCCATGGCCACAAGTGTATAAAATCAAGCACTAGACATGCAGACGCTTCTACAAACATTTGTGAAAGAATGGGTCGCTCTCAGGAGCTCAGTGAATTCAAGTGTGGTACCGTGATAGGTTGCCACCTGTGCAATAAGTCCATTCGTGAAATTTCCTCACTACTAAATATTCCACGGTCAACTGTTAGTGGTATTATAACAAAGTGGAAGCAATTGGGAACAACAGCAACTCAGCCACGAAGTGGTAGGCCACGTAAAATCACAGAGCGGGGTCAGCGCATGCTGAGGTGCACAGTGTGCAGAAGTCGGCAATTTTCTGCAGAGTCAATAGCTACAAACCTCCAAACTTTGTGTGGCCTTCAGATTAGCTCAAGAACAGTGCGTAGAGAGCTTCATGGAATGGGTTTCCATGGCCGAGCAGCTGCATCCAAGCCTTACATCAAGTGCAATGCAAAGCGTCAGATGCAGTGGTGTAAAGCACGCCGCCACTGGACTCTAGAGCAAGTGCCAAGTGTAAAGTTTGGTGGAGGGGGGATTATGGTGTGGGGTTGTTTTTCAGGGGTTGGGCTTGGCCCCTTAGTTCCAGTGAAAGGAACTCTTAATGCTTCAGCATACCAAGACATTTTGGACAATTCCATGCTCCCAACTTTGTGGGAACAGTTTGGGGATGGCCCCTTCCTGTTCCAACATGACTACGCACCAGTGCACAAAGCAAGGTCCATAAAGACATGGATGAGTGAGTTTGGTGTGGAACTTGACTGGCCTGCACAGAGTCCTGACCTCAACCCGATAGAACACCTTTGGGATGAACTAGAGCGGAGACTGAGAGCCAGGCCTTCTCGTCCAACATCAGTGCCTGACCTCACAAATGCGCTTCTAGAAGAATGTCAAAAATTCCTATAAACACACTCCTAAACCTTGTGGAAAGCCTTCCCAGAAGAGTTGAAGCTGTTATAGCGGCAAAGGGTGGGCCAACTCCATATTAAACCCTACGGATTAAGAATGGGATGTCATTAAAGTTCATGTGCAATGTAAAGGCAGACGTCCCAAAACTTTTGGCAATATAGTGTATTAAACAAAATTTGGCACCAACCTCCCTACTCAAAAAGTGGTAAGTTGTTTCAATAGATCAAGTTTCTTACAATTCAATGTTGGGTGGCACACAGCACACCATTCATATAAATCACTCAATTTCAGTCTTCAAAGTCAACAACAATAACAATTGGGTCTGGGGCAGGAGAAGGGAATCCTCTCCACACAACACACTCAATTCAGTCTCTCTCTCCTCTCAATGAGCACTGAAGCACAGTCATCTTCCAATCACAACAGGTAGGGAACCCAACAAGGTAACTGGGATCAGGTGACAGTCGTTAATGCCTGTTAGCTGAAAGTATGGAGGAATGAGGGACAAGAGGATAAACACACCAAAAACAGAAATACACATAGCAATAAACTTAATCACATCCCCAAATATAATACACACAAAAAACAACAACAATAACAATACGTCCTGGGACATAACAATAGAAATGGACAGAGTTGAGCCAATGGAATAGAGAATGAAGCAAGTTCATACATAGAATTTTTAAATACGATAAAAAAATGTATGATAAAATAGCATTTTCCTAGTTTTACATTGGTTGTACCACCTGATGTGAAAAGAGTACCAACTTGCCCATACTTGATAGTAGCTGTTTTTATCAGTTTTTGAGAGAGATTTACAAACCTTTTCACTCTGCCTTAAGGATCTATGGGGGTCATTATCAAGCTTACTGTTCCCTTTCAATCAGTCACGTTCGACGTAACATCTCCGTTCCCTCCTTCAGGGAACGAGGGTTACATACTTAACCGTGACGTTTTTTCACTTCATAATTAAAGAGCCATGTTTGCAGCTGTGCCACCCTGACATTTGAGAACGTATATATTCAAACAAAAGTTTTTAAATTATCTCAACAGCTTTAAAACTACTGGTATTTATAATTTTTTTTATACTTTTTATATATATTTTTTATACTTTATATGAAAGGTTTCAAACATAAAATTTTGCCATAGTATTTTATTTTGAATTTCTTATTATTAAAACACCATTTTAAATAGTTTGTTCATTTGTGCGGACGGTTGCACAACCTGACATTTTGGGGGTTTAAGATACCAAAACATAAAATAATATTTATTTTTTGAATGTAGCCTACTGAAAATGAATTCAAATTAAATAGAGTTTATATAAATAAAAAAAAAAGTGATACGTCATGAATTTATCAAATGATTTTAAAAGGGAATAATGCACTGGGACACAAAAATGTTCACGTCATGTCATTGACCCTAATGTAGTTTTTCTAAAGCATTATTCTGCTGTAGGAACTGTATATCAACCCAGCAACACAATCTGTGTTTGTCTGAAAGGAACTTGTGAATTGGTGTCCAAAAAAATAATAATTGCATATAATCAGCAGAAGAATTAAGCCTTTTCTGGAGTGACTGATATGTACTTTAACTAAATCAATATTGTATTTTCTCAAGAATGAAGATGTATTGTGAGGATGCAGTATTCTCATGTTCTGCTCAGCCCCACAACAGAGATCTCAACATAAGCACAAGATCAGTGTTTTTATCAAAAAAATTATTTGTTACTTGTCCTACAGTAACAACTAGAAAATATTAGCAAGCAAGTGTTCTGTTAATGAGCCTGTTTTATTTTTGCTCTTCCATCTTATAATCAACATAAACTATTCAAATGCTGATTTAAACTATGCATTTATGTAAATTTTTAACCAAAGTTTTGAAATATATTCATATAGTCCTATTCTATGACAACAAATAAATCAATGTGATTTGTCTCTTTTGATTTGTAGTGCTGATTTCAAACATGCAGCCTGGACAAACTCAAGGTGATTTATAAATTTCTTTAAAATCTTCACACACATTACACCGAAACAGAAAGTGTTTATAAGTGTGTTGAGTACAGTGGGAGTTTGTTTGTGCACAGATGAGCTGTCTTGACACAAATATCTAATATTATTCATGTTTAAACTACATGTTATATGTAATGTTGTATGTAGAGAGACCAAAGGCTGTTCCAAACCTGTACGACTTCTTTCTGTGCACAAAACACACACACACACATACAAAACATTCTTTTTTCTTTGTTTTATAGGACAGGTTGAGTCAATTCACTTAATTTGACTCTGTTAGATGTTTAAACGTAACTTCTGTTTGTTCAGTTCTTCCAGAGAGACCTACAGCTGTTCTGACTGTTCAGCCTGAGCCATCACAGATATTCAGAGGAGAGACTGTCACTCTCACATGTGACGTACAGGGGGAAGGATGGACATACAGATGGCTGTGTGATGATAGACTGCACGACTCTAAAGAGAAAGAGTTCAAGATCACTGCAGAGCGCACACAGATGTGCAGGTGTTCCGGCTGCAGAGGATCAGACTGCTCTCACTGGAGTGATGGAGTGACTCTGACTGTGTTTGGTGAGTGATCATCGCTGGTAGAAATCAAGATTTTATATTAAAATGTTTGCTTTGTGTTGGATTTTTATTATCCAGATGAGAGATAAAGTTTAGGTTTGACTCACTGTATATCAAATGAATCCAAGCCATTTTCAATAATCAATGTGTCGTCAATCTCCTTTCTATTCCCTACAGATTATTGATAAATTAAATCATCAGACCAAGCCTTTAATCTGTCCTAATATTCATCAGCAACATTTGGTCAATGTACATATATGTATGAAACGCAAATATATGCATTTCTTTGTTAACTGTGGCATAAATGTTACTTACGTGTTTGTTTTAATAGAAACAACTGTATGCATAATGCAATCTGTCCATTAATAATATACAGCCACAATAATAGCACAAAACCACCAATCAAAGTCATTTTAACTATTAAAAAATGAAATACATGTAAATACAAAATGTCATTTGTACTTTTAAGATCAAATTATAAAAAAGGGATCATTTGTGATTCTTTGAAGCACTGGATTTGTCTGAGAGTTTAAAGTTCACATGAACCTCTTGTGTTTGATGAACATAAAGCAGCATACTGTATTACATTACTCACAATAACAGAGAAAAGCATATTAAATATCATTAATATAAATGATAGATATCATAAGCAGTGATAGATGATGACTGAAGGCTGTATATTAACTCAAGATCATGAAATATTTACAGACAAACCCAGAGTAACTGTGAAGCCCCAGAGTTCAGTGTTCACTGGAGACACAGTTACTCTGAGCTGCGACGCGAGACGCTCAACTGGACGGAGGATTATCTGGTACAAAGTCTTCCAGAGAATAAAATATGGTTCTGAAACAGAAACACTGAGAGATGTGAGAGTCTCTGATGGAGGAGAGTACCGGTGTAGTGTAGAAAATGAAAACTCTACAACAGTCACGCTAACAGTAAGAGGTAGATGCTGTTTTTACTGGGCAATCTGATTTATTAGTACAAACCCGATTCCAAACAAGTTGGGACACTGTACAAATTGTGAATAAAAAAGGAATGCAATAATTTACAAATCTCATAAACTTATATTTTATTCACAATAGAATATAGATAACATATCAAATGTTGAAAGTGAGACATTTTGAAATGTCATGCCAAATATTGGCTCATTTTGGATTTCATGAGAGCTACACATTCCAAAAAAGTTGGGACAGGTAGCAATAAGAGGCCGGAAAAGTTAAATGTACATATAAGGA